>JAXQQM020090268.1:0-378124 GCA_034641835.2 Pinus albicaulis | reverse complement strand
GTCCACTCATTAACTACGCTGCTACTTGGCCCCTTAGATTTCGCACTTGCTGCGCTACCCTCTTAGCCTCTTGGTCCACTCATTATCTGTGTTGCTACTTGGCCCCTTGGCTTTCACACTTGCTATGTTGCCCTCTTGTCCTCTTGGCCCCACAAGCGTTGCGATGTCCAAATTAGCTCTAGAAAAGTGGTTTTATTCTAACTGATGGGTTTATGGGTCCCTTAACCCTTTTATTTACCTACTGAACTTAAGAAAAATAAAATTGGAAAAAATTAATATTTCTAATTAGGAATATTACATACAAGAACTTGATGGGCTAAGCTACCAATAGAATGTTTCTAATCAGGGAAGTGTAGGAGAAATGAAGGAGCAATGACAATACTCATTTGAAAAAATAATGGTAGTATTTGATATAGTGAATTGCATTAATAATTGAAGGAGCAATGATGGTGTATGGAAGCAAACATTTACCTCTTTATCTAGTAGCAGGAGCAATGGAAGTTTATGTAGCACCTTTACCTTGGTTTGGCCACTAGGAGAAAAAATACATGACACTTTTTGGAGCTATTCCATATATCAGCCCTTATCAACACAAAATCAAAGGTACCTTGAAGAAAGTGCATATTAAATCCTATGCTTTGATAAGCATTATAAGCAGAAGGAATTTTAAGGACCATGATCTTGACTGTGTCATTGGGCTCCTTGATGCATTAAGCCAAGATCCTATGAAAGACAATTGTATGAATATGGATGACTAGATATCATGGATTGGGTAATTTAATTCATTGATCACTGTCATCTATCAAAGGAGGATAATGCAACTATTTCTTCATTCTGGTTGAAGAAGGACCATGATAATTCTATAAAATTGTATTTATGGTCGGAGACAAGCTTCTTTGAAGGTTGTTGTTGCAAGTGCCTTGTGGACACCTTGTAGACAGTCCCTCACATAAGACGTTCATTAAGCTATGATTTAGAAGAAGCCATAAAACCCATCGACAGTATATCTTGATGATTCTTTCTTACCGGTGTTTGTTGACACAGTCTGGTCATGGCAGAAAATTATGGTTGATGACTTTGTTAGATGGACCTAAGGAAAAGGGTCAGGTTTCATATGGCTCGGTGATTATGCTTTGGAATGGTCACTCTCCCTATATTCAAAGGGAGTTATGAACAAGCCATGATACAATTATTGATGACTTCTGACCCTCTCGTTTATCAATATAAGAGGGAGATGACCTTTTAAGACAAGATAAAAGACCTAGCCATGTTGCACTATTTCTTGCACTTAAATATCTGATGAAATGGTTAAGACTTCGAGTCGATGAAATGGGGCCCTAAAAATATCTCAGCACCACTCTCAAAAAATGATACCTGGACTACCACCATAGGAATCCCCCAAGAGAGATCCAATGGGAGAATCTCTTGAATCGGATTCAATGGAGAATGAAGGACTGGATGAAAGAGAAAAGCCTCAGCAGGATGGGAAATCAACCACCTAGAGTCAAGGAGAAGAAGAGGTCCTCAGAAATTCTTACAACAATTTGAAATTGAGCTAAGGGTAGAAGATCTGCTTATGAAGATTTCTTATATAAAAGAACACAAATAGACAAGAAAATCCATAATTATAAAGTGATTATCTGAATTTCAATCACTAATTTCAGGGCCAAAAGCCTAAAATAACCTAAAACACTCAAATATCCTAAAACAATGTGTGAAATAAAGACAAAGACAAAGAGAATATGTTCTAGAACAATAATACAAAACAAAGACAAAGAGAATATGTTATGGAACAATAATACAAAACACATCCAACATTTTGAAGTATTTGACTTGTCATGGTGAACATGCATCCTTAGCAAATACAATGTAGCAATACCTTCCACACAAATTTAAGAGAAGACATGACAAAATTGCATGTTTTACATGGACAATCATAAAGATGCCACAATAGCTACTCCATTCAACACATGCACAGGTAATACAACTTAGATGTTGATGGAAAAGTATGGGATAGAAACAAATTCCCTAGATGCTATTTGTCTCACAAAAATTAATTCATATTTTACATATTGGTATGATGTTGTGGTGAAGTTCCCAGTTTCTATCCAAAAGAAAAAGTAATAGATCAACATAACATACACTACCAACTCGTAACCTAGCTAATGGCTTCATCATATGCCTCATGCAAGGAATTGGATTTTGCATACTAGATTAGCGGTAGTTAGGTTCCAAATTTCAACCTGATTACTTCAGACAACGTATGAGTAGCAATAGAGGGTGTCGAATTCGATTCCTCACCTTGATCAATGGGAAGCAGGAGAAGGGGAAAAATGCGATAACCTACCATTGTCAGAATTCGATGGCAGGAAGAGCGAAGGATTCAGAATCTAGATGGAAGCAGGAGACCAGTTAGGAGAAATTTTTGAACATTCGCCACCAACAGGAGAAGCTTCTACCATCGAGACCACTGTCATTTCCTGAGGAAGTGAATGGGGATGTGGACTATTCATATTCACTCTACTGTAATCACTTAAAACCCCGAGTTTTAAGCCACGCGTCGCACAATGGCCATATACCCACAATTCAATTTGTGCATTTGCACTTGGATCTCGGTCCTATAGGTGGTGTCATTTGATTGCACAACCTAACCAACTTGTTAAACACCCCTCCAAGAAGGAAGGAATCTCTGCTATGCTTGCTCTACTCATAAAAATTATGAGCAGAGAAGGAGCACTGAACTTTGTCCCAAACCTGGCAAGGAGAGTAACGATGGGAAAATAAATTTTAACAGGTCGATTTAGATTTTAGAGTGACTGCCAAATTAGATTAAATTTTAACAGGTCGATCTAGATTTTAGAGTGACCGCCAAATTAGATTTTAATAGGTAGTCAAATAAATTTCTATGGTCATTTAGGTTTTCATTAAGCTTTATTTTTATGTGAGTAAAAGGTGGTCATTTGACATAGAGGTTGTATCTAATGGTGTTGAAGTCTCAGAAAGTAATCTTGTTAGTCTAATTATGATATTAATCAAAATTATATTATACTTTTTTAATATAAATAATAATGTTAATATAAAGAGAGAAAAGGGATATGAGATTTACACATAAGGGAAATATCTATCAACTCTTAAGGAGGTGAAAATTATCTTTAAATTTATGAATAATGTTATCAATAAATTTAATTAGCTATAGGTATCTTCTTATTTTTTAGGAAGTTTACTTAGAGCTTAAAAATACCTTATTAGAAGCTATCCATAGCTTAGAAGGCCTTCACATGTGTTACTAAGAGAGACGTGGGATAAATTTTGACTAAAGGAAATAAGGAGTACAATAAGATCAATGTATAACACCTACTCAAATCATCAAGAATATATCCAAACCATCAAGATGACACACTTCTCTAGGAAGAATTATGAAATACCATGGAACAACTCAGATTAAAACTTATAGCCAAACAACCATGAGTTAGAACAAAGTGTTTAAGTGAACACAATAAAAATAGTACACATTGGACATAATATCATATACACATGGATCATACATATCCAACTATATGTGGTAGCTAAAGGAATTTCTTCCTACACCTAGTGTCCTATATGGCTAAGGCAAGGTGTCATCAAACTAATGATACATTCATGAATTACATATAGATCCATATATATTAGATGCAAAATGATCAATGCGACATGAATTGTAGGGGTTGAGATGACAATCAAATTTTAAAATATCCTCTAAACGCCCATATAGAAAATGGGGTAAGAGATCCTATGACATCCAACTTGTGATATATGGTGGGAAATCCTCAAAGTATCTCTGAAGAAAGATGTCTCGTTGAGGTCAAGGTCAAGAAGAGGTACGATGCCTCACTAATTTGGTAGTTGAAGAAGTATAAATCTTGGTTTGTCACTTTGGCCCTAAGTAGGAAAGGCAATATGGAAGGAGGTGACCCCCTTGGAAGAGTTCTAAAGGGGAAGGCCACATAAGGCCTTATATAAAGACCTAAATCCAAGTACCTCCATCATAAAATGTTCTAGACATGTATTTAAAGAATGTAGATAATGACCCGTCCAAATGTTTATAAAGATAATAGAACACCCCTTGAATCTCATAAGAAATGGGGGCATCTATAGATGAGGTGATCCTTTAATTATATCTCGTATATATGGAAATGCTAGGAGATCTTATTAAGAAGAGGAAGGTCATTATGATTAGTTTCAACTCGATGCGAATGTAAACCCACTTGGCACGCACGAAGGGGGAGGGAAGCATCCTATACTGTTGTGCGTATGTGGTTAAACAAAAAGGCCCCCCTTTCATTTGCATGAAGTGTTCATGCTAAAAATACATGTTAGAGTCGAGGCCCTAAAAAGATGAAGTCCAAGTAAATTGAATGTATTGTCTATAAATATCCTCTCTAACAACCTGACACAAACATACAATGATGTCATTTACATTGGAGGTGTAAATCACTTGAATTGTGTTACAACTTTAATTGCTCCCCCACAAAAATGTGTCATGCTTCCTTGTGGTGATGCTTCAACCATATTGGAGAACAACCTCACAATGTAAAAGGAATTTAAACATGATGTAACTTTAATAGTGTCACACATTCACCCTTTGGCTCACTACTCATGGCTAATTTGAGGTTATTTCAAGCACTGATGTGGATAATATCATTTTCTTTTCTCTTATGTATAGTATTCTACATTGACACAATTGAGTTTGTTTAACAAACAAAATATTTGTATTGAGGGTTCACTCATTGTGAATTATGGCTAGAGAGGCCTTGTCTTTGTGAGTGATCTATTCATTTCCAATTCCTTATGTGAGAGAGCACTACAAGCTCTATCTCAAAATGAAGTGTAGATATTTTGAGCAATTTAGATCAAGGCTTTGCAAATTATCCATTTTTTCTACGTTTGGCATACGTGTTAATAATTGCATTACCCACAAACACATACCCTCATAACCAATACCTAGTTCTCGAAAAATCAAATGTTTTCAATATGCTCAATTAGAGGTGAAGGATTCTCCCAGGAGGTCAATGTGTTGGTTTGGCGTGTTATTTTCAGCCTTCGATACTGATTGGTTAAGGGCTTCAAGGGTCAAGGGTTAAGGGCCAAGGGCTTTAGGGTCAGAGGATTTAGTAGTTAAGGACTTAAGATTTAGGGGATTTAGGTGTTTAACAGGTTATAAGTTAAGGTGTTTAAGGGTGAAGGGTTAAGGGTTAAGGGTCACAAATTAAGAGGATAATGAGTTATGACTTACGAGGTTCATGGATTATAGGTTAGGGTTAGTGTATTAAGATTTAATGAGTCAAGGGGTTTATGGGTTATGAGTTACGAGTGTAGGGGTTAAAGGATTATGGATTGGAGGTTAAGGAGATATGGAATTCAGTGGTTATGGGTTAAGGGCTTATGGTTTGTGATAATCGGACTCCTAATCCCCTTATCACCACTATTGGGGTTCCCCTATCGATTGCTTTCGGTACCTTCCCTATAGGTCCCCTATCCCCTATGAAATTAGGTCCTAAGCCCCCTTCTCACTCTCTAATGCTAGGATTATAGATCATAGTAAACCATTCTTGCACCTCCAACTTATACCCATCCATTCTACCCTTGTGTCCCCTTGCCCCGTTCAATACACACGAATGCGCCCCCCCCCCCCCACCCACAACCTTTTTGGTCTTGCCATTCCATTTTTCCCAATGTTATGAACCTACAAATTTGGTCCCAGTGCCCCTGCAACTACACCCTTGGCCCCCCTTGGCTAAGGGATTAAACACATTAGGGGCTATGGGTTGTGATAAAGTCCGAGCCCCTAATCCCCTTATCAAAACTAGAAATAGGCTCATGAACACCACCAATATCTACTATAGGTGATGCAATGAAAGTAATAATGTACAAAAGTTGTGGTCAATAGGACAAGGATTATCAAGATGTTTAGCCATCCAATGTAAACATGGTTTTCAATGCTAGTGATCTAGTCACATAAAATACCCCATAAATTTATGCTTTTGGATACCCCTAGGATTCAATAATTAATCCAAAGTGAGAGGATTTGTTGCTAAGGTGACAATGGTAACAACCTTGGAAGCATACCAAGATGTTCCAAGTGCCAATGTGTGTTGAGTGTTAGCGAGTGTCAGGGAAACATAAGGGAGCACTATGTCAAAATGCATGGAAATGATGAATAAGAGTGTGTGATAGGGAGTGTCAGCGAGTTCTAGGTGTCCTAAGGAGTGAGTGACATGGTATGCTAGGCAGTGCTAAGTCATGCTAGTATGCCAGAGTGGCATGCACACAAGATGTGTTAGGTGCGAGGATGTGCCAACACATGCTAGGAAGTGTTAGGGAGCCCTAGGGACACACAAGGGAGCACTAGGTGAAAATAATGCATTCAAATGAAATATTGAGAGATTGTGACATGAAGTGCCAATGAATTCTAGGTACGCTAAGGAGGGAGTGATAAGGTTTCGTTGCTAAGGTGACAATGAGTTCCTTCTCACTTGATGTTCTTTCCTTCATCCTAAGGCCTCCTTAAATATTTTTTCCTAGACCTCTTAGGAACCCTCTAGAACTTATGGGTTTTATCCACTTAGACCTTAGGAAATATTGATTTTCCTTTTTATTTTTCTTTTAGATTTTAAATCCCATCTTGGGTCCAAAATCCCTTTTCTTGGCTTCTTTGCCCACAAATCCTTTTATGACCAAACTCACACAAACCCATCTCAATAGACTTGTGGAGTACCTCCCAAGTGACACAATTCAACAACATAGTCTAGTTGTAGTAACTGTAACTTGGTCAAGCTCTTGTAGTCAAGCGAGGGCTTGGTTGGGTTCCCTAGTTGAAAATTAAGGTTAATTGTGAGTTCATTATAGCTAGGGAGGGTCAGGGCATGTAAAAGAATGAAAATTCATGCTAACACATGTCGTACAATTTCAATGCATGCTTAAGAGTGTTTGGGAGTGTCGGGGCATATCAAGGGATAACTAGGTCAAAATGCATGGAAATGAATGAATAAGAGTGTGTGCTAGGGAGTTTCAGCGAATTCAAGTGTGCTAAGGATGAAGTGTGTTAGCTGGAGAAGTTCAGAATAGGATTTATATAAGGCAAGCCTACGGTTTTTATACGGGGCTCGACATAGAACTAGTTTTAGACAAATTGAGATCACTTTGTGCTAGGCACAATATTTTTTTGCCTTTCGCTATTTTTTTATATGAGATGTGGGCACACTTTGGCTACATTCTCATGTTTTAAAATATTCTAGATAATCGCATATTGTACATTTTTTGTGTATAAGTTTTGGGGAACTCAGCTTGTCTCGGCTTATATCTTGTGTGCCTTGTATATCTTGAGGTTCTTGAAAACTCTCAGTTAATGTTATACTATTTATATGAACTAAACATACATGTGAAATATTTCTTGTGTAATCTATGTTGCTTAGTTGTTTTATTTCCATGGCTAGATAAAGTGATCCTTGTCTTGGTAACTAGTTAAGTGGGACAAGTTGAGCTTGGACATGAGTGGCATAAGATGAGTTATAGGAAGTTCTTAGGTGAAGAAGGAAAAATATACTTGTAGTAGGTGATGTTGAAAAGTCAACAAGAAATGTGTGTCTAATTTAATTTTCCCTTAATTAAATTGGAAAATAAATTGTAATCTTATCTCATAATCACTTGTAATAATTAACTGAGTGTGATAGACTCAATTAGCTCATGAAATTCGATTTGAGGGTGGTTGGTGAGACATGTAGAGTTATTCTATTTGTTTTAGATTCCAAGTTGCAGTTAGTGTATTAGTTTAATGCATGAGAAATCAGTTAACTCAATTAAGTGAGTTAAAGTCAGTCTAATTAGTTGTAACTGATTGTTGTACTAGTGAGAGTTCAAGTGAATTAAATCAAATTTAATTCACATGCAGTGATCTGTCAAGTGACTGATGATTTACTATTAAGCATACATGTCAGTTCTGAAGAAGACCCAGTTGAGAAAGAGGTTAAAGGGATGTTATCTATCAGTTGTATTATTAGTAAATTGTTGGTGCGCAATTAGACAACCATAGGATTACCCCTGATGTATTGCACAATTTTGGAAGGTTGAATTTCCTAATTAATCGGGATCAATTGTTATTATAATTTTGCAAGCAAGGCATGCTGATCAAAGGCAAGTAAATTGGCTAAGTGTTGGTTGATTTTGTCCAGATCAGTGTCAGACAGTTGGTAGAGTGAAGTAGATTCTTGTGAGAAGAGTGCATTGTAATTTTTTCATGATTCCTTGGTTTTATACAATATAGATAGAGGGGTTTTGAGCATATTGCTTTCCCCATAAAATTTCATGTGTTGTGGATTTGATTCTTTCTCTTACTTGGTATGATTGTGCTTAATTTCCACAAATTAATTGTAGAAGGATTCAGTAGCTTGCTCTAGAATATTGCATGATCAGATTGAATCCATTCATATACATATTTTTTGTATAATTTATACAGGGTATCAGAGCAGATATCACTATAGTGGAGAAGAAATTAAGTTTGTGCCAAACAACATTCGAATTTGCAAAAATTTCTTTGGTGCAACAGGCAGATCAAGATGGATTTCAATGGATTAAGATTGGAATGTGCACTCGAGGGTATTCTAATTATATTGCAAGGAAATAAAGAATGGAGGCAGTTCTGGTGGACAACGGGTTGAAAGAATTTATCGACATTGATATTCCAAGGCCCGCAGCAACATACGTCGCTCTTCTTGATGCTTGGCAAAAGAAGGTTGCAAAGGTGAGGAGGATCTTATTAGAGGGAGTTTGATATCACATTGTCTCAAGCCTCCATGGCAAGGTGACTCCATATGAAATGTGGAAGTCCTTGACATTTATGTTTCAGAACAGCTGTGACCACATAAAATTGGCATTGAAGGACAAGCTCAGGAAAATAAAATGGAGAAAGGCGACACTATTCCAAAATACTTGACCAAGTTCATCCAATGTCGAGATGATCTTGGAAGTGTCGGGATTACTGTAGCGGATGATGACTTGGTGAGCCTAGCACTTATAGGACTTCCCAAGAGCTGGCATAGTTATTAGGACTTTTTCAATGGGAGGGAGAAGCTAACAGATTGGGAGCGACTTTGGTCGGATTTGGTACAAGAAGAATTCAGGTGGAATATCAGGGATGGATACTCATCCAAGACAGATGATGAGGAAAATTTTGCCTTGGCTGGTAAAGTAAAGAAGGGGAAGGGAAACAAATCCTATTCCAAATCTTAGATTGGAAAAGTATGCAAGAAGCGTGACATGTCTAGAGTGAAATGTTTTCACTATCACGAGCATGGAAATTATGCCACTAATTCTCCATAGAATAAGAATAACAACAAGAAGGCTTCAATATATACAGTGGGTGATGATTTGGCTTCACAGTTCGAGTTGGAATTCTCACTCATCACATGCATGGTGTCTAGTGTGATGGAATTAGTGTGGTACTTGGATAGTGGTGCATCTTTCCACATGACGAGAGACAACTAACTCTTTAGTAGCTTGGAGGAGAAGGATATTCAAATGCACATCGAGATGGGTGATGACGGGAGGTATAGCACTACTGGTATTGGTATAGTTACTTTCCAGAGACAGTCAGGTAAACCTTTCTTATTAAAATATGTCATGCATGTACCGGGCTTGAAAAAGAATTTAGTTTCAGTTGCTATGTTGGAGCATAGAGGATATGATGTGATTTTTAGTGAAGGGAAATCATTCCTTCATCACAAAGCCACATGAAAGATTAAGAAGATTGGGGTTCGTGTGAAGAACCTCTACAAACTTGATGTAGATGGTTGTGCAGCATTGATGAGTAAATCAGACAGAGTGGTGAGCCGGGATGAGGGTGAGTTATGGCACAGGAGATTGGGCCATCTACACCACAGTGCTTTGAAGGTCATGCATCAGATTTCTATGGGGCTTCCAAAGGGTAATCTTGCTCAAATAGACACATGCAAGGGTTGTACCATGGGGAAGTATACAAAGGCCAATTTTCATGAGAAGGAGAACTGAGTAGCGGAAATCCTTGAGAGAGTTCACTCAGATGTGTGTGGACCATTCTCTATAGCTTCTACATCAAAGCACAGGTATTATGTGATTTTTGTTGATGATTTTTCTAGAAGTGTTGGATCTAATTCATGGAGAATAAAGATTATATGTTCTCAAAATTTGGTGAGTTCAAAGCACTGGTTGAGAAAGATACAGGGAATCAGGTGAAGGCTCTAAGGAGCGAAAATGGTGGTGAGTACATCTCCAATGAATTCAAGAACTTTTGTTCAAAAGTAAGAATTCAGAGAGAGTTGATTGCACCTGATAACCCACAACAGAATGGGGTTGCAGAAAGAAAGAATAGAACAGTTGTGGGTGCAGCACGAGATGTGTTACATGATCAGGGCCTATTGTTGCATCTGTGGGCATAGGCATGCAACACAACAGTATTTTTGTAGAACCATAGTCCTCATCGGATACTTTCCATGAGTACACCAGAGGAGGATTTTTCTAGTAAGAAACATGATGTTTCATATTTTAAAATTTTTGGCGCATCTGTCTATTACCATGTGACCAAAGATTCCAAAAAGAAGCTAGAACCAACAACATAGATTGGGATATTTGTGGGGTACACGGATACTCCCCACAACTATCGGGTGTATTTTCCGAACAGTGAGATGACAGTTGTCAAACGGGATGTAAAATTTGATGGGAAGAAAGCCACGCGATTGTCCCTTAAGAGGGAGCTTTATTTGCATGTAAATGAGGAAATCTTAGTTCCAAATGATGAACCTCAAGATGTGGAGCAACCACATGAGGAGGATCATGGAGTGGTAGAAACCACTCATGCAGAGCCATCCACCAGACATGGTAGGAGGCGCACCACAGAGGCTAACAGATTGAGACTTGATGTGACAGAACATGTAGGAGCACCTACATCACAGTGCAGACAAAGATAGTCACCAAACATGTATACTGGATAAATGGCTCTTATGAGAAATTTTATTGTGACAAAACCATCCTCTTTTGAGGAAGCAGTGCAGCAACCAACTTGGGTTGATGCCATGGTTCAAGAGTATGACTCCATCGTTAGGAACAATGCATGGGACATTGTCCCAAGACCAGTCGGGAAGTCAGTGGTTGGATCTAGATGGATCTATAAGGTGAAGCAGGCAGCATATGGGAGTGTGGAGAAGCACAAGGCTAGATTTGTAACTTGTGGATTCTCATAGGTTGAGGGGATTGACTATGAGGAGACTTTTGCACCAGTTGCACGGTACTCATCGATTAGATCTATCCTTGCACTCTCAACACAAATGGGTTGGCAGATACATCACCTGGATGTGAAGACTGAATTTCTCAATGGATTTATTGAGGAAGAAGTGCACATTGAGCATCCAGAAGGTTTTGAGACCTTTCACAGGGAGTCACGTGTGTGCATATTCAAGAGAGCATTGTATGGGCTGAAGCAAGCACCTCGTTCTTGGTACACCGGGATTGATAGCTATTTCACCGAGTTGGGCTTCACAAAGAGTGAAGCAGATGTGAACCTATACAAGATTGTGGTTGATGGTAAGTGGTGAGCCCTAGTATTGCACCAAGAGTGTTTCAACTCCTAGGGGTTGCCCTACTTTACTTTATCAACCCAGGGTTCGTACAAACTTTGAGGTGACAATGCTATATACATAGAAAATTCATTTTGTTAATGTCATCCTCTTCTGCTTTACAAAAGGGTGTTATTTCTTAAATTATTAGAACAACTGGAAATTAAATTACTGGAAGGAAATAACAGAAAGGAAATTAAAATAAAGTGTTGAAAATAAATGACAAGAATGAACTAATTTAATTGGCAAAAAGGGAAATGACTGAAAAGAAACTAAGCTAACTCGCTGAAAATAAATGGCAGAAAGGAAACAAATTCTAAACCACACTTAACTTGGCCAAATGGCTAAATTCATTCTACTTATCCTATGATCTATCTACCATGCTCTTATCCATGCAACTAAACTATCCATGACTTAATTCTAACTAAAAAGAGTTAATTTGTATCTTAGAGGAAGAAAAAGGGCTAAAAGAGCGAATTGAGGGCTTAGCGCATGAAACAAGGCTTAGAAATGGAAAGCGGGGGTTAAACCCTTAGAAAACTTGATTACAATGTGAGAAATGAATTTGGAGCAGAAAGAATTGAAAAAGGCTTAGAGGCAGAAAGAGGGGGTTTAAAACCTTATAAAACCTTATTATAGCACAAGAAATGGCTTTGAAGTGGAAAGAATCGAAAAATGCGATGGCAGAGACGCGATGGAGGTAAAAGTTGTGATGTATGATGTCGCAATCACAACTTTGCAAGTTTAAACGAATACCAGTAAGGATTTAAAGGGAATAAACTGAAACGTACGAAGTGTAATGTGGGCTACGATAAAGGTTGCGGGAGGTGATGTGTGATGGGGATGACGTGGCAGTGAAAGGAAAAAGGGAAATTTTGTGGGTTGTGATGTGCGATATGGTAAGTTTAGCGAAGTGCGATTTGTGATACGGTAAAGGTTGTGGGCTACGATTTGCGATGCAGATGACGTGGCAGTGAAACGAAGGAAGGGAAAAGTTGAGATTTGAGATTTGCAATTTCGCAATATCGCAATTGCAATGAACGAGTGGTAAGTGTTAAATTAAAAGTTTAAATTTTGCAATCTTCGAAGTGCGACGTATGATGGTGGGAGTCTTGAGGAAGGCGGAGGTCGGGTTTTTGATGGTTTTCAAGTGTTTTTTCATTAAAACGAGTCCAACGACGGTGACTGACAAAACGAAGGAATAAGGTAGGCAATCAACGAAGGATAGTGGTAAGTCTTCAAGGTAAAAGGTAAGCGGTGCGAAGTGCGATTTTGCAATATCGCAATAGAAAGGAACAAGCGGTAAGCATTAAAGGTAAGCATTAAATGTTGCGATTGTGAAGTGAAATGTACAGTGGCGGTAGTCTCGAGGAGCAAAGGCAAAGGTTGGTTTTTTCGGTGGTTTTGAATGGTTTTTCACACATTTTGCATAAAAATAATAAGGCAGTCATGAACGAAGAAAACAAATAAATAAGGCTTTGAAGGGCTAAGTGCGTTAGACAAATAAAAGGTAAGTATAATGTTGAGATGAGAAGAGAAAGAGGGGAATGGAGGTGTAAGAGCAATGATCATAAATGAAACACACATGTGGATTATGCATGGGAAACAGATATAAATGCAGGATGAAACAGTGAGGGAAGGGCTTGGACTTGGTAACACAAATTCTTCACAAAACTCAAACAGAAAGCAATTTTTGGCCTGTGGGAAGTTCTGCCCCTACTCGAACTCTATTGATAGAGATGAGAGGGGGGGGGGAGGGGACTTGACCACAGTTTTGGAGTTTTTCCTCTATTTCACTATGCATAAGAAATTGAAACTACAAAAACACAAAAACTAAATAGCAATGAAACTTATCAGAAGCAGATCTAACTTTAATGGAAGAAGCAAAACTAGCTAAATGACAGAAACGAAAATATAGTAACAGTAGAGAAGCTGAGGCACATGGATTGGGCCCTAACCCATGAGCCTAGCCCTCTGAAATTAATCAATCAAATGGAATAATTCCGATCATTTCATAAAAGAATAACTACATACATTTCTGAAAGTTTCGATCCCTGAATAAAACAAAAAGCTTCAATAGTTCACAACAATAAAACTGAATGGAATCGAGACTAGGATAGACTAACTCTTCCTAGCTTTAGCTCTGCTCTATTTATTCTACAGGGCAGCTACCAACAGCTCCCTAGAAAATGGTGATTGATTCCACTCGACTCAAATTAAACCAATACTGAGTGCTCTTCCTCTTTGAGTTTCTCGGCTACCTCTAGAATTCGAATTGTTGGAGAGAATCCTTGGGGATCCTTCAGCTTCTTATGGAATTCGAATTGTTGGAGAGAATATTTTGGATCCTTCGGCTGCCTTTGAGGGTGGAAAATCCTCCTATATTTTTCTCCTAGTTGTGTCCTCCAAGTCTTTGTGATAAAATCTTTATAAAGTGCTTAATAAATCATGATTTTCTGCACTCAACCTTATATTAGGCACTCAGAGTATGTTAGAATTAGTCACCATCTATACTAGCATCATAAACCCAAATAATAATAAAAATGAAAGAAAAATGGATCTAAGAAGGAAAAAAGGTGACTATTAACCCCTCCAAATATTTCTAATGATGGATCTCATCATCACCCCCTACTGAATGGTTATTCATCCTTTGATAAACTGATCCTCCTCCTCCATTTCCTTCAAATATTTTACAGCCCCACTGAGTTCCTGAGGAAGAAGTGTGGGAGTTTCCCCAAGGGGGTAAAATCCATCATTCTTTAAAACATTCTCCCTTCTCTATCTTGTGCATATGTGTCCTATTTATTAGTCAGCCCCAACAGCAAAGGTGGGATGAGATTTAGTCCCAACCATCGGATCTTTTTGGCCTTCATGGCCCTCTTGTATAATGGTGCCCTTTCCAATGCACCCCTCAGTCTTTCTGGAGTATGATACTCCCTATTCTTGAGGCTATGTGGGAGGTTGTTCCATCTCCTTTGGCTGGCCATAATGCACTCCACTTCTATCTTCCTAGAAACATCATCAAACTGGCCTATCACCTGGTTTTGAGTATGAAGGTAGCTTTCAACCAGTGCAGGGTCCTTTTCAATCTCTCGATAGTTAATGATGACTCCTCTTGGGCTGAACACTTTTCGTCTGAGATATAAAGGTTCTCTGTTTCTTCTTCTCATGACCTTCCATATCTCTTTGGCTCTATTGTCCTCATTCACCATCCAATATGCTAGAGCCATTAACTGCATATCCCCCATTGTAGGATTGGGGTCCCAAATCTCCAGATTGTCAGCACTAAGTTATGCATATAAAACTCTGCCATATTTTCCTGATCAGTTATGTTGGCTTGCTTGTATAACTTCATGAATTTTCTACAATCTTGGAAAGGGAGTGATCCATGGGAGGCTAGATTGTTGATTTGAAATAGAAGCCACTGTTATTTGAGGTACACATCTTATGAATTAGAGGGGAATCTATGCTGAAGGGCTTTAATGCATAAGTCCGCCATGGTGGCTACTTGATCCTCTTTTTGTTGCAATTTCTCTTTTAGCACTACATTCTCTGCCTATGCCTTCTGCAACTGCTCCTTCAGAGATATTTCTTTGATGCTTTCCTCCCCCCTTGGAGATTCTTCAATGACGATTGGGCTTAGGGGAGAATTTTTTGGCTTTCTCTTATTCTTGTTAGCTTCGGAATACCTGGAGGTCTGCCTTTTTATTTTTGCACTCAGAGGAGCCATGGTGGCAGTTATATTTTTGTAGTGAGGGGATGTGATGTTGGGTTGTGAGTCTGTGTCTCGCCCACTTTCTGTTATCTCTATGACTTATATGGCCATCTCTTCTATTTTTCTTTGGCCCTTTGACTTTCTCTCTTCTTCTGGTTCTTCTTGTTTCTACTGGTTCTTCCTCGGGTTTCTTCCTTATTTTTTTCTTTCTGGTCCTTCTTCTTCTTCTTCAAGTGCTGCATGCTTCTGTCAATCCTTTCCCTCTAAAAATTGTCAATTCACTGGTTTGGATGAGACGACATCTCCTTTTATTAGATGATGCAACTAAATTTCGAGTGCCAATATAACTCCGCTCAGCACCAATTCTGTCGTAGACAATTGGTTCCTCTTCCCTGTTAATTCAAGATGGACTGTGAGTTTTCCTCCCCTCGTTCTCCTCTACACCATTGATTTAAAAAATTTATTTTGCATCCCCAGGTGGCATGTAGTCCCAGTTTTATTCCAACATACCTCACAATGGTGGCCGAGTTAACTGACCACCTTTCTACCCCTCAAACTCTAAGTCTGCAAATTAATTATTTCTGGCTATTATGAATGTGTAGCAAGGGGTGAGAGCTTATACCTAATTTTATGTGTTGTTTCCAAGGCGGTTGCAGGAGCTGGAGGTTTGAGACAAGCCTTTTTATATGTTTTGTTCTTCACCTTATTCTTGTTCTCTGAGTGACCAGCTTGTTGAAGGAACAACTTCCTGAATGAGTTGCTAATCTTTTTATGTTGTTTCTCTATGCTATGGAATTCGCGTGGGGTGCTTGAGATGCCATGGGTGGCATTATCATTCTCCAGTAGTTTTTTATGCAGTTTCCCTTGTTGTTCTTCTTGGCAGTCCATGATCAACTTTGTTTTTGAAGGAACTTCCTAATGTTTGTAGCAGTCTGTTTGTGTGATGCTTCTCTTGCTACATTGTGCCCATGAATGGAGGAGTTTGGTGTATGGAGGTGATGGAGGAAGTCATGAATATGAATGGAGTGAACGATGGGATGGAAAGCAAGAGAGAAGAAGGGAAAAGAAGATGAATGCTTCCCTGTGTTTTCCAGAAACCATTAACAACCTGCAAAATAGCAAACACAGAAAAACACAGTGATGCAGATGCATTTTTTTTGTTTTGTTATTTTTCTCTTTTTTTTCGTTTATTCGAAAGAAATTGGGCTACCTCCATGGAGGTTTTCAACCCACAAACTTTCCTTAGGTGCCTTAGAGAGTTTTTCACCCATGGATATTTATTCTTTCTTCTTCTTCTTCTTCTTATTTTTGAGCAAGTGAGCCGCCTTCGTTGAGGTTTTCAACCCACAAGCTTATTATTTTTTCTTTTTTTCTGTCAAGAGGTGTGGGAAACTATGTATTTTCCCATCACATACACCTCTCTTCTTATTGAATTGATGAATTCTACCCTTGACAAAGGCTTCTTGTAAATTTTAATTCTATGACCATTGACAAGCAAGGGGATCCCTTCCTCATATATGGTCTTGATTTGAACTACGCCATTATCAAAGCATTTCTCCACTATGTAAGGCCCCAACCATATTTTCATCAGCTTGCCTTTGAATTATTTAAACCTTGAATCATACAAAAAAGCCCAATCTCCTTCTTGGAAGGTCTTTTCTTTGATGTTCTTGTCATGCCATACCTTCCTTTGCAGCTGAACTACCTCTGTGTGAAGAAGTGCTTGCATTTTGAACTCATCCAATCCATTTAGTTGCATCAACCTCTCTTTTTTGGAATTTGTTAGATTTAGATTTAATTCAACTTCCATTCTTAAATTATTGAATTCAAACTCAACTGAAAGTAGAGCTTTCTTACCATAGACTAGTTCATAAGGAGTGAATCCTCTTGTTTTCTTCCAAGTGGTGTTGTAGGCCAAGTAGCTTCTACTAATCTATATGCCCAATCTTTTATGTTGCTGCTCACAACCTTGGCGAGGATGATTTCTAAAGATTTGTTAGTTAATTCTACTTGGCCATTTGCCTGAGGGTGATAGGCAGTAGAATTTCTATGCTTAATCTTATGCTTCCTCAAAAGATTCTCAATGAGGTGAGAGGTGAACTGTGATCCCTGATCTATGACTATTTCTCTGGGATATCCAAATTTGTAAAACACATTATCCCTCAGAAATTCTTCTACCTTTTCTTTGGTTGCTACCTTTACTACTTTTGCTTCAGCCCACTTTGTCAGGTAATCTGTGTAGACAACGATATGCTTCTTTTTTCCGGATGGTGGATCGATAGGTCCAACAAAGTCCATGCCCCACTTGTCAAATGGCTCAAGAGCCACCTGAGGGTGTAAAGGCATTTCATCCCTTTGTGTGGGTTTCCCCATCCTTTGGCACTGGTCACACCTTCTAGTGTATCTTCTGGAATCTTGGTGAAGGGTAGGCCAATAGTAACCTTCCTGCAAAACTTTGTAAGCAGTTATCTTTGTAGAAAAGTGGCCTCCACATGGGTTGTCATGACATTCAGAGAGGATATCAAAAACTTCTTCCTCCCTCACACATCTTCTTAGGATTTGATCAAGGCCTAGCTTGAAGAGATCCCCTCCAATCCATGTGAAAGGGGCACTTTTTCTGATGATTATGCTCCTCTCCCTGAATGAAATATTAGGAGGGAGTCTTCCAGAAACCAAGTAGTTGGCTATATAAGCAAACCATGGTGAGAGTGTTGATATGGAAAAGAGGTGATCATCTGGTAGCTGGTCATCCACCATTCCTTCTTCACCTACAGGGAGAACTAACCTGGATAAAAAATTTGCAACAACATTTTCCTTTCCAGGTTTATCAACAATAGTCAAATCAAATTGTTGCAAAAGTAACAACCATCTAATTATTCTAGCATTAACATCTGGTTTTTTCATTAAATACTTGATGGTTGCATGGTCAGTGTGAACAAAGGTCTGATATCCAATGACGTAATGCCTGAATTTGTTCAATGCATGGAAAATGGCCAACATCTCTTTCTTAGTAACAATATAATTCAGATCGGCTTTGGACAAATTCTTGCTAATGAAATAAATGGAATAAGGGATTTTGTCCTCTAATTGTCCTAATGCTACCCCTACAGCTTTGTTGGATGCAGCAGTGTGGATGTGGAAAGGCATAGTCCAATTTGGACCTTAGAGGATGGGGGCAGTAGTCAACTGCTTCTTAATGAGCTCAAAAGCCTCTTGACAAGGACCGAACCAAATAAACTCAAAAGCTTTGGCCAATAACCCAAATAATGGCGAAGCCATCTTGCTGAAATCTTTAATGAATTTTCTATAGTAACCAACTAAGCCTAAGAAACTCCTGACATGTTTTTGCTTTTGAGGAGAAGGTACCCTTTTTATGACAGTGATTTTGTTCAGGTCTACCTGTATTCCAGCTTGGGATATGGAGTGTCCTAATACAAACCCTACTTTCTTCATGAATTCACACTTTTATGGGCTCAAGGAGAGATGCATCTCAATGCACCTTCTTAGTACTTTACCCAAATTTGAGAGAGATTCCTGGAAGTCATCCCCATATGGTGTGAAATCATCCATGTAAATTTTGACAGAGTCATGGACTAACTTAGAAAATATGCTCAAGACAGCTCTCTGGAAGGTGGCTGGGGCATTGCATAACCCAAAGGGTAGGACTCTATAAGAAAAGTTACGCCAAGGGCGGGTGAAATTAGTCTTATCCTTGTCTTCAGGGTTGAATTGAATCTGATTGTACCCACTGAACCCATCTAAGAAGGAAAATAACTTCTTCCCTGCAAAGCCATACAGGAATTGGTCTATAAAGGGCAAAGGGAAATGGTCTTTCTTGGTGGCATTGTTAAGTTCTTGATAATCAACACAAATTTGCCACTTCCCATTCTTATTTGGGACTAGGACAAGAGGAGATACCCACTCACTATCAGATATAGGATATATGAACCCTGCATCCAATAGTTTCTGCAGCTCTTCTTTGACTATGTCCTTTAGAGCCAGGTTCGTTCTTCTTTGGGGTTGTCTCATAGGCTTGCATCCTTATTTGATGTAAATGTGATGTCTTCATACTAAAGGATGCACCCCTTTCATGTCCTTGTAATCCCAAGAAAAATCTTTAAGATTTTATTTCAAAAGATGGCATAGCTACTTCTCTTCTTCATTTGAGAGGTTTGGGTTGATTTTTAGAGCTCTGGATGGACCAAACTCGACAGCCTTGGTGGTTTCAGAGGTTGTCTCAACTGATTTCACTTCCCTCCAAGGTTGGCTTTCAGACTCTTTGACTAAGGTTTCGAGAGGAGTGTTAGTGGAGGATTGGTTTTGAATGGCATGGTCAATGAGTTCATCTTCATAAAGTTGCCTCCCTCTAAGGATAACATATATGGTACACATAGGGGCAATGTTATATAACTCATCTTCTTCATCCTTCAACCATATAGAGAGATCATGATCAATGGAAGGCTTGGATGGAGAATATAACACTAGCTGTTTAGACAAGGGCCCATTTTTTATAGTCATGTTTCCCCGACAACTAATATAAGTGTCGGCAGTGGCTAACCAAGGTCTCCCTAAGATGAGAGGATAACCATTAAACTTGGTTTTTGGCTACAGGACCAGGAAATCTATAGGATATTCCCAAGAGACAATGGCAACCATAACATCCTCAACAATTCCTTTCGGAGTTACTATGGACTGATCTACAAGTTGCATAACTGTTGTGGTTTTCCTCAAATTCCCTTAGAGATTAAGTTTCAACATATTTTCCTTGGTCATGATATTGATGACAGCCCCTAAATCAATCAAAGTGTTGGGGACTATTACACCATCTATATGTACATCAAAAACTAGACTACCAGGGTCCAGGTATTTTGGAAATATCACCTTCCCCAACATCAAGTCAGACAGGTGTCCTACTACATTGATGGTGGGGGTATCTCTCTTCATCCTTCCAGGTTTCTTGAAGAACTTTTATTTGATGAGCCTATTGTAGATAGGGACATCCTTAATGGATTGGAGAAGTGGTAACTTTACACACAAATTTTCCAATTCTCCCAGGAGTTCAGTCTCCTCTGGGGTGTGCTGACTAGGGTGGATCAAGCATTTAGGAAAAGGAGGTTGTTGGATCTGAGTGTTATCTTCTTCATTTTCCTCCTCAACCTCTACAGGTGGAGATGGGGGATGGTTGTCTGGGAGTACTCTTCCCGACTTGAGATTAACCTCTTATATCTCCACATCATAAGCTAGATGGGATGTTTCTCCACTGGGAGCCTGTTGTGCCTGTATGTTGTTTGGGTTCGGATTGGGCTGTGAAGGTATAGGTAGCCTAGGTGGAGCAGCATGAGTAAGCTGAGGTTGAGGTTGGGGTGGAGGCATTAGAGTAGGTAGTTTAATTTTTTTAGGCCTCCACCCTTGGGATGGATTGTTCCATTGAGGTTGTTGTGAAACATACGGCTGAAATGGTTGGTTTATTGGCTAAGGATGATATGAATGGTTGGAAGGAAAAGTAGGAGGTGTATACCGGGATGAAGGAGTGGGGGTGTACCAAGGTTGCATGGGTGCACTCTCATTGTTGTAATAGTAAGAGTGAGGTGCACCTTTCATACCTTGTTGATATGGCTAAGGGCCGAAAGGCCTACTCTGGTTAGAAAAACAGAGTTTCTCTAGCATTGTTTCCCCACCTTGATATACAACTTTAAGTGCACGTAAGGAGGGACACCTGTCTGTGGCATGATTCTCTTCACGGACTAAGAAAACCTCTATGGCACTCAGTGGACATTCATTTCTTGGGTGTTTCCTGGTACATCTAGGACAAAATATGGCCAAGGCTCTCTCTGCTTCCTCTTGCTTCCTTTTGACCTTCATTATGTCCATTTGAAAAGAAAAGGTGTGTAGCATGCCACTCTTGAAGTCCTCTAGCATGTTTCCAATCTCATGTTTTATGAAGGTGGAAGAAGAAGGGGTATTGGATGTACTTTGGCTAGCTCTGCCCTTCTTCCTAAATGCCCTAGAATGGTTCTAGAAGACAGTTTTTATTGTTTTATAGGGTTGTTGGTAGATATGTCCTCCTAATAACATATTCAAGGTTTCTATCATCTCTTCAATAATCCCTCGAAGAAGTACTGTCTGTTTCTGGATCAAGAGTACAGTTGGCTCTCTTATAGTTTAATTGAAACCTTTCTTCATAATCCTCTAGGGATTCATCAGGCCCTAGAGTCATCCTAAATATCTCATCCTTAGTTTCCTTGGACCTACAGTAGTCTCTGTACTTGCTACTGAAGGTCTCTTCCATATGTGCCCAGGTAGTGATGTTATCCCCAGGCAGACCCATGAACCAACGCAAGGTTGCATCCTTAAGGGTGGATGGGAATAGCTTCAACTTCTAATCATTAGAGTTCTAGTCATAATTCCTACAGAAAATAGAAAATTCAAACATGAATGTATCAGGATCCTGAGAGGTAAGTCCATGGAAGTCTGGAAGAGATTAGGGGCTAATGTTTTTCATATTAGTGTCCCCCCCTACCTCTCTTATGGGAAAAGCTCTCTGGGTCCCAGACATGGTTAAGATAGGTGAAGCGAATCCCTCAGTTGAAACAAGGTCTTCTTCTTCTTCCCCAATAGGATCCTCAAAATGTTTAGAGGACTCTCCTATAGGGGGTTCAATCTCACTGCCACTGAAGAAGAGTGAAGGGTGGCCAGGAGGTGATGTGGGGTTTTAGGTAAGGTTTGTCTTTAAGTAATCCTAGTCCTACGAGGCATGAAAATCATATATGTTTTGTCCTTTTTCAATATTTATGAAGTGACATGAAAAGAAAGGAAAGAAGAAAAGAATGCTAAAACAAAATCAAAATATCTACTAGACACTTCCCTGGCAATGGCGCCAAAATGTGGTGATCCTTGGTATTGCACCAAGAGTGCTGCAACTCCTAGGGGCTTCCCTACTTTACTTTATCAACCCGGGGTTCATAAAAACTTTGAGGTGACAGTGCTATATACACAACATATGCATTATGTTCAGGTCATCCTCTTCTACTTTACAAAAGAGTGCTATTTCTTAAATTATGAGAACAACTGGAAAGTAAATTACTAGAAGGAAATGACAGAAAGGAAATTAAACTAAAGTGCTGAAAAGAAATGACAATAATGAAACTAATTTAATTGGCAGAAAGGGAAATGACTAAAAGAAACTACGCTAATTTGTTGAAAATTAATGGCATAAAGAAAACTAATTCTAAACCACACTTAACTTGGCCAAATAGCTAAATGCATTCTAATTATCCTATGATCTATCTACCATGCTCTTATCCATGCAACTAAACTATCCATGACTTAATTCTGACTAAAAAGAGTTAATTTGCAGCTTAGAGGAAGAAAAAGGGCTAAAAGAGGCTAATGGGGGGTTTAACACATGAAACGAGGTTTGGAAGCGGAAAGAGGGTGTTAAACCCTTAGAAAACTTTATTATAATGTGAGAAATGACTTTGGAATGAAAAGAAATCAAAAGTGCGATGGAGGACAAAAACCGCGATGTGTGATTTCGCAATCGCAACTTCGCAAGTATAAATGGATAGCAATAAGGACTTAATAGCATAAACTAAATTGTGCAAAGTGCGAAGTGCAACGAGTGATGTGGCAGGTCAAAAATCGCAATATCGCAAGTTTAAATGGATAGAGATAAGGACTTAAAGGAATGAACTAAAATGCGCAAAGTGTGATTTGCGATACGGTAAAGGTTGTAGGCTGTGATTTGTGATGCAGATGACGTGGCGGTGAAAGGAAGAAAGGGAAAAGTTGTGATTTGCAATATGGTAAGTATAGCGAAGTGAAATTTGTGATACAGTAAAGGTTGTGGGTTGCGATTTGCGATGCAGATGATGTGGTGATGAAAGGAAGAAAGGGAAAAGTTGCGATTTGCGATATGTGATGTCACAATATCGAAATTGTAGGAACAAGCAGTAAGATTTTAATTTAAAAGCTAAGAGTTGCGAAGTGCGATTTGTGATTTCAAAATATCGCGATCGCAACGAACGAGCAGTAAGTGTTAAAGTAAACGTTAAATGTTGCGATTTGCGAAGTGCGACGTACGGTGGCAGGAGTCTCGAGCAGCAAAGGCTGAGGTCAGGTTTTAGATGGATTTCAAGCGTTTTTCGTAAAAAGGGTAAGGCGGCCGCGAACGGAGAAAAACAGAGAAGTAAGGCTGAAGAGCTTAAGGGTGTTCGAAAGAAGGTAAATGCAGCGCTAAGATGATAATTAAAGGAGGGAAATTGAAGCATAAGAGCAGTGCTCAGAAGTGAAGCGCACGTGTGGATTCATGTACAGGAAATAGACAGAAATGCGAGATGAAATAGTGAAGGAAAGGCTTGGACTTGGTAATACAAATTCTTCCCTGAACTCAAACAAAAAGAAACTTTGGCCTGTGGGAAGGTTTTCCACTACTCAAACTCTATTGACAGAGATGAGAGGGGGGAGACTTGACCACTTTTTTGGAGTTTTTCCTCTATTTCAATATGCATAAGCAATTAAAACTACATCAGCACAAAAACTAAATAGCATTGAAACTTATCAGAAGCAGATCTAACTTAAATGACAGAGGCCAAACTAGCTAAATGATAGAAAGGGAAAGATAATAACAACAGAGAAGCTGAGGCACATGGATTGGGCCCTAACCCACGAGCCTAGCCCTCTGAACTTATATGAATCAAATGAAATCACTCTGCTCATTTCATAAAAGAATAACTGCGTACATCTCTGAATTTTCGATCCCTAAATAAAACAAAAATCTTCAATGGTTCACAAAAATAATTCTGAATGGAAGAGAGACTAGGATAGACTATCTCTTCCTAGCTCTAGCTCTGCTCTATTTATTCTACAGGGCAGCTACCAACAGCTCCCTAGAAAATGGTGATTGAGTCCACTGGACTCCAAGTAAACCAATACTGAGTGCTCTCCTCTTTGAGTTGCTTGGTTGCCTCTGGAATTCGAATTTCTGGAGAGAATCCTTGGGTATCCTTCGGCTGCTTGTGGAATTCAAATTGCTGGAGAGAATCTTTGGGATTCTTTGGCTACCTTTGAGGGTGGACAATCCTCCTATAATTTATCCTTGTCTCCTCCAAGTCTTTGTTATAAAATCTTGATAAAAATGCTTAATAAATCATGATTCTCTGCACTCAACCTTATATTAGGCACTCAGAGTATGTTAGCCTTAATCACCACCTATACTAATGTCTTAAACCTAAATAATAATAAAAATGCAAGAAAAAGAGGTTTAAGAAGGAAAAAATGTGACTATTAACCCCTCCAAATATGTCTAATGATGGAGCTCATCAAAAGGTTTACGTCATTGACTAGTAATCAAGCGATTTTCTTGCATGTTCGAATTCAACTCATTTATTCACATGCTTTAATTTGTACTTGATCGGGTCGTGACAGAGCACAAGACCCTATGTTTTGTCTGATAAAGCCTAGGTTGCGAGGCGATATGTATTATTCATGATTGTACACATGACTCTTTCATTTGGATGGTTGTGATCATACCTTGGGTCTATATTTGTGATCCTCTTTATTTGGATGGTTGCGACCATACCTCGGATCCTGTTTCATGATCACCTCCATGAATGGATGCATATGTACCTCATGTCATGTGATTATTTCAGAGATTTCATTTTATGTATATATGTGCTTGCTTGACAGGTTTTCCGACGATAGAATCTTGGTCCTAGCATGTATTCGTAAAGCATTTCACCCCTCACTCTTGTTCGACCTTCATGCTTTATGGGGCATCTATTACATAGAAATTTTTCATTGTCCCTGTACTCCCTGTTCCTGATCCTGGAGATCCCTAACAGTGACCCCTGTGTCTATTTTCCATCATGAAAATGTGTCATCATATCCCTTCCATCACAATGAGTAAACTCTTTGTTGACCATTCCTTAAGCAGCTCCTTGAAACCATGATTATCTAGAGCGACATGCCCTCTCTGTTTCTCACTCGCACCGATGGCTCTTTTTTGGTCTAGGGCAATGCCAATTGGCGCTAGAATGAGGATCATACTCGCGCCAATCCTCTTCTAGAAATTTTTTTAAAAACGGAATTGAAGCTTCGAGATACAGAAGCTTAGTGGAGAAGAGTTGGTTGTTTGTTCCTGAGGATAGAGCCAAGCTTCTCCCTTTGGGCTCTTTGTTCCTAAAAATATGGAATCGCCCAAAGGGATAACCCATTTCCCCACCTTAAGTGGATCCATGCTCCCTCCTCCTTTTCTATAAAATCGACAATCTCCCATAGCTCTGCTAGTTAGAACAAAGATAGAATAAAAAATGAGAGATATTTGTTGCTATAGGTATAGAGCAAGAGTTGAGACCTTTTGCCCTTCACATCAAGTTTAAACGAGTGCCTTAGAGACATTCCTGGATCCAAACCCATCGAAGGAGAGCTGCGACATCAAGACATAGGTTGTAACTCCCCCTCTCTATTTTAATATAATACAATTGATTCGTGATTTCCATTCTCGTATTTAACGTGTGATTAGATTCTTAGTTTTCCTTGATCAACTAGGTAGATAGTATATGCAAGATATATGTTATGCTTTCTTGTTTTTTTTTGTTTTATCCCTTGTGAAAATAACCCAACGCTGGCAATGGTGAGGATCTGACTACGGAGCGCGAAGAATCAAAGGATTCGAACGAGGATTAGCATCAGATTGAGGTAGGTTATCTATTCCTGATCTGAATGCATTTACAATCTAGGAAAGTAGGCTTCTAATTGTTCCCTGTTGTTACTAGACCCATCCTAGGGCTAGAGGGATCGTCTCTGTGTGAAGAGAGGATTTTCCTGTATAACAATGACCCAAGCATGAAACCCATGCTTTAATAATTCATTTAATAATAATAATAAATTATTTTTACAAATACAATAATAATGAAGACCGAACCTAGTTACATTCTTCAACACCCCCTCTTAAATAGGGAGGTATTCATATAAAATAAGTACATGGAAGATCTCACTTTATCTATAAATTTTAGGCATTGCAATTCCATGGACTAGATTCCTGACCAAGACAATCTATCCATTTGGTCACTCTACAATTTAGGCACTGCAATACCACATACTAGATTCCTTACCAGAGAAATATATCTGAGTGGGACTAAATATTTTAGCCTCTATAGGTACCATCAAGCTTATTACTAACCATCAATCTAGGGAACCAAGTGCACATCCACCCGATGCCATCCTCCCACCAGACATCAAGACAAAGTGTCGGCTCGATGTCTTTCCAGGAAATGATTCACTCACAAAGCCTCAACTCCAGTAGATCAAGGGCAGCCAATCTCTCCTAATCAAACTGATTGATAATCAACATGCTATCAAGTCTGCCGATAGATTCACATCTGCAAACACAAACCCCAATCATCAATAATTTCAAATGCATAAAAATAAAAATAAAATAAAAATCATCGGGGTTTCGATGTTTCCCTTCAACTAATTTTGGTAGGACTATCAATACAATCTTTCAAGATAAGATTCCCCTTCCTACTTCACATGTGAAAACATATCTTTCCGTGATATATTATCTAACCAGAAACTTCGTTATGTCCTCCCTCTTAATTAGGGAGAGTTCTACTATCCAAGCTCCCTCTTAATGTAGGGATATTAACTTCTTCTTTGGGTGTTGGAGAATATTTCATCGCTTCCATCCTTCTCATCATACTAGTGAGCTCCTCATCTTTATGATGTACTTGCACTGCTTTAGACATAAAGTACAACCAAAACTATACAAGCATAAAATTAGCCATATTAGAATTACGGAAACATTTTCAACTTTATACATATTAGATACCTAGACAAGAGACATATACTCTTCAACATTTTTCTAGGACTTTTATCATAAACCCTAGACTACTTCATAATGTCTTTTATTCTATCTAGGGATTCAATGTTTCTTTCAAAGGTATAATATACCTTGCTACAACATTTAGTAAACCCTAGAATCAATATAGATCTACAAGATATCTAACAACATTTAGAATTCACATGTTAGACTTTCCACTATGGATTCATTCAAATCCTAGATTTCATACAAAAGATTCAATCAAGGTTAATCACAACTCAGACATTATCATGATCAAATTTTACTAAATTTAGTTGCAGACCCTAGATTTCAAATCAATTATCAAAACATATCATGAAGAGCTTCTACTAGGGTTTTATGTAAACCCTAGATTTTCCATCTATAAATTTTTCAACACATAATATATAGATTCATATAAATACACTTTTTGGAGACATTAATCATTACTAGGATTCAATTATAGACCCTAGAATTTTCAATCATCATCCTAGATCTTTCAAACTTTCACTAAGGTTTGTTTCCAAATGCTAGATTCTTCGGACCATTAGAAAATAGGTCAACACACATATCTAGGAGATCACCATTATAATTACATCATATGTTAGTCAAAACTAAACTCATATAGTCCAAGACTAGGCTAGGAATTCAACCAAGAAAAAATATACTTAGGGTTTCATTCCTAGGACTTTCCATAACAAGGATTTTACATGTAGACCTAACCAAAACCTAAGGTTTCGGTTCATTGTCATAGCAAACCCTTATTATATAAAACTTCAAAGGTTTTGGATTTCGAACAACATCATTTCGACTCCAACAATTTTAGAGCTTTCATGAACATATCAAAATCTCAAACACGATATTATCAATACATTAATGAGAATAACAATTTCTTCATAAATAGGTTTAGGGTTTCACACATTATCAACATACCCTTAGGTTAGGGTTTTCTAGATAACCTCCTGAAGGTTCTATTTATATAAGCTGTTAGAGTTGTATAAGGTGGGTAGATTCATTAGATGATGAATCACCCCAAACAAGAATCTTTTAAGATTCAAGAGAGCTAGTCACAACAGATGTTATTAGTATAGAAAAGGATTTAGCAAAGAGAATTACCTAAGCTTTGTAATTTAAGACATACTAATTAGACGAATTTTGAGGTCTAAAATGGGCCTCCTAAGGAAATTATAAAATAATAGTGGAAATAATAAAATAATATTTATTACATCATCAAGTTTTAGAGGGAAAAAAGAAAAAACTAATTTTTCAACTCGTATTTTCAACTTATCTCCCTATGGTTTACTAAAATTTCGAGCAGGAACACTCGTTGGATGCATAATTTGATTCCTAATCCAAGGAATACCCATGTTGCATACTTTCAATGGACCCTGCTACACGAAAAATGATAAATACATGAGAAACGTGATTTCAATCACGTTTTTTCATATGTTTCTCATTTTTCATGTAACAGTGTCCATCGAAAGTATGCAACATGGGTACTCCTTGGATGAAGAATTAATTTTTTCATCCAAAAAGTGCTCCCGCTTGAAATTTGAGTAAAACCTTAGGGAGATAAGTTGAAAATACAAGTTGAAAAGGTAGTTTTATTATTTTATTATTTTTCAATATTTTTACTTTTTTACCCCAAAACTGGTGAATCATCCCCCATGGTTGACATCATCATCTTGAATCCTACTGATTCTTACAAATTTTATTTTGGCTGTACATTTTTCTTAGGAGGCTCATTTTAGACCTCAAAAGTTCTCTAATGGGCCTCTATTTCTTAACAAACCTTCTTCTGATGTTTTTATTCATACTCCTTGACCTTTTAGCAAGTCCTTTCCTAGAAGACTAATTCGTGGTCTGCAATACATACTTTCAAGAAAAACGGTGATACCAAGAGCATAACTTAACTTCTCAAGTTCGATATCTTATATAATCAAGAAGGATGGAATTCTAATATATCTAGGATCAATTTAATTTGACAACAAGACATTTATTGTATATCTAGATTACTTTGTAAATCCTAAGGATCATGTGTGCTATATAAGGGTCACAATTTAAACTAGATATATGCAAGATAATATACAAATATAGAAATATATGTACCTTTTAGCTACATACCTTTGATTGGACTGTTGTAATATTTACTTGATTCCATTAGAATTTTGGATTCTTATGTGGATATATCTTTGTACCTGATCATCGAGACTATGATAGAAATTATTGTAGATTTTTACCAAGACTAGTCTATAGTAAGATGAAGTCATTGTGATATTGATATTTGACTATGGGATATTTTTTAGGGAGATCACCGAGACTGTGAGAGAGTGAAGCCACTAAGATCAATCCTCTAATATTATCTCAGATTTACTGTAGTCAATGCCATGATCTCTTGTCATTGTTTTCAAACCCTTTGTTGACTCATCATCCTTATTATTTAATCTCTTCATCGTTGTGGCACCGAATCTGCATCTCTGTAATCTAATTCAACCAAATTTTTGTCACTGAGGAATATCACTGAAATTTTGTGGTCATTATACTATAGGTTCATTTCTATAATGGAAAATTATTGTGATGACACCTATCCATATCACTATAATTTCTGAGTGGATTTTAATTCTGTAATTATTGTGGAGGTATCAAGACTTTCTCCATGTTACATCACTGAAACTTTAAAATTGTGGTGTTGTGGTTAAGCTTCATCACTGAAATCCTTTTCACTATGTCGAACCTTTTGGTGTGCAAATATGTAGTGTAGTCTTCCTTCCATGTGTATTTAATAATATTTACTGTAATTCTAGTTTCATTAGCCCAGAATTGTCCTTCTTCAAACTACCTTTGACCATATCCATAGCTTTGATACCATGTTAGAGAAATGGTAGTTAATTAATTTATCTTATCATGACATTATCTTGTGATTATTATTATTTGTTCTTGTGTTTTATGTTTTATCATCAAGACTAACACCAAACAAATAGGAAAGGACACAAGTTGTAGGCACATGTCAGGGAAAAACCCCACTCTTTGGGGAAAAACCAGTCAAAATTCTTCCTTCAATAGATTTAATATGAGACAACCAAGACCCTTAGATTGTTGGATTTCTCCATCAAATCATCCTTTCACCGTTTTACCACCGAGATATCCATACACTGAGATCTCCCTTTCTTGCACTAAACTTCATCCTTCTTCTTCCTGATATATCCCCGATATTTATCTTCACTGTAATAACCATTGTAGTAGCTCATTGAACTGAGATAGCACTGAGGCATCATGAATGAACCTTCATTGTGGCACTTGAATATCAAAATAGAGACGACGTCATCATAGCACCAAGAATAATATTTTATCACTGAGAGTAGTATCCTATCACCCATCATAGAGATAGCATGTCACTAAATTTTGTCACAACATATCACCGAGAATAGTATTATTTCATAGCACCATGTCACAACATCGTATCATAGCATAGCACCACTGTCACATCACCAAGTTAATGTACCAATGTCATCATACCACAACACTACTGCAATTTCATTAAGTATGGAGACCGAGTCATAGAGACAAAGCATAGAGACCGAGCTACTGTACTTTCACCAACCACAAAAATCATGTTGTTGATCATGTCACTGAACCATTACATCACTGCAATTTTACCAAACCTCTGTACTCCTTCACCGAGGCTATAATCTGAACCTTAAATTTAGAGAGAAGTCTGAAATTTTCTGTGTTGAAACGTGAAATTATAGTGGGATATTTACAATTGTTTCTTCATAAAACTAGTTGACATGACAGTGAAGTGTTGTGTCTTATTTTTTAGCCTACTTGGAGATAGTTTGAAGGTCGACTTTAGTATGTTGTCTTGTAGATAATTGAGACCGACTTTGAAGGTTGCTTATGAAGAATATTTTCCAAGGATGATGACCTTTGAAGGAGATGACATGATTTAAAAGCCCAATTAGGATCAATTTAAATCTATAATGACTAACCTAGAAGTCCACAATTGAGACCTTATACTAAATATGACCCAAGCATGAAACCCATGCTTTAATAAGTCATTTAATAATAATAAAAAATTCTTTTTACAAATACAATAATAATGAAGAGCGAACCTAGTTACATTCTTCAACACCAGTGACCCTAGATCATGAGCCACTTTTTCAGGGCCATGTCTCAAGCCACTACCCAGAACTTCATGAAATTCCCAGAAATGAATAACAACAATGGAGTAAGGATTTTAATGCAATCACTGGTATAAGTACTTGATATTACCTCTACTAACCATGATAGTAATTTCATTAAACATGTCACAAAAATGTAATCTACAATTCATAACAACATATATGAGCATATGGGTCTCATACTTATTTGAGAATCGTCAAGAAGCATTAATGCCTTATCACAATAGTTTCATTATCATATATTAGGTCATATATTCATTTTTCATTCATTTTCTAATAAAAACATGACAAGAACCATACATCAAGTCTGACATAAAACATACTCATAACCAACATATAACCAACAGAAATAAAAAGGATATAACAACATAAAAACCACATGTGAACAAGTACATTTACACATGAAATACCAAGGAGAAGGATTTATTATTAGTGAATAAAAAATCCAACCAAGTGCAAGACTTCCACGAACCACACGACCATATATTGGGCTTAATCAAATATTTCTTTCATCCAATCACCCCTGTGCCATATTCCAACCATGAATGTGGGACTCATAAAAAAACCAACCAGGGCTTCCTCGGGCTTTACCGTATATCCCACCAAGGGATTCCTAGGCCTGGAATCCTCATTAATACAACTAGGCTTAACCACAATCCCACCAAATCATTATGCCCTATACAAGCATGGATGCCTCTAGATCTCTCCACCTACACCATGAGGATTTTTTTGGTCTCCTAGTCTCTAGGCTTTACCGTATATCCTGCCATTCACTGGTTGAGGATTCCTGGCCTAATCGAGACTCCACCCTCTAGTATTTACTATATATCCTGCAATTTATCGTTCGATGATTCCTAGGCCTAGTCGAGGGCTCACACCTCTAAGATTTACCTTGTATCGCTCCATTCACGGGTCGAGGAATCCTAGGCCCACCAAGGTACAAGAAATCCATCTTTACCTCAATCTCACCTTCGTTGGTCCAGGGATTCCTAGGCCTTGAGTTCTTCTTCAAAGACCACCCCACTCAGTTTCAAAACCATTCGACAATCCGGCTTAACCAAGTAAAAGAGAACCCATCACACCATGACTATCTAGAAATGACAAGGCAAGGCTAAAAACCATTGTCACACCTAGAAAAACCCATGCCAATGGTAGCAAGAGAACCAATTACACACATGCATGTATCATGCATGCCAAATCTAGCGAGGAAATCACACGTGAAAATTGATACCTACAAGCAATCCCGTTGTATCTACCTAATCATGATCTTCCTTACTTGATCTTTGCTTCCCTTTGCCTTCTTTGTTCTTCCTTTTCTTTTCTTGATCTAATGCTAGAGTGCTCCAATAATGCTCTAAGTGTCCAAGAGTGTGAGAGAGAGTAGAGAGAGAGAGCTCGGAAAATGAACTACAAAAAAATACAAACTGGTCCTCAAAAGCCTTTTTATTAATGAGGCCTCTAATTTCTTCAATTTTATATTATTTTCATTCATTTTCCTCCTCACATGAAACCTGTGACCTTTCACCTTCATTTTCTCCTAATTTTTATTATTTTCATAGATAAAATTCCAATTAATTCATCTTTCCTTTCCACATCCTTTTCCAATTTCCCTTAACCATAATAAACCAATGACCACCCACTAGGATTTTTTTCCCAACATTCAACTTGGAATAAGTGTCCCGTGACCTTGGTTATTATTTTTTCTTTTATTAACTTTATTACATGAAGTTTTTACCCGAGGTCGTTACAGACCCCTCCCCCTTACGGGAACATTGTCCTCAGTGTTCAATGACACCTACAACCAACAGACTTTTCAAGCAAAACATACTTCCCATGGAGCTTTATAACTTATCTTGATGCAGTATTTACAATGATCATCGTGCTAAGAATAAAAACAACATGAAAAACATAACAACATGAAAACCATAATGACATGACACCCATACTTCTTATTGGAGATTTATAACACAACTCATGGTGATATTTTCATCAATATACATATATACATATACCAAAAAATCACATAAAACATATTCCAAAAACATTCGCTCAACTAGTGAACATAGAAGGATACATAGCCCACATCTAATCAACCATCTCCCATGTAGCTTCATCGGGCCCAAAACCTACTCGATTTCTTAGCTTTGGAGAATGAGAATATTTCTTTGCAAAATACATTGAGGTTCCGGCCAATATTATCCTTCTGGATCCACCTGCAATATAGACCAATCAATCACATGATCAACATATTTAACATATGTTTTAAGTAATGAAACATGTAAAACATCATGGAATTTCATTGTTGGAGGCAATGCAAGTCGATAGGCTACTAGTCCAATCCTTTCAAGAATCTTGAAAGCTCCAAAAAACTGAGGTGCCAACACGCACATGACCCTATACTCAAGGATATCTTCTTGGGATCGATGCGTAAGTACACATGTTCCCAAACCTAAAACTCCTTAAAAATCTTGTTCTGATCTGCATAACTTTTATGTTTGTCCTATTTCACCTTTAAATTCTTCTTGATTACCTACATTTCCTATTCCATTTCTACCAACATATCTAGTCCTATCAACACCCTGCTCACTGGATCACTCCAAGTGATGGGAGTATTACAACTCTGCCCATAAAGTGCCTCAAACAAACTCATCCTTAGTGACTCTTGGTACCCATTGTTGTAATAAAACTCAACCAATGGAAGATACTCCTCCCATCTCCTCTACTGATGCATTACATACATCCTCAACATGTCCTCCAATATCCTTTTGACCCTCTATGTCTGTCCATCTTTCTGCGGATGATAAGTTCTGTTGAAGGCCAACTATATGCCCAAACTTGCAAACAACTCCTTCCAAAACTTGGAAGTGAACTTAGCATCTATATCTGAAACAAAGGCTTCTTCGGAACACCATGAAATCTCACTACATCTCTGATGAAGACATGTTCTACATCACTATTTGAATAAGTAGACTTCACTATAATGGAGTGTGCTACCTTTGTCAACCTATCTACCACAACCATGATAGACTCTCAAGTTTTCTAAATGTCCTTCGAAAACCTGTGATGAAATCTATGGAAATGACCTCCCATTTCCACTCTAGAATCATAATCATATGAAGCAACCCACCTGGATTCTTACACTCATATTTTACCTGCTAACAATCCAAGCATCTAGCCACAAATTCTGCCACTTCCTTCTTATGATTCGGCCAATAATAAAAACAATTCATTGTTGTCAATGTCTTTTGTTATCTTGGGTGACTTGAATATGATTTTGCATGAAACTATCACAATATAGTCTTCTTGAGCTCACTGTCATTCAACACATATATCTTGTCCCTAAATCTAACCAAACCGTACTTTGTAAGATGATAGCCCACATCCTGATCACTTGTACCCTATTGTCACCTATTCCTAAGCTCTCTATACTTGTCAACATGTTGTCCTACCAGTAAGATCCAATCCTGTAGATATTACCCATAAGATATCATATCTACTATGTAATTCAGTTATACTCTCCTACTAATAGCATCTGCAACCCTGTTCTCCTTACCTTTAATGTACTTGATCTCAAAGTCAAACTCACTAATATTTTCCAACCATCTAGCTTGCATGGAATTTATATTTGGTTGGTCAAATAGATACCTCAATCCACTATGATCATTCATCAATACAAACCTCTTGCCAAGAATATATTGCATCAACATCTCCAATGCATGGATGATCGATGCCAACTCAAGTTCATGTGTTGGATAATTTTGCTCATGCTCATTCAGTTTCCTTGATTTATAGCATACCACCTGTCTTTCCTACATAAGGACTCTACCATGTCCTCTCTTTCAAGAATCTCTACATACCAAAAACTCTTTTTTTTTTCTTTTAGATATGTGATCTTGAGAATTGGAGCATTCGTCGATAATTGCTTCAATTTCTCAAAACTTGTTGCACATTCCTTTGTCCAATCAAATTTATTACCTTTCCTTTGAAATGATGTTGTTAGTGTCAGTCATTTTTTCCTCTCACTAGTGATCAATGTGCTCTTACAAAATTTTTGTCAGGGTCTCAAGTCAAATTTTTATGGTTTCAGTAGGTCTTCAAATAAAAATTTGGTCACTGGCTAGTGAGCCTAGGTTTGATTACTACTCCTTTCAAAAATTTCATGTGCTGGTCATTGCCATCATTCAGTTAGATGAGTCATCACTACAAAGTCTTCATAACCATCTCATTCATACTACCATTGTCACCATTCAGCTCATTTCTTGACATGTTACCATTAGGTCTTAAGGTCAAATCCATAAAAATTTGTCATTTCATCAATAATTCTGGCAATGAAGGAGTAGTAAAAGAGAAAATGCTCAATAAAGTTTCGTTTCAAATGTAATTTTGTTTCAAATATGATGTAATATGTTCTAATGTTCCAAATTTGAAAAGTTCTAAAGAAAAAGGTGAAAAAGCACATGGTGGGCCACCATACCACAATGAAGAATTTGATTTCCACAAGCTACAAAAGACCATACAAGCACTCTTTTCATTCATTCTATTGGCATTGAGCACTAAATCATAAGTGAGAGCCATCCAAGCACACTCATCATCAAAATTTCACTCTCAAAAGCATTTTTCCTCTCTCACGTTGTATTTTTCAAGAGCACGCTACATTTTCAGTGGCCACACTGCGCTCTCACTGTTTGAGGGAAAAGGGTTTCCTTCAGAAACCAAGGGTTCCAGCATCTTCTTTACAAGTAATTAATACCCTACAAACTCTTATTTTCCTCAGTTTCTTCAACATTTCAGTGTTGAAGTCTCTCCTAGCCTCCAACTTGTTTTTTCATGGTTTGGCACTTGTGCTTGACCTCCAGCAACAAAAAATAGTTCCCCTACTCATACTACCCTTCCATACACGCTACACACCTCCCCAAAGATTTTTCTATCCCTTCTCCCTCATTTCCCTAATCCCTATACCTAACCCTATCTCCTACATTGTTGGCGAAAAAGGAGGTCTATGGGCAAGCCTAGCTTCAATATTGAGGCCAACAAGGTTTCCGCTGTAGTCTAGGATAACGCCAGGATTTTCACCTTGCTTGAGGGAGCATGGAGTCTCACCCGAGGCATGCCGCGACCTTACTGAGATTAGAGGCTAGATCATGGACGTCGAGGAAAGATTACTAACACAGGTCATATTTATTAGCATACAAAATACATGTAAGTATCTCAACTCTAATAAGTAAGCTATCATTCATTGCTACATGTTCAGAGCACCGAATTAAAATTTAAAATAGGCATATATTCACCATACTCAATCAAGCATCAACTAATTCTTAATATACAGCATAGCAACAGTCTGATTCCATTAATCTTGGCTCAAAACAGCATAAACATACTCCACCGAGTCGACATGCTAGCTCGCTCAATACAAAAGGTTCCTCGCAGCTCTCCCTTTGTGCTCTACTCTCCTATCAGAAATGAGGGACCCTTCCTGGATTAATAACTATAAAAAGGTGCCCTGTCCCACTGTGGTTTGTTCAACCTCAGGTACTCCATCTGTACTCGAGTTAACCTATGCCTCGATATCAACATTCGTTAGACTCCCTAGTGGTATAGGATCTGAAATGGTTGCCGAGGTGGACGGAGTGTGGGTGGGGTGGTCCTTGGACGTGAATGAGGTGTGCGGTGATGAATTGTGCGTATGGAGTGGCAATGAGATTAGTATGTTGAGAACTGGTGATGGATCAAATATTGGTAACGCAAAGGTGGTTGTCTGGGTGGCGACCTCTAGCTCTTCTTGAATTAACATTCCCGTCACTATTGGCTAGGGTTGGTCTTCTCCAGTGAGATCGACCACTTGCTCAACTCCCATGGTTTAGGCTCCTTTCCCTTTAGGTGCTGGTACTCGGGGTTTAGCTGGCTTGGTTTTGCGGATTGGAGTGACAGTGGGCAACGAAGGGGAGTGGAATGCAGTAGATGGTAGTGCAGTTAGGATGGGGGTGGTGGTGGACGGGGATGCAAAATTCAATGTTTGAAATTTAAAAAAAATTGGAAATACAGTAGATGTGATGTTGAGAGTTTCTATTACCTTATTGAAGCCTTTCACCCATGTGTCCAGCTGGTCCAGCAATGGTCGCAGTTGTAATTGGGAGATCCTCTGCACTGTTTCTTCCGGTGTCTCCCCTGGAAGTGCTTTAGGGAGCATTGCATCAAACGAGTAAATTGGGATCCTACTTCTGATCTCCATTGCCGCTCCTAGCCATGAATAAACTTCTATGTGGAAGGCCTCTTCTGTTATTTGTAACTTTAATGGATTCTTATGGAAGGTATTTTCACCAACACAGCTTGGTCAGACATAGGTTCAATTATGAGTCACCCCAAACTAGATCTGTGGGAAATATCTATCCAATAAGCTTCTTGGAATTATCTGTTGACTTCTAACTACATCGACCATCTGTTTGTACTAGGCTGCAAAAGCTTCCTCATTTACCTCTTTGGTGCTTGGGTCCCCTGATATTTTCCATGACATGAACCTTAGTTCCATTGGTTGGTCTTGGATAATCTCCGCAAGTGGTCTGATTCTTGGTGGACTCCACTTCTACACTGCGAAAGCCATGATCATATAACCATATATAAATATTTTGGCTCGCTTATAGTTGTCCTTGCAAGCCTCAAACAACCCATGTAACAGTAATGTGCACCAATTCAGTTGTGCTCCCTGGATGCAATGCTCCACGACTGAGATTGTGTCAAGGGTGCATTCCCCCTTGGTGTAATGCCTCATCGTCTTCCTAGCAATCAAGTAGCAAGCAAATTTTAATGTTGGGTTGTTGATGAGGTCGATTTTTTCTCCCTTTCCCCCTATCCTTGTTTCATACTTTTTGTAGTATTTGCAATCTCTTGTCTTCTTAGCTCTCTTGGACGTATTTTGAAAGGTCAATGAGACTTCATTTCTTATTGTTGATAACCCTCTGAGTCTGTGTATGTCTTTCGCATGAATTTGGATCTCCCTCCCAAGACATAATGATCCATTTTGAATTCTGCTGATTAATAACTTGGTGCACTACATTGCTGCTCCCGTCGTCCCAAATACCGAAAGGCTTCTGAGGTGCAAGATTGTTGACCTATGGATGCCTCTAAAGTCTGGATGCACCTTCGTTGCTTCACCTCCTCCCTCCTTCGCATAATTTTCAATGTACACCTGTCTTATAATTGTTGGGAACTAGTATGAGTCTGCGAAGTCAGTATCTATCAGCAAGGCATTGTCATATTTTCCTATCAGCGACTCCACCCTTTGAATTCTTCCATCCAGCTCAGGCTCAACAACTAAGATAGCCATCTTCGTCATTTTCTTCCTTCTGTTGTATACTAGAACTGTTGTTGCTAGTCTAATGCTCTAAATTTCTGCTGTTGGAATCAGGCTTATCGTTATAGCCATTTATTTCTCTGATAACTCGGAATTTTTTGGCATTCTTTTGTTTCCCTTCTTCATGTGGATTAAGTAGTATTACTGGCAAGAATGATGTTGATGCGACGCCATAACTAATTAATTATTGTTGTCTTTCCTCATGACTAATCGTGTGATAAGTTACCAGAGTGAGGTGTATTCTGGCAGTGTTGATGTTGGCTTTGGAAATTGGGTAGACATGATGGGTAATAATTATAGCTTAATATGGCAATTTTATTACGGTATGGGGGTTACTAACTATGGCAATTATGTTTCAAATTCGGGTTATCTTATGGACTGACAACGGTATGATGGGTCATTATAAGTGAATGATGGTTGACACGCTTAGGCTATGTAATGTTGTAGACTCTCCCCCTGACCACAATTGGTTGCGTTCTGGTATCCACATTGCAACAGGGTCATTATTGTCTTTACGCGACTTGGAAGGTTTCTTATTGAGGATTCCTACTCTAATGGAATGAAAATATTAAAACATAACCTATTCTATTTCTCGTCTTAATTGCAAGAGAGTTATTGACTCTAATCTACTGACTTCTCTGGGGTGCGAGAGTTACTAAAATTAAAAGAGTTGTGGTGCTTACGAATGATAGGGTTTCAAGCATGCACCATTCACCCATCCTTGAAGTATCTCTCCATCTAGTTGCGCTAGCCTGACTATGCATGAGTCTCTTATCTCTATGACGTAATATGGTCTCGTCCAATGCATTATGAGCTTGCCCAAGAACTTTTGGAATTTTTTGTCATAGAGCAGTAATTTTCCACCAATAGTGAATGTTTGTGCTTGATGTAGCGGTCATGCCAGCATTTTTGTCATTGTATTTGTACTGATTGGGGGAAATCTGCCATAAATCAATCTTCTCCAAGTTCATGCAATTCATGGAGGCGTGCAGAGATGGAGTCTTCTTCTGTTATATCTGTTGTTGAAGCAATTAAGAGGCTTGGTATGATAAACTCGGCTGGTATTACTGCCTCTTTCCCGTATACTAACTGGAATGGAGTTTGATTATGTAGCCTCTTTATGGTTGTCATGTATGCCCACAACGTGGCTGGTATTCTTTCATCCCATTCATCACAGTTAGCGTTGCATATATTTCTTAGTCCTTTCTCCAAGATTTTGTTGAAAGCCTAGATGGTTCCATTCGCCTGAGGGTGGTACAAGCTACTCTTGTGGTGTTGTATCATAAAATTTTCCAGCAATGATTTAATTGTATCATTAATGAAATGTGTGCCTTGATCACTTGTTAGGCTCCTTGTACAGCCAAACCTACTAATGATGTTTGCAAAAATAAATTTGGCTTATGTGTCTGCTGTATAGTCCCTTACTAGTGTTGCCTCTGCCCATCTTGTGAGGTAGTCAGTTGTGGTGATTATATATCTTGCATGCGAGTGTCGCGCCATTGGTGAAATTTGTCCTATGAACTCCACAACCCATTTCTCAAATGCATGTATAGCTCTCACGGGTTGCAGGGGAAACTCATCACGATGTGACGGTCGTCTAGTTATTTCGCAGATGTCGCATTTCTTCACATATTCCTTGCTATCTTTGTGCACGGTGGGCCACCATAATCCTGCATGTAGTATTTTTCTTGCGGTGGGTTTTGCGCTGACATGGCCTTCCACAACTCCACAGTGACACTCCCACAAGATGTCTGCTCTTTCGTGATCCAAGACACATCTTCGTAGGATATGATCCAGGCCCATTTTATATAATTGTCCTGTTATGAGTTGATATTTGGCCACTTTAACTACTAGATGGCTTTTCTAGGTTGCTGTGTATTCTGATGGGCATTGTCTTGTGGCCAAGTATGCTGCTATATGTTCTAGATAATCTAGGATGGCTTCTACTCTGAAGAGATCAGCATCCGGCAGCTAATCGTCAAGGGGTCCCGCGTTTTCCCCGTTCTCCAATCTTGACAAATGGTCAGGACCAACATTTAGCCTTCTCGGTTTTAATATTACTTCGAAAGTGAATTCCTGGAATAGTAGGAGCCATCTACAGATTCTACCTTCCAAGACAGTTTTGTTTACCAGATATTTTAATGCCGAGTGATCTGTGAAGAACTTGAATATGCCTCCCAATAAGTAGTGGCAAAATTTATGTAGAGAGTATACCATAGCAAGAGCCTCCCTTTATGTTCTTCTGTAATTCCTTTCTGTCGTTGACAACTTCCTGCTTGTGAAGTACATTGGGTGCTCTATGGAGGTTTCTCCTGGTTGAGCTAGCATCACTCCCAAAGCAATACTTGAAGCGTCAATGTGGACATGAAAATTTTTATCCCAATTGGGATGGGCCAATATGGGTCCACTTGCTATTTTCTCTTTCAGTGTTTCCAATACCTTAGTGCATTCATCGTTCCATATAAATTGTTATGACTTCCGCAACAACTTTTCTAGTGATGCTGATATTTTTGCGTAGTTGTGAATGAACCTTGTGTCGTATCCTGTGTGTCCCAGTAATGACCTTAACTGTTTTACATTCTCTGGTGCTTCCATGTTCACAATTACTGCCACTTTCGCGGGGTCCACACATACACCTTGCTTGCAGACGACATGTCCTAAAAGTGTTCCAAAAGGTACTGCAAAGATGCACTTTTTGAGATTTAGAGAAATTTTAAGTTGTTTGTACCTGTCAACCATTATCCTGAGCAAAGTTGCATGGTTCTTCAGTAGACTGTACATTGTCTAATCATCCATGTATACTTCTAGGAAGTTATGGATATAGTCTCTGAATGTCGCTATTACTATCCGTGAAAATATAGCTAGTGCATTCTTTAGCCCGAAAGGCATGACATGATAGGCATATGATCCCCATTTAGTTGTGAAAGTAGTTTTTCTTTGTCTTCTTATGCTATTGATCCGAAAATGAAGGTATTTTTTTTTTGTTCAAAGTATTCATTTCCATTAAATTAAGTGTGAAAAGTGTTTGGATAGTCTTGTATGAAACAAAGTGTTTTTAATAATCGTTTATGAACTTTGGTGAGGGAGTGTTGTTTAATTTTATCGTTTAACAACTTTAATCCGAATAACACAAGAGGAATAACTTCACCATAAACACACAACAACATGATGAGGCAGTTCACCCCTCCTGGGCTACATCTGCCGGGTCCAAGGCTCCCAATGGGCATGTCCTTGATATATTTTGATGCTCAAATTGGTAATACAGTGAGAAAAAGGCCTAAACAGACCAAACCAGAACACAGGAAAGAAGCTAATAATGACTCTGATTTCACCTAAAACAGTGAAGTGTAGTCCAATTCAACTATGTTTCCCTCAAGGCCTTGATGGCTTCCCAAGCTTATCTGAAGTAAAAATGGCTGAAATACAGCTCTGATAGCTCTACAACCTATTCCAATGGCTCCAGAATGCTGAGAATACTTGAAATCAAAAACAATTTTGCTCCAAAAGGTTCAGTAATGTGAAATTTATGACCAACTGAAGTTTTGTCCAATCTGGCTTAAAGAAACTCCGCTAATTTTGGAGTAACTGCAGATAAGCCCACTAACTATGGAAAACTCCGCCCAGATTACCGCTCACCACATAAATTGTCAGAATTGTTAGGCTTGAAGTTAAATGTTAGGTGGTAGTGGTCACATGGACCAACTACCCCACCATTGGCGGAACCGTTTGGAGCCAACGGTTTAAACACCATGGCATTAAACTCCACGTAATCTCCGCCGAGAACCATGTGAACAAATCTGCATCACCGTAATGGTCGGGGTTTTGTGTTATCTGCCGATGGACTGTAGTATATGGTTTCGAGCCGTGGTTCTATGTAAAGGGGGCTGGCCCCCTTTCCGCCTCCATTCAAACCTTTGTTGAAATTTAAATATGCGATGTGTCCATTGTATATTAAGAACTAACGTGTGGGCGGGCCGATCGGGCTTGTGGGCTAGCGGCCACCTGACCCGGGGTCGAATCCTGCCAACTCCAATAAATTTTTCCACTGTAAAATCTTCCGTCCTGTGGCGACGTGGCGCCCTCCGGGCCTGCCATGTGGCAGTTGTTGATTGGCCCAAAACAAATAGTTATAAAAATCCTCCAATGCGCGAATGAAAAATGTCGAGCCATGATTGGTTGTTGAAGGAATATTCCATGGAATATTTTATGGAATATTCTCAGAATATTTTGTGGAATATTCTTTTTTTAATATTTTTTTAATCAAAATCAACCCTGGTCAAACTGGTCTTTTGCATGAAATTGTGAATTTTCAAACTTGAATAACTTTCACATACAGTGTAGAATTTGAGTGTCGTTCGTGGCATCAAGATTGTATCGACGAGGCCTATCCTGTCATTCTAGTTTCAACCAATTCTGAGCAGTTCCAATTTTGAGCATTTTCTTCACTTGGGACATGATCACCTGATCACACCTCCCCATTGGGAAGATTTTGGACCCCAAAAGCCTTCATTACTTGTTAAGAAGATGAGGGTACAGGTCCCTCACCTTTTCCACCTCAATCCACTTTGCCTTACTCGGTTTGCTTCCTTTAAGACCAACCCGAACATAATCAACATTTCCCCTCCTTGAAGTGTGTGTCCTTCTGTCAAGGATAGAATCCTCTTTCAATTCATCCAAAAATTCTGGCGAGAAATCCTCTATGGATGGAAGCTGAATGTCACTTTCATAATCAACAATTAAAGGAGGTTCATAAAAACGTAAATTTTCCACATTCACAACGGAATACATTTGCATGTATGAAGGCAAATCTAATTGAAAAGCATTATTTCCAACTTTTTTAAGGATCTTGAATACGCCATTGCCGGTACCTTCTAGATCATGGGAAAGTGTTTCTATGGATTTTGTTGGAGGGCTACCATTATCTAGAAAGCAACATGATTATCTTTATGTAGTAGTTGATCGTTTCAACAAGATGTGTATTCTTATGCCTTGTAAGAAAACTATAACTGCTGAACAAACTGCTGATTTATATTTTCAACATGTATGGGTTCATTATGGCTTGCCTACTTCTATTTTTAGTGACAGGGATTCCAGATTTGTGGGGAATTTTTGGTCCAATTTATGGAAGATGATGGACACCAAGTTGAAGAAGAGTATTGCTTTCCATCCGCAAACAGATGGCCAAACAGAGGTAGTGAACAGAACCATTGTACATCTTTTGAGAGGTTATTGTAGCAAGCATCCCAAGCTTTGGAATGAGCATTTGCATTACATTCAGCATGCTTACAATTGGGCCAAGCACCATTCTACAAATACCTACTCTCAAATAACTTTTGCCACCGAAAACTTCTGTCTTAAATACGTGGCGGATATTGACTGGCCAACAAAACACAATCAAATAAATCCTCCAATCTCGCGAATGACAAATGTTGAGCCATGATTAGTTATTGAGAGAATATTCCAGAATATTAGGTGGAATATTCTTGGAATATTATCGAATAGTCCGTGGAATATTCTCTTTTAACATTTTTTTATTCAACACAAACCTGGTCAAACTAGTCTTTTGCATGAAATTGTGAATTTTCAAACTTGAATAACTTTCACATATAGTGTCAGATTTGAGTGCCATTCATGGCATCATGATCGTATCAACGAGGCCTATCTAGTCGTTTTGGTTTCAACCAATTCTGAGTAGTTCAAATTTTTAGCATTTTCTTCACATAGGACATGACTCGACCATGATATCCTGAGAAGCCATCTGTGAATGAGTATGCTTCATTTCCTGCTAAATTGTCAAGAACCTCGTCGCTAAATGGAGTTGGAAACGGATCATTAAAGCATGTGTTATTTAGACTTATGTAGTCCACACATACTCTAATTTCTTATTTCTTCTTTTTACATTGTATCACAATGGGGCTGACCCATTCTGCTTCCTCAACCGGAAAAATCAAGCCTGCATTCAACATTTTGTCTATATCTGCTTCAACCTTTTCTCTTACTCTTAGATTCAGGCGGTAAGGTTTATGTTTTACTGGCCTTGCATCTAGTTTTAGGACTATGCGCATTTGCCCCAGATCTCCTTTGATTCCTTTGAGCTCTGCCACTAAAGATGGGAATAAGTCTTCGTACTCTTGTAGTAGGTCAAAGATTTATTTTGTTGTCTCTGTATCCCAATAATCTCTGATGGATGTGATCTCTATGCTTCCAATATTCTGCTTCTTTGTCTTCAAGGGTAACAGGTGCAATCCCTCAGTAGCAGGTTCTTCTTGTATCTCTCATTCCCCTTCCTTTTCTTCAAAGTATAGATGTCGAAGATTCTCTAAATCATCATCATCTATCTCCCGATCTATCCTTTTACATGCTACTGAATCCTTGACTTTCTGCTCTGATAAAGATATTTCTTCACTCTCCTGAAGCTCTAGGAAGAACAATATTTTTTTAATTGCTTGAAGGGTGTCTGTAACTTGTTTTGTGTCTCCCTTGAAAGAAAAACATTGTGTAAATTTTTCTGCAATTGTTTCCCAGGTACATGTTCCTCTCTTCTTCTCTTTTGTTAGGTACCAAGCTTGTGGAATGGTGTCCAGTGAATGTATGAAGTTGTGTGCCCATAAAGATTCTGGATGTCCCTCTTTCTTCCACTTATAATAACAACTTTCTCCCAGTTGCGGTCTTGAAGGCGCATGAAATATTGTTCTTAATGCTCCGACAATATCTTCCCATTGTAAAAGAGATTTTTTATGGGTTGGCCACCACCTTGCCGACATGGATTGTAGTGCTACATCCATGAGAGGGACTATATGTTCTATTGGTACTTTGTCTTCCACTTTGGTAATAAATGTATTCACATCTTGCATATTTGAAAGAGGGGTATTCTCTTACCTCTGTACCAACACAGTTGACTCCACGAACGTTGGCACATCTTCTGGTGATGATTTCATATCCTCCCTGCTGCCAATTATCCCAACCTACTTTTGATCCTAAGTCAGAACTCTGAACACTTCTCTAGCTTTCTGTTCCTCCTACTGTAGGATTAATGTATTCTCCTCTCCTTCATGCCCTCATCTGGTAGAGTTGATCTAGAAGCCATGTGTCTTCTCTGTTGTCAACAGTCTATGTGTATCGGGGTCCTTGATATGGGTCTAATGGCTAAACTAATCTGACTTCACCATCTTCGAATATCATTAATTCCTTCTTTAAATCAATGACTGCATAATTTTCAAAGGACCAATATATCCCCAGCAAGGCTAGATAGGGATCCTTGTCACCCATGATATCTATTATTTCAAAGTCTGTATAGGTCTTTACTCCCGCAACATCAACCTCAAATTCTTCCAGCCTTCCTATGGGTACAATGCAGTATTTATTTTCCATTCTAAGCTGTATTGGTGAGTATCACATCTTAGGTTTTCCTAGTGCTTCCCATGTCTTTCGTGGTAGAATGTTGACATCTGATCCAAGATCTAGCATTGTGTCTCTGATTTGGAATCCCGCAAATTGAGTGTTTACACGGAACTCCTTTATAATCCTTCTGTTTTTTCTTTTAACTCTTCTTATATATTTTTTAGTTGAGTTACCTAAGTCTCTAGGTCCTGCTCCTCCTTGCATGACCATTTTTATATTTTTCTTTAATTGTTCCAGCATTTTTCCATTGTTTACAATTTTCAGGAACAGTCAAAACCACTCTGATATAGGTGTGCTTTTATGGATTATCTTTCCCCACTCACTAGTTTGTTGTCTTCCTATCTATGAGAATGTTTCTAGTGCTTCTTTAAAGTACTGCTTCTGTCAGTCTGGGGTGAAAGCTTTCTTTGGGGATGTAGATTTGATTAGTTTTATTGGGTCCATGTCTTGTGCATCCTCTCTTGTCTTCTTCCCTCCTCACGTGACTATAGCTACACTTTGCAGAGGATGAGTCTCTACTATCCTTGGTTCTACATTAACCAAGTTAACTCCCCTTTGTCTGGCTCTCTCTTCCCACCTCTTAATCAACTCTAGGCAGTCTTCAGTAGCATGTGCATTGACTCTACATTAAGAGCACCATGGTCTCCTAGGTTGCGAACATTCTCTCGATACATGACCTTCTTGATCACAGTTATAACACCTTACCGGTCCTCTTCCTCCACTTCTGCTACCTCTCATTCCTCCTCCTCTCCCTCTTGGAGTCTCATTTACTCTATAGGACGGCCTGTCTAATCGTTATGCCAATTCATCATGGGATTTGCATTGCTCCGTATTATGATTTGTAGAGGCAAAAAATTCACATTAGACTCTGTTTGGAACATTTGAGTATTTTTGCAGAATTGGACACAGTCATGGAGGATGACCAATAACTTTACATATTTTGCAGCATTTTGTTGCTATTTGATTTTACGGATTGAGGAACCCTGGGAAGTGGGGTTGCGGCTAGTATAGCCCTTGAGTATTTATCTGTGCAACTCCATCGACTGGTGGTGCCCCTTGTGTTCCGGTTGCTGAAGTTCCAACGTTTTCTCCTCGCAACCTCGAATATTTTGTGGCTACGTGTCCTTCCATCAAGCAGTGTGTGCACCACACGTTGGGTCTTGCGGGTCGTACCAGTTGAATATCTTTCAATTTATCCGTAAAATTGGCTATTTGATGTTGTATTCCTAGTATGGATGGATCTTGTACCACTGCCCCTCCTCTGAACTCCTGCGGGTATCCCGCCATTGCTTTTATTTTCATCGCTTGCTCCAGAGCATCTTGAAGGGTATCAATCTTTTGTTATGTCAACGGTAGGAGTTCTTTGATGAACCAATCCCGTTGGTTATTTGGGTCGATTGGGTAACTTAGCTTTCCAATCGCGTCTTTAAATCTTCTCATTAAATCCCAGGTTTTTTCTCCTTCCCATTGTTTGATTTCCCATAGCTCAATCAATTCTTGTTAATTCATCTGAGGCAGCTTGAATTCTTGGATGAATTCCCTCTTAACATCATCTATTGCTGGGTTCTAGTGTGCTTCTAACCATTTGATGAACTAGCATAAATCTCTTTCCCTTAATGTGGTTTGAAACTCAATTAACTTGACCGCATCTTGTGTCTGTTGAGCCCTCCAAATTGCTTCACAGAGATACCAATGTTGTTCTACGTCGTCATTACCTTTTCCAGAGAATTTTAGGTATCGGGTGAACGACCCCACCATATTTCCTTGTGTTGGTGGTACTAAAACAAAACCTCTGCTTCCTGGATGAGAGATTCCACTACCAACATTGTTGCTAGTAGATATATGTATTGTGGATTTAGTACTACTCAACTTGCTAAACTCTCGTAACTTAATAAAGAGCTTATCAGGTGGATGATAGAGTATCAGGGGAAGGTTAATACTAGTGCCACTTGAAACTTGGGGAATAGGATTACCTTGCATTATGGTTTGCAGTCTCTCTTGAAATAGTTGCTCCATCGCAACATGCAGCTCCACATCAGACTCCTCTCGTGGCGCACATCCTCCTCCTTCAACTTTTCTCCTTTTTCTCCTCAGGCTGGGCTCCTATAAACTTGCCTAACTTCCTTAATGGACCCTTCCACTCCTTGGGGTCCCATTTGACCTTCTCTTCCCTCAGTCATCTATGACGCCTTTTCCTTGTTCTATCGATTATTCTCCTCTTCTCAAATTCTCGTATTTCCCTTTCCCGCCACTTCTCAGCAATCTGCGCCCTCCGATGTGCTCTCCACTCTCTCAACCTACTGGAGGTTTCAGCATCCATATTCCTATTCCCCCCTTTTCCTTACTCGTATCATCTTTCCCTCAAATACTTCCCCCAATACTAGAGGTTTAGGTCTCCATCTCAGGATTTTGGAATGACATCAAGCTCTCGTCCACCATTAGAGCTTTAATCCACAACGGGATTTCTTTCAAAAATTCTCTGTGCAACCCAAATATAAATATGTCTTCTACTTTTGTAAAATATTGGTAGCACTTGTTCGCAAATTCTACAATGTACCCCTCCAAAGTAGTTTGTACCCAAAAATCTAATGCTTGAGTTAGATCTGTATCTAACTGATGTAGCACTACTAGATTTGTGTGCGTCCAACTACGACAAACTCTACGCAATACTTCAGGGATTGACTTTATCTGGAGTCTGTGCAACCAATTATAAATTTATTCAGGAAATTTTCCCCATAAAATTTCATAAAAGTCACTCGCAGAGTCAGAAAACAGCACTCGATCCTTGACAGTCTTTTCCCTTTGTTGTCGAAGCTCCGCTTGTTGCGATATGAACTGATCTACGTGCTTGTACCACTAGCTACGTAGTTCCTCCTCATAGATCCTCGATACCATGATCTATCCTCTAAAAAAAATTCCAGGTCCCAAAAACAGAACCATTTGTTGGCGAAAAAGGAGGTCTCTGGGAAAGACCCAGGTTCAGGCTTGAGGCCAACAAGGTTTCTGTTGTAGTCTAGGACAATGCCAGAATTTTCACCCTACTCGAGGGAGCAGGGAGTCTCACCCAAGGCGTGCCATGAACTTACTAATATTAGAGGCTATATCGTGAACATCGAGGAAAAATTACTAACACAGGTCATATTTATGAGCATACAAAACATATATAAGTATCTCAACTCTAAGAAGGAAGGTATCATTCATCGCTACATGTTCAGAGCACCAAATTAAAATTTAAAATAGGCATACATTCACCATACTCAATCAAGCATCAACCAATTCACAATATACATCACAACAACAATCCGATTCCATTAAACTTGTCTCAAAATAGCATAAACATACTCCGGAGAGTCTATTACAGTTCAGTTCAATACAAAAGGATCCTTAGAGCTCTCCCTAGGCTCTACTCTTCTATCAGCCTCTCTCTCTCACTAACTAACTAACTACAAAGTCGCTTCTTTCTTGCCTATTTGTTCCTGCCGACTGACACTGTTAGTCTTTGCCCCTTTTGCGCTCATCTCTTCCCTCGGGCTCCGTTGCCTTCTGTTTCTTCTTCATCACTGGGAGTTCTATTGTTTGTTCCTTATCTCCCATCTCTGTGATTTGTGTCGTTATCTATCTATGCCCTGCCACCTGCCTCATTTTTTGCAATCGCGACAGCTCTCTGCCTACCTTGATTGTGCTCCGCCACCTATCTTCCGGCTCTACACAACTCAAAAACTGTTTTTTCAAAACAAAGGCCCCAACATACGCTGTGTTTTTGGCAATTTTACGGTTATGAGTGTGTTTTAATTCCTACAAACTATCCCTACACTCTTTTTGTCATCCTCCACTTCCCTAAGCTTCCCAATGTTAGTGTCATTATGTTCAGAATATCACTAGTGATCAAATGGGCTCTTATCATGTCTTGTTAGGTTCTCAAAGTCAATTTTTTGTCATTTCATTAGGTCTTCAACTAAAAAAATGGTCACTGGGTAGTGTGTTTAGGCTATTTCCACTCCTTACAAAAGTTTTACATGTCGGTCCTTTTCATCACTCAGTTGAGTGTAGCATCATTAAATTTCATCATTATCATCATGATTTCATTCGGCTCAGTGTCTCCATTAGGTCATTAGGGTTTCATTCATCCAAAATCTGTCATTTCATGCATAAAATCCGGCAATGGAGGAGTGATAATAAGTAATTTTTTTCAATAAAGTTTGGTTTAAAATGTAATTCATGTTTCAAATATGTAATAAGTTCATCATGTTCCTAAATTTTCATACAAAGTATCAAAGCTACAAGTTTTCAAAGTAAAGTGAAAAGGACATGTAGTGGGCCATCCCGCTAACATGAAGAAAAGTGAACACCACAAGCTATTAAAGACCAATTCAAGCTCATTTTCCTATTCACCTCATTGAAGAAGAGCTCTCATTCATCACCAAGTGAAAATTCAGCAAATTCAAGCCAAACACAATCCAAAATTTGATGCTAGGACTACGTAAAAATTCCCTAGCTCAATCCCCATGCCAATTTCACTCCATTCCACTTCCTAAAGTTTCCTAAAACCCTTTTCCATCTCCTTAAATTTTACTACTCCAATCTCCCTTCTTTAACCCCTTCATCCTATCCATTTTCTCACTTCCCCTATTTTGTCCTATTGGGGTTTCGCCCCTTGCAAACAATCAAATAGAGGATAAGAAATCTTATAATAAGGGAGGCAAGGTGATAAGACATGAGCCCTTAACCACTCTTGAAACGATGTATTAACCACTATCCAAGCATTTTTTTGAAAGGTTAGGGTGTCTTCCTTTTTGTGACCAACTTGAGAAAGTCAAATACCATGCCACATTGACCAAATTGTTTGCCACTCAACTCAAAAAGGAAAAGGTAACAATTGCAGAGGTTAATTTCACTATATCAACTAATGTAGTAGCTGATTCCATAGGCATACCTAATCATGGTAAAAAATGGTTCAATAACCAAGAACTAGACCTTCAAAATTATCAGTCCTATCTCAGAAGACGAGCCAACAACACATGAAGAAGATTTTTCCTGTTGGGCACCTCCTTGAGAAGTATACACCACTAATGAAGATCATCATGAATTAGTTCACCTATGAGGGGATATTTTCTAGATTATATGGGTATCATGTCAGAATTATCATGCATTTCATAGAGATAAAGCCACTCAATTTTCCTTATTACCTCTACAGAAGTTTGGCAAAGATGGTAGAAAAAGTTCAGCATAATAAAAGTAGTCTTGAAAGCAGCCTCTTTCACCGTGCTCTTATCAAAATCATTGTTTTACACCACCTTGAGCAGAAGAGCATCACTTTGGGAATCTTCATGCAGACAGATGAATTTTTGTCTTCTAGTAGGCAACCTATTATCCCTAGTTCACCGCCAGCGCCATCTAGACATGTGGAGGTTGTCTCACCTAGCACAGTTTCAATAAGGAGGAAGATTAAGGTCACTCAAATATACCAAAGAGGTATAAGGCTCATTTTTTCTCCTCAAATTGAGGAAGGGGCCAAGCCCACATCATAAGATCAGGGATTACCATCATAACATGAGACATTTGTGCATGATGAGGAGCTCATATATCATGACTTTGACATAGTATATTTGGAGGCCAATGAAGAACATGAAAACCTAGAGAGTATCATCAATGAAAAATATGCTAAGATCAAAGAGCTCAAGGACAAATTGGCAAGGGCTAATTTCATCATTTCCTTCCTAGAGCAAGAAAACAACCAGTTGAAGGCAAAAAAATTGTCTTTAGAGAAAAGTTAGTTTGAAACTAGTATGCATGATGTGAAAGGCAAAGCAGTGGCTGATAATGAAGAGTCAGAAAAGCATGAAGAGCAGGTGAAAAGGAAGAGGCCAGGGACTATGGGTCTCCAAATATCACTTCAGAAGGAAAAAGAGCAAAATCCACTAGATGAAGAGTTGACATTTGAAGAAAGGATAGCCATGGAAATCAATGAAAACAGGGAGTTTTGGCTTGAGAAAGTCAATATTCACTTGGAGAATCTCCTTGAAAAGGCTAACAAAGACAACAAGATGCAAAAACACATGGTTGACCACTACTATGAAATAAATAAGATTTGCAATGTCAAAGTCTAACAATTGCAAGCAAAACTGAAGGAAACCCTAAAAAGTCAAAAGGAGAAGGATAACTTGGAGATTAACTTGGAGATGCTTGTTGATGCTTCCCTAGTGGCATAATCTACCTTGTCAGACATATTTGGACCAATTTTGAAGACTTTTGGAGAAAATTTTGATTTTTTTGAAATTTTGATCAAATTTTGAAATTTTGAAAACCAGACACATTAGCAAAAGCGTAGCGTGGCTTTTGTTGTGTGGGTCCATCGGATGAAAACACAACATTTTTGTATTCCTCTTGATGAGTACATCAATCATAGTTAGAATTTGAGCCATGTCAGCCACTTTTGGAGGGTGAAAATGCCCAAAAACATGCAAAAAATCACCTTTCTACCCTATTTTTGGAGGCTTTGCTATGCTTTCTTAGTACTCTTGGGAGAATTAAGATTTGGAGGGCTAGAAGCCACAATTTTTAGTGTTTTATGAGCCTATAATGTATAATACATCTAGATCTTTCCATAGCATCTTTCAGATTAGGATTTTGACCTTGGGAAGGCCTCCAAAAGTCATTTCCCCCTACTCGCTACGCTTTCTCCAGAAGGCATTTTTCATAGGCGATTTGACCTAATTTGACTTTTTACCTATGTAATTGATGAATTGTGATGATTTTGTGATGTCATGAGGTGTAATTGAGTTGGTAAATACTGAAATAGGGTAGATACATGATTGTTAATGTAAGTTTGGTCAAATGTATCTAGTTTCCTATGATGAGGTGAATTGCTGACTTACCATGTAGGTTTTAACCCTGTACAGAAATTCTCTGCAAACGAATCTTAAAGACAGAAAATAAATAGTAGCGAGAGCATAAAACATAAAATAGATAAACACAGAGATATTCCCTTGGATCCCAAATCGGGATGACCAGCTTAATTTTTCATTATATTCCTTTTAGTGTTACAACACATATATATACATGACGAAGCATACATAAACCCCAATCCATTAACCCTGGATTAGAACATAACCGTAGTTCCCTGACCGGATCTACAAAATACCACGAGCCGAAAACCATCGTACTCCAAAACCATGTGCAAAATCATGCACAAAACCATGGCGCATCCGCCCACCTGAAAATAAGGACCAAACAAATTTTTCCGGCACCGCCCGATTCTCGACAGGGGGGCTATCACCCCCCCCACGCATGATTAGTCGTGGAAAGAATATAACACAAACCCAACACACTAGACATTAGGGATCTATTGAGCATATCATGTAATCAGCTCCACAAATGATGGATTCGACCCCTGAGAGAGGGGACATGTTTTTTTGGTCTATATCTATCATTTTTAGAGTCATTTGACTAGTTGAACATCAGTGGATTGTAACTATTGTAGCTTGTACTTTCATTTTCATATTCAGAAATTAAAGGATGCAGTTTCAACTATTATCTAGGAATTCATGTGTAGTGAGTTTATGATAATGTATTTTCTCTGATAGAGTGTTTATTGAATGATATATAGATCCTATTTCATGTCTTGTATCTTCAGTGTCTTTCCTTACAATTCATAGGCATAATTCTATTAATTTAGCTCTGTTTATATGGAAATGTCATTTTGTGTTTCATGCTTCCAGTTTAATGAATTCATGAATGAATATGCTCATTAAATCCATCTACTTTTTTAGAATCGCTACCATACCTACAAACCATAAATCCATCATAGATCCACTTCTAACTTTCTCCTTTATATATTTCTAGCTATAAACCCTTTGATAACTAGACCTAGTTACTTGGTTTCATCCCTGATCCAGCATCAAACCCTAAATCTCTCAAAAAATACCCGAGACTATCATATCCAGCCTAATATCCTTCATGTCACAGTCAATCCTTGGTTGTGATCTCATTGAGAGAGCCCTCTTAGCCTGGTCTTGATAGCTACTAGGTCAAAGTGTTCTATGGTTACCTTTTCTAGTCTCCTTTTCAGCCTTTGGAGAAATGGTGGAGTGATAACATTCTAGCGTCGTTGTAGGGGAACGAAGCGAAATATATTCCATGGGAAAGAAGGACAAGGATCAAATCTGATTTCTCATGGTGAACATTGATCAGGCACAAGAAGGTTGTGCATCATTCACCTAGCGACTCCAGTGTCAAAGAATCCAAAGCTTCAGAATTTTCATGGTGACACCACTTTTCAAGAACCGGTAGTCTGAAGAACTTCTTGGTAACTTCATTGTTGTGAAAATGGAATCAACTACTCGAAGGCATGCTCCTATGGATTGAGCTCATATTCCTATTTTTCTGAATCGTATTCCTTGTATAGATTGGAAAACAAGACTGCCAAAGTTTAAAGGTCAGGACGGAGAAGATGCTAGTTTGCATTTAGTCAAATTTCATTCTCATATTCACATACTAAATATTGAGTTTCCTTAAGCTTGTTTGATGAAGATGTTCATAGCTACCTTGGAGGAAAAAGTGAGATCATGGTATGAGAGTCTACCATCTGCTATTTTATATTCTCTAAAGGATTTTCATTCAATTTTCTTCGGAGAGCATCAAATCTATCATTTTTCCTTATCGATGATTGATAGTTGTTGTGAGATCTTTGAAAATTTCATTAAATTTCTTGAAAATATATGGGGATAAAGAGTGTCTAGATGATGATATCATAGAAGCCCTTTATGATTTTTCCTCCCAACAAGAATCAGTAGCTTCCTTTGTGGATGAAACATACTGGGACCAAAACATAGAAATGCTTATTCCTGATCCTAAAAATGAAAATCATCAAACCAATGTTAACTACTATAAAACTCAAGTTTCTCCCATGTCTAAAGATGAAATAGATCAGATCCTGAAAAGTCATGTTACAGCCCAAGCTAATGCAGGTTTGCAATGTTCACATAGTCAAGAATGTGTTAGTGAAACTTCTTCCATTATTGAAAATGAAAATCTGTGTTTGAATGATGACAGTCATGAGACTGATGAAACTATACAGGAATTTTTTATCAGTAAGCCAATTTGTGATGATGATTTCCTACAAAGAGATCAACTAACATGCATTGTTTTCTTTCATGTAGATGATAGGGCTATCATGTTTAATAATCTTGAAGAATGTTTTATGTTCAAACATGACTTAGACTATGAATGGAAGGAGAATGAATTTGAGATAGATAGTATGCCAGAAATAGAATCATATTTTCTCATGCTTGAGGAATTTACAGCCAACACTCAGAGCACAGAAAGTCATACTTCCCTATGCCTTCCTATGGATCAACAAGCAAGTGTACTTACAGATCAAAATGAAGGGTGTGCTTGTGTTTTTGTTGGATCTCAACACAAGGTAATATTTCAAATTATTGAAGATCCTTACACTGATTTGCTACAGTCAATAGGGAAGATGATTTTCTTGTATTTCTGGATCATGAGCACATTTTCAGTGGAGGCTCAGAGTTTCCTATCTTTAGTTTTTTCTGCCTGCTCGAGGAAAATGAGAGAAGAATTAAAGTAAGTAGCCATTTGCTAGATTGGTTACACTGGAAGGATCACTTCACATGAGTGTACATATGTCTTCAGCAGGCAGGTAGCTGTCATCAGGATTTGAAACCCTCTCAGACCGCCCTTTCCGCAGAATCCCTGATGACATTGGCACATCCGACATGGCCATTGTTGCATATTGTGAAAAAACTAGACACACGTAGCCGACTTGGAATGTTCACTGCGCCCTGTCTGCCCCAGACCTTTTCAACTCTAGTTGTTCATTGCCTGATGACCCTCCCCATGCCCCCACCATAGAGATGGATGAATGCAATTTTCTCTCTCAACTCCACCCAGGTAACAACATCCTCCTCGATGAGCTTGAAATGCTTGGCCATCGTGACTTGCAGTCTATCATCCCTTCACACTTGCAAGAAATAGCCATCCGCTTCATCAACTTGAACCGCTCCTCCACAAGAATCCAGCAACTCCCAACTCCATGCTCACATTCCCTTTCCTCCTTGTCCCCAAGCCAAACTACTGCATTCAATATCATTTTCTCCCACTTCCGCAACAACACCGCCACGATAGTTTTAAGAATGATAACCCAAGGCACTACTAGCACCGACAAGTCGTTCCTAATTGAGTGCCTCAAAAATGCCTTCCTTAACAACTCCACCAATGGAGAAAACGCCCTCCTCTTGCTTGATCCAATTGATGTTGAAGCATTCCACATTAATGCCCTGACAATCCACTCTGCTCTTCGTATCCCTATATCCTCTATGGAACCTTTAGAAGTTCAATCCCTCTTGAACCTTCAAGAACAACTTTGGCATATCAAATACATTTTGATTGACGAAATGAGCTTCATTGGTCCTAAATTGCTTTCTCAAATTGATGATTGCTTGCGCAAGGCATTCCCATCAAATAGAAACAACCCATTTGGTGGACGTTCTATAATCCTTGTGGGCGACCTTGGGCAACTTCCACCTGTCAAAGACACACCAACGTATGTAGGCACTTCTCGTGGCACTGCACTATGGAAAAGCTTCAATACTGTGGTTACGCTTTCAACAGTGTTTCGACAACAAGGAACAAGCCCTGCTCAAATTTCCTTTCTCCAACTCCTCTCCAACCTTCGCAATGCAACACCCACTATTGATGATTGGAAGCTTCTTATGACACATTCAAAAGCAAACCTTCCTGAAGCTGAAATCCAGTCATTCTCCAATTCAATGCATCTCTATGCAACAAATGAGGTTGTTTCCCTGCACAATAATTCCATGTTAAAAACACTAAACCAGTCAGTTTCTCGTTGCTATGCTGCCCAAAGGAGACAACTCCCTGCAAAGAAACTAGAAGATGATCAACTAGCTACGAAAATACTCATCTACGTCGGACAACGTGTCATTCTCATCAGCAAATTGTGGGTTGAGGTTGGCCTTGTTAATGGTTCGCTTGGCACCCTTCGCATAATCGTATATGCACCAGGCTCTAAACCCCCTGAACTCCCATCATTTGTTGTTGTTGACTTTCTTCAATACAAGGGTCTACCATGGGATCCTTCAAATCTAAATTTTGTGCCAATCCCCCCCATAATAAGGGGTTCGCGAACACAAGTGTCGCTCCGCATGGCATGGGGCTTAACAATCCATAAATCGCAAGGCATGACACTACATAAGGCAATAATCGACATCAGCAACATTAATCGACAAGGCCTAACTTTCACTATCGTATCAAGAGTTTGGTCGTTGAATGATCTTTGCATCTCCCCCGCTTTCTCCTTCACACGCTATTCACGGATGCATGAGAACCCTTTCGTCATACATAGGAAAAAAGAAGAGACGTCCTTACCTCCAATTCTATTACTATAACTTCTTGAAGACCTTCTCCTATTGGTACCTTCCCTTCAGTTGCATTCAACTTTTGCATCTTCCATATTCTCTCTCATCTTAACACCTTGCAATTTTCCTGCTTAATTTACGTTTTCAATTTCCAATATAATTTCACTTCAAAATGGTTGCTACTATTTCTTTGTTGTTGTGCTTTCCAGTATGAGTATTTATTTTTTACATGTTCACTTGCATGCTTTCCTTTCCTTGCAGAAAAATATAGATCGGAAATATATTTCACAGGTCCACAAATTTTTCCAGGAAATCAAATTTTTCCTCTGTACCGGTTGTGCCCGACGCTACCAATACTTCAAAGGATTGAAACTTTCATGCATCTCCTCACCCATGTACATGAAAGGGATGCACACAGACAACTCCCAACATATTATCTTGATCGCGTCCCAACTCTGGACGTTAATTGGTGTTGTCTCTCTTGCGCAACTCCTTATGTTTACAACTAGGAGTACCCCCTTCTGGGAAACCATCGACATGCACTCTGCTAGACATAATGCAAGATTTTTTTATGGGCAATACACCACATCTTCTTCTTCAAAGGGAAACAATACATCTTATTTTGTCAACTTTAACTTGCTATAAAGTAATGTATATAGAAAAAAATTCCATGCTTCCATGCACAATCAGGATACTATGATGTCACTTGTTCCTTCGCTTCTTTCCAAATGGGTTTTCTGCTATATTCAACAATATCTTTTTTTGTGCTTCCTAATGTAAAAACAAAAAACAAGAAATTAGACATTACAAGTCCTTCTTCATACCCTTCCTCCTTGTTTCTTTTCCAGATGCCTTTTCACTCTTTAACCTTTTCTTGAAATGTGTTCATTGCAAACAATAATATGAATCTATGTTGCATTAAAACATGTCACGGTTACATGCTACGCTGTTATAAATACTCTCCCGAGGTCCATACCATTTTGTTGCATTTGTTCCACAACCTGTAAATGCAAACACACTATATTTCATTTCCACTAGATTTTATTGTGCTCTTCTATAGGTTTCATTATTTTTTAAATTCAGCAAAGTTCCAACAAATCGTAATACATCAACCATGTGACATGAAGACATTTTTAGTTTTATGCTTTTTCTAACAAGGTCTGAACCTTATATAACATATCTTTACATATCTACCTCATCTTCAACTCATCCACGTGGCAGTTCACTGTAAAATGAAATGAAGTATGAAAGGAATTTGATCGATAATGTAAAGTAAAGAACGAGAGGATGTTGGTAATTTTATAGCCTGTACTTCAGCTTTAACGGTCATGGCTAACAGTCTAATGAAGTTTAATTGCGTAATGGTCCAATTAACAGTCTAAGAGCGGATCTATTTGCCAAAGGGAGGATTAATGGTATAATGGATTGTTGGGGATTAATGGACAAGTGACATGGAGGGAGAAGATTGATTGGTTGAAAACGGATATTGCGCGAGAACAAACGGTCGTCAGCGGATGAAAATCGGAGGTGGATTTCAAGGGTGGGGGGGTAATTTCTGGTTTCTGGTTTAAGGCGGAGGGGGTGCGAAGTGATACTGTGCTGCCACGTAGTGGAAAAGGGCGGCCATTAATACTGGAGTTCAGACCCCCCGTCGGCAAGAAACGGAGGGGGCGAAGCTGATATCCGGCGTGGATCTTGGAGAGCTCAAGATTCGTCAAAACATATATCACTAGTACATTTGGTCAAAATTTTGACACTTTAGTTCTGACACTTTTGATGTATTATCGAAAATTTCCCCAATTTTTCTCAATTTTTAAAATCCCGCCAACAACCGTCGCTATAGTGACGTTTAGGGACATCGTCGACAATGCTAGTGAACGTCATCGAATACCGAAGCGGACACAACATCGCAGAGGCGATGGCAAAAGGGATAAAATGTCGTATTGAGATTGCGATGATTTGGAGTGAAATGTCGGCTTTGCGACGTTTTAACTATGTGCCTCGGTAGTGCGACGAATTGAGATAAGTGTCGGGTGTACGAACCCTACTCCTCGCAGTTCTAGAATTTGTACCTATTTGAACTTCTGTTTAAGTAACACAGATCTAATAAGACATTGTAATGGTATAAATTGAAATTTCAGCTTGCATAATTAATCTATATGTAGAAGAATACCTGAAAATCAGCACAAACTTACGAATCCTGAAGCGGCTGAAGATTAGCTGGTGATGTCGTGAACAGAACAGATTACTGGGTAATCGAATCCTCCCAGCCAAATCCGGGACTAATCCCAGACCCATAGGATGTCCCCTCTGTCCCCCGTGCCCAGATTTCCAAGAACAAGAGACTCCTCCCAACACTGCAAGCCGGCATTTCCTTCCTTCTCCTTTCAGCAGAAACCATTTCTTCTCCTCCAAGAAAACATTCCCCCCTTCTCCTCCATACCACCTCCTTTAAATAATCTCCTTCCACCGCCTCTAACTTCCCGAAGTCTTATCCTTATTAATGATGATATTTTTATGTATTTATGGTGGTATACTTTTCATTATGTTTGGATATGAATATAATCTAAACAATCTTCCTCCACCGCCTCAAACTTCCCGAGGCCTTACCCAACCTTAAGTTTACATTAAATGTTGTTATGGTGGGTGATCCCCATTAATGTGCTTACGTATACATATTTATAAAGGTGGGATTTTATTTAAGTACCTTTAATATAAATCTTTAATATCGCATACTCATTTTAACTTAAAGATTCATTAACTTAAGGATTTTAACTTTATTACTTCATTTCTTTTATTACCTTGTTTCATAAAATTTTATACTTAGTTGAATTTGATATAAAGTCTGAAATCTTAATATTAAGTTCCCAATCTATGAATTCTTGATATTAGTAGGTAGGTGTACTAGTGCGATGTGGGCGGTATAGGCAAGTGTAGCTATCAATTGCCTATATCGTTCACATGCTAATATCGTTTTGTATATACGTGGGAATGGGTCGTTACGCTTGGTAGTATGACTAAGCAGTGTATACCACAAAGATGACTAAGTCAAATTGACGCATGTATCTCAGGGATTCGCATGTGCAGCCTATGCGCCTTCTCAATAAGAAGATGTGCGGCCCCGGGTCTGGGGTTGTTGTGGCTTGTGGCTTGGTAGACACTCTCACCACACATCTGTTCGAGAAACAATTGCGTAGCTTGCATGCCTGTTATAGGAATAGGAGCGTGGTTGATGAAATTTTGGTTTTTTACATCTTAGGAGGTTTATTTTCAATTTTTGACATCCTTGATGGAAGGATGGGTATGTTGTGACGATAACATGATTGTGAGCTCCAACGCACATCAATTTTAGGGAATCCTGTTGCTAAAAGGACACTAGTGGGTTGGGGGTTACTAGAGTTTCTTCAGAACCCTATATTAAGGTCACAAGATCCATTCTTTCATTTTCTGATTTGATGTTGGGATGTGGATGGCCAGATCTTCATGATTCGACCCTGTGGAAAAAGGTTAGACAATCCTTTTTTAGGATGGAAAAAATGGACTACAAAGGTGACTAAGTTTCAGTTGTTGCCTGTATGTCAGGGATTCACATGTTGACCCTGTGGGAAAAGGTTAGACATGGTCATTAATAAAGGAACTCTGAGGAAGGTGGTTGGATTCCCACCATCTAGAGGCTGCCTCTGATCTGGGGATTCGGGAAAATATCCATGGCCCAAACAAGTTAGGGCTCAATCAAACAATGATGTTTCATCCTATGCTCACATGATATCTCTCTTCAACCCCGGAGAAGGTCCATCCATGGCAGAGATAAGCATCATGGTGCACCCCATATTAGGTAGGCTTTCTAAACCCTTCTTATCTCAGCGGTTTGCAGGGATTTCAGTTCTCACCCCTTATGATATCTTTCATCATTTGTTTCTGACTTGATTCTTTGAAATTTCAACAGGATGACGAGGTGTACAAGGTCAAACTCTGAGGAAGGTGGTTGTATTCCCTCCATCGGGAGGTTGCCTCTGATCCGGGGATTCAGGAAAATATCCATGGCTTAGACAAGTTAGGGCTCGTTTGAACAACGGTGGTGAAATATAATAGTTACAGTTAACTTATTTCCCCCCTCCAGCGTTCCATCATGGATTGTTTCATCCTATGCTCACATGCTATCTCTCTGCAACTGAGGAGAAGGTCCATCCATGGCGGAGATCGGCATCATGGCACACCCCTATCAGGTAGGCTTCCTAAACCATTCCTATCTCAATGGTTTGTAGGGTTTTCAATTCTCGCCCCTTATGATATGTTTCATATTTTTTTTTTGACTCAATTCTTAAAAATTTTAACAGGATGATGAGGTGTACAAGGTCAAACGAACCTTCAATTTTTAACATTTATCTTCCAACGATTCCAAATCTAATTCTAGAGTTATCATCATGGCTATGCAGGCACATCCCATGACCATCTTCAGGTAGTCATTCTTTCTACTCCACACAAGGTTGTAGACATATTTTCCCTTAAGGGGTTTCTATGCTATCTAATAGATAATTTTTCGTTGATTGGAATAGAGATATGATTTATTTATTTTTTCTAGTGGCTAGGTTTAACTTATAGTTAATTTATTTATGTACTACAGGTATAAACGCTAGCTCCGCACACCCCAGATTCTGTTATATTTTCTACCGCGTTGTCTCCAAAAGTAAAGGGTTATGGCTCCTCTTTTTCTAGGTGTGACTATGCATTCAACGACCTATTTTACACACAAAACGTTATGGCTTTCACAGAATGTGCCGTGTTGTAGTCCTAGGGTTTATTTTTCCTTTTGTTAGTAAATTATAATGCTTCTTGACACTGAAAACATTGAATCTTCCATTCCAAGGATCGAATGTCCTCCTCCACCCAGGCCTGGAATGCCCCCTCCTCCACTCGGTGGTGGTACCCCTCCTATGTATGGTGCTCCTCCTCATATGCAGCCGAGACCTCACATGCCGCCTCTGCCACCTGGTCAGCAGCAGTAGCAACAACAACCACTTCCTGGACATTAGTAGCAACATCTATGAATTGAATCAGGTATTTTGTTAATTTCCCTGCATATTTTTGGTATATGAGAACATCTTTTTATGCTTTCTAGCAAGATTGAAAAACTAATTTCACCATTTCAAGTCATGAGTATTTGAATATTCTTCATTCTAATGATAAAATGAGTTAGCATTTCCAGCTGGGGAAAGCCCAAATCATCGCAAACATTAAACTTGATAATCCTCCTCTAACTTATATTAAGTGAAGATAATTTCATGGCAGAAATTAATAGGCAGAGATTTTGTAGAATTTTTATTTAGTTGAGCTACTACAATTTGCCTTTACTTTGATTAAGCTCATAGTACTAATCATTTTTTTTTAAATCAGGGACCTTTTGCAAGAGTCATTTTTATTTGTATGGAACATTCACAAAAGCATCTTATTCTAGCCTTATAGACCTTATTGTATTTTCTATTAGGTGTATTCCTTATTAATCACCATATTCCATGCTAAAATGCTAAAAAACTGTTGCCTTGATTGAATAACTGTACATATACATTTTCTTTTGTTTAGGAAATAATTGGTTTTAAAATCATTTCACTGTGCGGTTACCATATTATATACATTTTTTGGCATAAAATGTTTTCTTTAATTATTAATATAGAAATAATTTACATACAGGGCATTGTTTTAGAAAATTAGGGTGTTGTGTGGCGCTCACCACAAGCTTAGGTATACCATGCAAAAGATGCCTTAATAACTGCCATAACTACCTAAGGGCATAGAAGTTAACAAAACCTCCACCTGGGCATATCCAATAACACTTAACATTCCAAAATGTCCAGTTGGCACTTAAGCATTAAAGCTGATAAAGTCTTGCCTTATGGTATGAAAATAAATAAACACATTTTTAAAATCCTGAAGGATTTGTTGTTGGGTTGAGACCTGCATCAGGAGGATTTTTTTTTTTTTCCTTGGGAGTGGACCTCCAACCATTATTGGTTGATTCAACATTAGTTATAGCAGGCCACTGCCCATCATTTGTGACTAGTCTGTTTCTGCAACACCACCAATCACCCATTGGGGCATATTACTATCTTTGTAACTTGGCCTTTGAAAATTTACCTTGATTCTGCTCTATTTTACATGTTCAATGCACAATATTATGCAATGCATCCTATTCTTAACCTTTGCAGCATAGATAATTCATAAACATGTAATCTAAAAAAAAACACAATATAACATAACATTTATCTTTGATAAATGACACCAATTGGCTTCAGACCTAGATGTTCTGCTCAAAAATAGACTATGCTACTCATATCTCTTAGTAGTGGGTCACCCCCGTGTTGTGGTCAAGACTCTATCGGGTAAAAGGATACCTAAGCCAACTATGTTCCATAGATGCACCAATATGGTAGCAGACCTAGGTACTTGATTCCAACATCTTCCAACTGACTTTCTCTCATCCCCCATTTGCCTTCACAGCCCACGGTAGTGCACCCCTTCCTCTGCACTCGTAGTCCATTAGGTTGTGGCACTACAATCAAAGGTTTACAACTCAGAGTGGCTAGGGATGTTTTAAAGGCCCATGGCTTCTAGGAGTTCAAAATCCACCACACCCAAATCCACCTAGGATTGATAGGGTACGAAATTCACATCGTCATACAACATTGGCTGGAGTTGCAGAGAAACCTCAGGGTGGAGACAAAACTTTGGATCCCCTGAGATAAGTAAGGGTGGGGATGTATATCTCTGGTTGGGAGGAAAATTGTGAAACATATCCCTATGCCCATCATGAGGTGTATCAATAACTATGATACCCATAATGTATTCAATACAACACTCTGCAAAATAGGGTTACAAAATGGAAATCATTGCCTAAAATTTAGGGCATATTGAAGCCATACACAAGCATGGATTATGTTGTATATTTCACCATTGTGGCAGAAATTGCAGTCGTGACAATGTTGTAAATTTAGGTATGGGTTTGTGATCTTAAACGTTGTTGTACATCTAGATCCCATATATATATATATATATATATTAAAGGTCCCTACATAGGTTGAATGACCTACACAGAAGACATCAGACTTGAAGTAAGACATTAGTTCCCCTTAAGACTAGGTCACCATACTTGAAATAGTGGTGCCTGACACTTGAAGGAATTCTTGATATCATAATAATATACGATGTCGTAGATGAAGTTTAATTTCGGTCTAGCCTTGGACATGCTCCAATCTATAGGCATATAATTTGACAATGACTTATAATAACCCTGTCCCTGACATCTACATGGATAGACTCGGATATCATTTATAGAGTTTAGTCCCTACAATACCCAACTCAATCCCAAATCTCATGCCCTCATAAAGAGCTGATTAGTTCATGGATGTCTTTACTATGGAGTTGAAGAAGAGACTGTTAGGCTTGCCTGGTGTCCTTGAATCTGGCAATAAAACAGAAGGGCTTACTCGCAGTGCTAGTTTTGCCGCCTATTAGGCTGAGGATTTGGCATATAGCCAAGCATATGCATAACTCCCTTCATCGACAAGCCATCTATCTCATTACCTTGTGGAGAGATGAGTTTTATTACAATGGTTTATGTTCACTACATTTTTTCTCAGAGAGTGTTTTTATATGCCAAAATCACAACTATAGTCTGTCAATTCATTTGTGTTGTTTTATTAGTGAAATTATTTTCTCAAGCTACAAGTATCCAAAACTCACAAGGATAAGTTTTGATAAAAACCAGTTAACATGATATGAAGCCATTGTGTGTACAGGATAAGACAGGATTAATTCCGCTACTGAGCTCTCTTTAAAATAAGAAGAAACACAGCAAGAGCGCTCACGTGCACTGTGCTTTGTTCTATGTGCATTCAAAACCCACTACGTAACATTTCTCCTTTAACACATTTTGTCAAGTAGGGTGTGTGTATCAACTAGTTTTTGGCACTAGGCATACATGTTAATGAGATGTCCTAATTTACCGCCAAGTGGATTCAATCAAAGCTTATATCCATGACTGAAAATCATGACATAATAGATCATCCTCTTTCTGTTCTTTGGTCACAGAGTCTTAAGTTCATAACACGAATAGGAAAATTTGTTCAGTCTATTTACAATTACACTATTCAACAATATCTCCTTGTAAGTTATTCCAAATAGATAGTTTTATATTTAGGGAGCATGGAGTCATATGTAGTAGAAAAGGGTTTCAATACAATGCCATTGTTTATGATTCTCCACAACTAGCTAGTTCAAACACCAATTCAGTTCATGTGTTTTAACAACCAATTGGTAAGCAGTGTGTGCTAGATGCTCATTCCACATTTTTTGTCAAACCATTTACTAGTATCCTAGAGTTCCAATGAATTAAACCTGGAGGCTCTGGTACCACTTTGTGGTGTACCTAACCTCCTCTATAACTCCATCAATAGGATGGGGCATTTAATAATTGAAATTTTTACTTTCAATTCTACATAACTATGGACTAAGAACATACAAAGCATGGGCCCATGATTTCAACCAAATTCTATATCCTTCTATTGTAGTTTCATGCTATCTATGTCACTTAACTCACGAACTTTAGTAAAGAATTATGTCGTGGCTTAGTCCATAGTGTAAATATACTAATTACAATGAAATATACTAATTACAACAACAATATAACATAGCAGTTGCAAAAATTAAACTTTTCTATCACCAGAGCTGAACCACATTGAATGGATGTCAAGGAACGATTTTCCTCCCAGCTATAGGCAATCCATTAGGATAGCCCAAGATGGGGTCATGGAATGACACAGGCAAAGAGTCTTCTTCAATTTCCACTCTCCAAAACACAACACTCTAGCATAATGAAATTGCACTCACAGTAACACAAGATATCCATGATGTGTAGAAAATTCCATGACGGAATGCATACCAAGTGATGGAGAAGAACAATGTCAAAAAATTCCATCTCCAGTTCAAATTTTCCATTTTATATCCCCCTTGCATGGTAGGCTATTTGTCACCACATAAAAACCTAATTTGCATAGATAGTTAGGTATCTTTTCTCTAATACTGAATTACTTCATAAAGGGGGTATATAATGTTTGAGTCAGCAGGGGAAAGTCATGTGCCCCTCATCTTCACTCTAGCCATTTTCCATCTGTCAGCCTATGGTTGTTCCCATGTTCCCCTTGGCTATTCTATGTTGCATATGTTAATTTATCAGGGACACTGTCATGTTCACATCATTAGCATAGGCCTCACCCAGGCCTTATTAACATCATATTTCATGGTCTAAACGATACACATTTACTAGCGGGGTCTTGGCCTTGGGCTCTCATTAGGAATCATTTTTCATGATCACTTTATATTTTTGCATATACATTCTGTTTACAAGTCATTGGTACCCTTGACTCAGTACCAAGATAGAAGTTAGTCATATATACTAAAGTGCACATATACATATTCAAACAATTCTCTGTGGAAGCGTGTTATTACAACTACAAGAATAAAACAATTTTCTTTATCAAAAAAAGCAATAGAATAAAGAGAGAGGGATAAATGCACAATGCTCTTAGTTTTAACCAAACCTTTTAAGTTTTAACCAATTAAACAAATATTTTTTTTTTGAAAGTACTAAAGAGCAAACATTTTTGAGTCTTACCTGGCAAGCAAGAAGCTGCTTCTGGTATTGAAGCTTGGCCACACGCTCTTTGAGCTCGGTGACATAAGAGCGAATATTATTAATATTCTCTTCAGCAGCAACCTTGAACATATTCTTAACATTTTTTATGTCAAAAGAAGCACTTTGTTCAAGCATTTCAGTGATGTCTGTGGATAACACATTGCCTTCTTTACCCTCATTTTTATGAAAAAGATTCTTCCTCAAGTTCCCGGGTCTCTTCCAGCCAGCTGTTTCTGGTGGAGTGTTTTTGTTAAGCTCAAAATTATATGTCACCCAAGGAGAGGGAGAGGATGGAGGGCTAGTCACTATTTCAGCTATACAACTTCTGCTCCTTGTTATTTGCGGAGCTCTACTGAAATATGATAATCTAACCTCATTGGGAAGAGGAAGTACAAGATTTTCAATGGACTGTTGCACATTTTGAAGTTGCTCTTCCAACACAGCAATTGTTGCATCAGTCTTAGTAAATTATAAACTCATATTATAGGCCAAGAAAATCACAAGTCTTCTTGTACAGTTCTATGTGATAAATCAAGCATGGGTATTCTTTTAGTATTTCATGCTTCATGGTTTAGAGTTGATGGTTTTTAAGGTCGAGGCTCTGAAATTTGAGAATGACAACAAAATAGATAGAAATATATGATCCTAATATTTCATTTACAAATTATTGGCGTGGTTATTTAATGGGATGGAAAATGTCTCTTAGATTTTGAGATTGAAGTAATGAAGTTGTTATGACGGTGTGCGATGCATCGCAAATAAAACCCATCAGTATTACTCCTTAGGGCAGTGTAGTGTTGCTTGTTATCACAACACGCTAGTCTAGTTGGTTGAGGGTGATTAAAAGGCTAGTAGATGGAGACAAAAGGAATTGATCCAACCTTGTTTGATGGTTCAAGTACTATAACATAAAAGATTATGTTATACGACCGCCTACTTCCAAATTCTTTGGGGAATTTGAAAAATCTAGAAAGCATCATCTAAATCGTTATGAAAGTTTGGAAATGCTTCCAAATTCTATGGGGCATTTGACAAATCTAAAAAGCATCAATTTAACTCAGTGTCAAAGTTTGAAAATGCTTCCAAATTCCTTCTGTAATCTATTGCAAATAAAATATCAGCATTTGAGGGGCTGCTGCAGTTTGACTATCTTCAGCGAAACTCTTGGAAACACAATCATGCTTGAATGCTTAGATCTCTCATGTTGTTCCCAGATGGAATTAATTCCTCCCTAAGTTAGCAGTCAACAGTCCCTGAAAAAATTAAATTTGGTGGGTACAAACCTCAAAGAGTTGCCGAGTGATGTTCTATGCCTCAAAAATTTGGAATTTCTGAGATTAGGAGGGTCTTCGCTTGAATTACTTCCACCTTGCTCGGTTATCTAACGAGTTTGAAGGAATTGTGGCTTTGGAAATGCAAGAATCTGAAATATTTTCCGGTTTCAATTGGACTGTTGACTCAATTGACTGTGTTAAACATATTGAGATGTGGAATACAGTACCTACCACCAACTGTCATGGAGATGAACAATCTGAAAGTTTTAACAGTATGCAGGTGTCCTTTAACTGAACTACCAATTAAAAGGACTGAAGGAGATGAATAAGAACTATTAATGGAGTACATAGGCATGGTTCAACTCAACGAGTTAAAAACTGTACCACACAGATATATCGCATGTAATCTTTCCTACGGGCATTTGCCCCAACCTTAAACATCTCAAAATCTACCATTGTAGAAATTTGGTGGCAGTTGGAGCATTGCCAGCAACACCAATAATTCTGCATTCAAGGTATTGTGGTGCACTGACCAAAATAGAAGGGCTTTGTGGCCTTGCATAACTTGAAAGGATGGATATCACAGGGTCGACTAATATAAAAGAAGCGAAGCTCCCAGGTCTTGGAACTTTGATATCTTTGCTTTAAAATTAATCGATGCTACCTGTATATGGAGTGAAGAATGGAGAGTGTTGTGTGTTAGCATAATGATGAAGTCTGTGTGCAGGTTGGATGTCATGTGGCCTTGGTACTGAAGTCTGATTGTAGTGATATCATATGTTTTCTGAGTTGTGTAGCCTATAGAGAGATTGTGTGATTAGTGCGAATAGACTGCAATTGTATATCTTGTAGATGAATTGTACACCTATAGTAGATCAATTTGGAGACTTTGGAGATCGATAACAATATTTGTGGATACCTGTAGAGTGTATTGAAAAAAAATGGTGTGATGAATCGATTTGATTGCTACACATAGATAAGATGTTCAAGACTTGTGTACTTGTTCTGTTTGTATTTTATATGCTTATAACAATGCTATTATTGTAGAGGTGAATGGCTAAGAGTGTCAACATATGTATGCCATTGTGTTTGCAAGGTTTCTAATGATAAATGACAAAGTGTCATAATGAAATGTATTGCTACCTATTGTTGTAATTTCACAAATGTATTTGAGATGTTGATGTTGTATTTAGAGCATCCTGAGTATGAGGTTAGAGTTTGATGTGTTTTCACGAGGTAAGAGTATCAAGTCATTGTTGAGATGCTACTAGTATGTTTGGGTTATAGTGAGCCAACTACTATCTTTGGGAATGCAAGCCCAAGCAAGTGGGAAGACCTTTTAGCTCAAGGAATACCAATGATATCGTCATCCGTTCAAGGACAACATCTCCCCTTCTGTTAATTCCAATCATTGATTCAAACAGGGCACATATTCATAAATTCCTTGATTGAGGTAGAGTATATGTGGATACAAAATCCAGCATAAGTTCATTGGATGAATTTTCCTTCCTACTTATGTGATCCATATCGATCGTTGTGAAATCTTTGTAATTTCCCTTCCAACATAGTGGGTTCATTGACTGTACATTTGAATTCACTGGAATTTGTTTTTGCATTGACTAGTCCTCCTCTTATATGCCCCACTATGGATTCTTTTCTCCCTGCTGATTATTTTTTTTCCTTTTTGACATGATCCGATCTCATTCTAACTAACACATTTTCTGTGCAATCTACTTTGGTGTTATATTGCCTTTCAATACAAACAGCCTGCCAGTTGTGGAAGGGATATAGTTGTTCTTTGCATCTTTGAATTATTTCGGTGATTTGGATGGAAGATTATTTTTCTCAGCCTAGGAGCTGCGAGTCTCTAATTAGAATTCAGCTCCAATGTGGACATTCTTCACAGAATATTGCCAGTGCTTTCTGATTAAATTTCGAACTTAAATGAAAATTGTCTATATTTAATTTATGATGAATATTGTTTCGTGAATATCTCATTTATAATCATAATATTAGAATTCACATAATATTGCCTATGCTTTCCAATTATTTTTGACATTTAAAGAAAATTGCCTATCTATTTTATTTATGGGAAGATTGTTAAATTTCTCAGAATATTGCCTATGTTTTATGATTATATTTTGAAATTTAAATAACTTGTCTACTTGCCTATTTTAAAGAACTTGCCTATTTTGTTCGTAGGCAGAATGTTGAACTTCATCAAAATATTGCCCTTGCTTTCTGATTAAATTTCGAAATTTAAAGAAAATTGGCCATGTCTATTTTGTTTATAAGCATACTGTTAAAATTCTCAAAATATTGCCCCTGCTTTCTGATCAGATTGTCAAAGTTGAAGAAACTTTCCCTTTATTTATTTATACACAAAATGTTGAACTTCTCAGGATATTACCTACTGTATTTATAAGTAGAATGTTCATCTTTTCAACATTTTTCTCGTGCTTTCTGATCAAAATTTGAAGTTTAAAGACATGTATTTTATTTATAACACCCCAAAGCAAGCCTCTTTCTAAAATAAAATTAGATGGAAAGAACTATAGGATTAGGAAGTTTAAAATCTTGAATCTGTCGATGCATCAAATGCTAGTCTAGTTGGTTGAGGGTGATTAATAGGCTAGTAGATGGAGTCCAAAAGGAATTAATCCAACCTTGTTTGATGATTCAAGTACTATAACATAAAAGCTTATGTTATATGACCGTCTGCTTCCAAATTCTCTCGGGAATTTGAAAAATATAGAAACCATCGTCTAAATTGGTGTGAAAGATTGGAAATGTTTCCAAATTCTGTGGGGCATTTGACAAATCTAAAAAGCATCGATTTAACTCAGTGTCAAAGTTGTGTCTCTCTTCCGAAGTGGCAACTCTTTGTCTCTCTTCCAAATTCTCTGGGGCATTTGAAAAATCTAAAAAGCATCGATTTAACTCAGTGCCCTCATTATTCCAACAACTTAATCCATGCATAACTAATATTAGTAAAATAACTGGATACAAAAAATCTTCTTGCAACAAATTTAAAAATACTAGGCAATGAAAATTTATCAACTCATAACAGAAGCATCATGTAAAAGACTACTCATTGAATATAAAATAAATATGGAACATGCTACTATTTAACAAGAGCTTGTTTAGGTACAAGAATCCTTCAAACCCAATTCTGTTTTACAGCAAGTTTGGGGGCCAATGCATAAATTATACGACCCTAAAGTTAAAGTTAAAGCAAGTTGCAATTAACTTGATGATTCCCATGCTTGGACCCAATTCAAATCCAAGGTGGGCCAATTTCTTTACCAGAAGAATGCTCATAATTGTATATCTGGATGAAGTACTTTCTAAGCAGCCATTCATTATTATCTTTTTCCTGGTTATTAGTTCCTACTCTAGAAGAAAGTTCGTGTGAAGTAGTTACAGAGATATGGGGATAGCTCAAAACTAACAAAACGGTTTGGTATACACAAATTGTCATCCAACATAACCTACAAATTAGGATTTCTCTTTAACCTGTAGCCACTCTATCAGATCGAACATTTGCTTCCAATACTGCATGACATTTACCAGTTGAATCACTCATCTCATTCTCCTGTTGCTCATCTATTTGGCTAGAACTCGAATTGCTTATTTTAGTTAGAACTTGAGGATAGCCATTACCTCCTTGATGCATAAAATATTACTGTGTCTCTCTAGGACCATATCTTTCTGAATCTCCTACTCTATCCTCTCCTTGCAAATTCCTCAACATTACCTGTTTCACATAATCCAACAATGTCAAAAAAGTTTCAAATCCTAAGGCCAATAAACCACACTGATTTGTTTGCGCTACCATGAAAGTTATGTTACCTGTAGTGATTCATTCTCGAAAGCAAGCTTTTCAGATTCCTCTGCTATAATATTTATTTCATTTCTAAGTGTCATGTTCTCAGAAGCCAGTGCCTCAACTTTTGTAGTCAACTCTTCGCATTCCATCTGTTTCATGGAAGTCGGTGTTAGCACAACACAAAAGACAAGGTATCAATTGAACCGTATTTACTGCTTTCATAAAACAATGACAACAGACTTTGCCTGTTCATGTTAGCGCATATGGATATGGTTCCTCAACCTGTGCATAAGGATCTTATTTTGAATCAACTTTGAACCTGCTGGATAGTGATTATTCCTCCCTTCCATGAGAATGGTGGTTGCCTAATAGTCGTGTTGTGTTGGGTGTTTGATTTGATTGTCATGTTTCAAATTGTAAGATTAGGGGTTTGGTTTCATTGGCGTGTTTCATATGTACCATTGGTTGTGAATTTGCAATTGGATCTGCATTGTTATGTAGGGTGGTCATTTGAGTATATTGTTATTGGGCGCTAACCAAATGAGTTCTGCAATATGCTGCATTTCTGGAATTATACTGTTGTTGGTATCTTTGTTCTTCTAGGCTTCTCTCAAATTGTTCCAGAAAAATATCATTTGCAGCAACTGGCCATTGTATAATGGGCATCTGAATAAATTTTGTTCGCTCAAAAGAAAAATAATTTATTAGGTTCTAGCATATTGAGTTCTGCAATATGCTCCATGTAGGTTTCAGTGATATCTTTGTTGGTGTTCTTTCTATTCTAGGCTCCTCTCACATCATTCCATAAAATATCTGTTTGCATCTACTGGACAAAATTGTAAATGCATTTTTTCAATGTATCAATGAACTAGTCTGAATGATTATTTGTTGCTTGTTTGCTATGATATTGCTCAAAACCATACTCAAACAAGTTAATATCAACATCTTTGGCTTGGCTTCAGTAATGTTTGAACTTTGAATTAACTCTTTATCTTGAACATTTACAGGAATTTCATCGTCCAATGCTGCATCACTTGGACTTAGTGCCATCTAGGTTTTCTCTTTTTGTCCTATAGAGATCCACTAATTTTTTAAGGCTATGATGAAAAATCCAAGTTGTTGGTTTTCTATCCCAAGTATTAGAGTCAATTTTTTGTGTTTAAGGGATGTTAAGTAATCTATTGTACAGGTCATCATCACTACAATTACTGTATGGCTCATGGATAAAGCTGGGCGACATCTCCTCCTTACGGTGAGAAAATGGTTTACAGCTTACTGTGGTATGTTCATGAATCTGATCTCAATAAAAAACATTTACATGAAATTGTGTTGATGTTAACATGTCTCATATGGGGGCATGGCCGTATGTATTTTCCTCGTTAGTTTCTCATTTTACTTGAAGGCAAGTCTCTCCAATAATTTTATAATGCTCTGCTCTGCTTAAATCTTCACGAACCTTCCCTAAAAAATATTTCATATATTCAGTTGGTGACTCTGCTTATTACATAGAATTGAATTGAAATGAGATGTTTCAAAGGTATGGTTTGAATATTATCTGAAATTCCTTGTTTGGTTGTGTGAGGGCTAAATCTATTCTCTTCTTGTTTCAGGCTCATTCTGGAGCAGATTCTCAATATGAAACATTCTTCACTGTTTTGGCTTTAGTGAGTCTGTTGGTACGTTTTAGAGTTCCAGTTGTCAGAGTATTGTATAACTGTTAACATGGGCTTGTAGTTGTTGCCATCATCTTGCATGTGATAAATAGTTAATCTTATTTGCTGATGATTTCATTACAGATTTATATTGCTTCATTCTCACTTGGTGTTGGGGCCATCCCATGGATTATTATGTTTGAGGTAATGGTACCTTCTTAGATATTCACTATGAGATGACTGCTTCTCAGCACAAATTGAATACTGCATCCTCTTTTCTTCATATTGATCTAATTCCATTATATCATTATGTTCACAGTTCAACCAGTATCTTTATGCAGCAGTTTAAAAAATAGAAGCAATGATTTCTTTTGCATCGTCCTTTCATACTGCAGATACTCCCTGCTAATGTCAATGGTGTGGGTGGTAGTGTAGCTACTTTGTCAAATTGGTTGACATCATGGGAAATAACAATGACTATCAAATTACTTTTGCAGTGGAGCTCTGCAGGTAAGGTTTGGCAAATTTAAGTATAGTTCCTTTGAATTCTTGCTTAAGACATGGGAATAAGAGCTTTCTGTTTGGGCTTCACCTGATTACAATGGCCCTTAGGTCCTTCACATGATGAGAGTAGCCCCTGGAAGTCAGTTTGCAACTATCATTGACTAGTCTTGAACGATTGGGCTAGTCATGAGGCAAAATTTTTTGTCTCTGGATTACATCTTATGTGTTTCCTTATTTACTTGCCTATTTGGTTATTGAGCTAGTATTTTTTGTTGCAGGAACATTCATGATTTATGCTATTGTATCTGCTTTCATCCTCATCTTTGTGGCACTGTGTGTACCTGAAACAAAGGGACAAACCCTCGAAGAGATCTAGTCGTCCTTCAGATGAATTCAGTGCCTTGGAAGTCAATTACAGGGCAAGCAATGAAATGGTTTATATATCCAGCCCCATTTCATCCTTCCAGCGCTTCTGAGTGTAAATTACATGTTAATAAATTGCGAATGTAAAAATATGATTATTTTTAGGCATATTGTCAGTAGCAATTTATTGTGAAGCGTTCCAGGAGAGTTTTTTTTTAACTGGAATTTCTATGATTGCATTGTTCCCTTTCCCGTGAAGCTCATATTTGTAGTAGAGCTTCACTTAAAGGCAAAATTTGTAGGTGGTCAGTAAAGTCCATCTAGTTCTTGTCCACCAAACTGATTGCATGGGAAAGCTAGTATTTCTAACCTTGCAAACAGTTTCCCAGACTCCTTAAGTTCTCAGAAAAGTTTTGAGAGTTGTAAATAAAATAAAGTTCTGAAAACTGGTTGAATGAAAATTGCAGGGATTTGTTCAACCACCCAACATAATATTGAATCTCAAGTTTTAATAAGATATCATTTACGTTCTCAATATGTTTTCAATATAAAAAAAACATGCAACTTCTTATACAGGATGAGTGTAAGGGCATAGTGATTTGATGAAATTAACTTTTGATGAAGTGAATCTGGCCTAATGTACCCCAGTAAAGCTCATATAGTAACAAAATGGAAACCAAGTGAAACATTTTTTTTTACCTATGCGATGGTTGCTTAGGTTAATATCAAACAAGCTAATATCAACATCTTTTACAAGGCATAGATACATCGAGGTTCTATTTAATTGTCAAGACCAATATAACGAAAATGATCAAACAAAAAACCAAAAACACGAGAATTTGGAAGAGGAATGATTTCTAGATTATCAAATGAAGGGGGCACATATACTTTTATAGTGAAGGAATGACAAAATCCTAAGCACATAATCTTGATATGCATGAACCTAAATGGCTTAAATATCATCTTGTTCTACCTATGTTTATAATGTAGATGACCATTATTAACTAGATTTAAATTTTAATATCCTCCCTTAATGGTCATTTTAGAGAGACTAGACCGAGTTTGTCTCTGAATTTTGCAAATTTATATGAGCCACGAGATGTGGTGAAATTATTTGCAATTTGGTTTTGACTTATGCAATAATTCGGCTCAACTTCTCCATATTATACAAGTTGTGCAATATTTCAGCTCAACATCTCCATTTTCTCCAAGATGTTGGATGAAATGATCTTAGATGAAATGACAATGGACTTCAGTATGTTTGGTGTGCTCAGAGAAGATGAATTTCTTTGCCATTGTAATCGACTTTAATATGTTTGGTCTGCTCAGATAAGATGAGATTCTTTGCCACATTAAGGACTCCTTGGTTATCACAAAAAGGTACTGTGGACTCATCCTGTTGAACCTACAAACATGCAAGCTTTCTTCTAAGCTATCACAAAAAGGTATTGTGGGCTCATCCTAATGAACTTACAAATCTCCAAGCATTCTTCTAAGCTATCACAAATGCTAAGCTATCAAAAAAAGGTAGTGTGGGATCATCCTAAGCTATCACAAAAAGGTACCGTGGGCTCATCTTGTTGAACCTACAAACATGCAAGATTTCTTCTAATCTATCACAAAAAGGTATTGTGGGCTCATCCTAATGAACTTACAAATCTCCAAGCATTCTTCTAAGCTATAAAAAAAGGTATTGTGGGATCATCCTGATGAAATTGCAAATCTGCAAGCATTTTTCTATGCTAATCCACTTCACATGTCCCTTTGACTATTGTTTTGTATTTTTATTCTGTAGAGAAAGGTGAAACTATATGTTGTTTTTGTTGGTCCACAGAACTGCCCCTATGCTAAGATTGAAGACATGGCTTGTTGTAGACTTCCTGTCATCCATGGATCTTGCTCAATCTAAGGTTGAATGGCCACACAAATGAGTTTCTTTGCTTTTCCCAAATAGAAGGCCAAAATCCAATGTTCCCTTTACATGTTGGAACACCCTATTTGCGACTGTTCAGTGTTATGTTTTTTAGTTTGCAGGAATATATAGCTCAATTGTTCATTGTTATGTTTTTTAGTCTGCAGGGATATACAACTAATTGCATAGTTTGGTGGAAGTAAGATAGATAAAGTTCCCACTAGTTGCTTGTAGACTAACTCATTAACTTCCTTTGAATCAATCTTGGTTGAAAGTTTTCGTGTGTTAGACTTACATGTAGATGATATTTTACAATTTGCCATCATGAAGATGCCTAACAAACCTTGGGATCTACAACTAAGAAACAATGTTTGTTTGTTTGTTTTTTTTTTACATGTATGTCCATTGCCGTTGGTATTTCGATGTTTCATTACCGTCGGTCTTCCGATGTTTCATCACCGTCGGTCTTCTGACGTTTCACTACGCTTCACTACTGTCGATATTTCGACGTTTTAGTACCGTCGGTCTTGCGACAGATTTTTCCCATTTTATAATGTCGGAAGAGAAACGACCATTTGGAAACGTCGGAAAATTTTTTGCTCTTTCGACAGTTAACTCAAGTGTCAGAATTGCGACGTTAGGAGAAACCACGTTTTGCCCCGCCTGAAAGTGTCGCTCTGGGGACGCCTATGTGTCACAAGAGAGACATTTTGGCCATCAGAAATTGGGCCAAATGTGCTAGTGATACCAGTGCTTTATCTCCAGTGATTTAACCACTTATATATATATATATATATATATATATATATATATATATATATATATATGACCATTTTTCATTTTAAACACTAAAGCATTAGCTTCTTCTTCTTCTTTTTAATTTTTTTTTTTTTTTTTAAATATATATATATATATATATATTTCATGCTTCCCTAACATTTTTTCTTTTGCCTCCTTTATTTATAGCAAACTACTATATCATTTTTTTAAACATGGATGTAATAAAAATATATTTTTTCCTAACATTTTAATTTTTTTTCTTTTTTCACCCATGTTCTAACTTACGATTTAATTTTTTTATTTTTTAAACTACAATGCTAACTTATCAAAATCAAATAATGTAACAACAAGAGGCAATTGGACGGCGATGATCGAATCACACAATTGAAGTTTTTAGATTAAACGACAAAGATCACATTGCAAGGTAAATGATATAACTTGCGATGCAACGGAGGGTGAGCAATGTTGACCATTAGATCTGGCCGCAGATCAACGGTGGACGTCAAATCACAAGTTTGCACATCGCAGATTTTACTGGATAGTGTTAAGACTTGGCTGCGTAAGTTATATTTATTGCAATGCGATGAAGAGAAAGGGCCACAAGTCGACATATTGCATTAGCGCTTATCGCACATCACATGATTTATGGTTTAACCATTATCGATATAAGAGTTAAACTTGCAGGCAAGCAAAATGCGATAAGTTATAAAAGTTCATATGTTGCGATGCGACATCGTCATTGCAACTTCGCATCGACGAGATTATGTGTTTGCTGTTAACGTTATTTGTTAAGTTTGCCGGTATGCGATGCACTGTGATTGGTCATCGTATTGTGGGACCGTAGAACCACAGTTCCGCCTGTAGGCATGTTGTTTGGGAGTATTTGCGCTTTGTTTAAAGTCCCAATAAAGTGATCGTTGTTGATTGCACGCGTATGCATGTTTACTTAAACTCCAAAAAATTAATCTGCTGCGAGTAAAGGGAGTTTATGTGGCCCTTACATGTACCGCAACGAGATTCACGGCTCCTCCTTTCGGCGTTCCCTTACACCTCCCGGTGCAATTGCTAGTTTTAATTCACTTATGTTTAGCATACTTGTTTGCATTTCTCTTGAAGTTTTTTAGGACATAGAAATATGCTTTGGATGGGATATCTTCCACAATTTTCTTGATTCTTTTTATGATGTTTTTCATAAATTTTTCCTTTGGAAGGGAGCCTTTGACCAAATGATGTAGGATTAGAAGAGAATCTCCCATAACTATAAGCGTGTCTACATGTTATTCTTTGACTAACAAAAATCCCTAGTAGAAACCATATATCTCTACTCGATAATTTGTCATATAATCAAAAATCCATAAATAACTTCCCCTGAAAATTATATAATATCCCTCCCTCTCTCTCCCACTGCTCTTTTATCTTTAAAATATTTAATAAAAAAAATAAAATTACTATGTTTTATTATTTTTTAAAAATATAAATCACCTAAACTCGATTACCCATAAAAATTAAAATAAATTTGAAAGCTTATTTCCAATATATAAGATACTTGAAATGATAAGTTGCCATTGAGCAAAGTTGCTCTATGTTAAATTTTATTTTAAATACATCCATAAAACTATGGATCTTCCAGTTGATCAATAAAAGATGAAATATTCGGAAAACTATCAGGTGTAGGTGTATGTGATGGGTTAATATTCCATGGCGCAAAGTTACTATGCACAGTAAAGATCATCATCGAGTGCACATACGAGTTGCTTGGAAGGGTGTTGAGAGCAGTTGCAGCAGCTGAGTGATTTGCCAGTTGAATTCGAACGAAAACTGTTGCATGATATGGAAGGTGCGAGTGCCAGCGACGCTGATCCGTCCCCATATATTGAGACAGGAGAGCAGGAGAAGGATAATTATGTGATAAGACGGCTGGAGGCTTCAGATTATGCAAAAGGGTTTATGGAGCTTCTAGAGCAGCTTTCTGCCAGTGGGCAGGTCGTCACAGAAGAGCAATTCCTCGACAGACTCCGGGAGGTGGAGAATCTGGGCGGTGACCATTTCATCTCCGTGATAGAAGATGCCAACAGTGGTCGAATAGTGGCCACTGGGAGCGTCTTTCTGGAGAAGAAATTCCTCAGAGCCTGCGGTAAAGTGGGTCACATTGAAGATGTTGTTGTGGATTCATCCGTCAGAGGTAAGCACCTGGGTCAGAAGATTGTGCATTTCTTGACTGACTATGCTAAGCTTGCTGGGTGTTATAAAGTCATTCTCGATTGCTCTGTGGAGAACAAGGGCTTTTATCAGAAATGCGGGTTTAACGAGAAGAATGTTCAGATGTCAGTGTACTTCCATTGAATTTCTTTCTTTTCTTGTATCGCAATTCATTTATAAATTATGGCGATCACTGCGATGATACCGTGATCATGATAATAAATTTATGTATTGCTTTATCTTCATCTCTCCTAATAGTGAGAAAAAACAACGATTCTTCTATTTCAAGCTTCCAAAATGGTCAAAATCGATGTTGCAATGGGAATGTTGGCGTTTAATTGGTTATATCTTCTAATTTGATGAATATTCCCAATGGGTTGTTGTTTATATGGGAGTATGATGACTTGTTATGCCATTTGTCAAGGTTCCAATTTAGGAGAGGCACACCTATTCCTGGGTGTGCACTTGCGGTTAGGTGCAAGTCCTGGACTGCTCTGAGCCATTATTTCACCCTGACGAGACATCTGTAGCCGAAATTAAGTTTGATCCTTTTCACTTGGTTAACCTTCGGCGATTGGTTGACTCCATGAACCTTATTCTTTCCATAAAAACAAAAAAAAATACTTTTTTTTTACTACACATATATTTGTGTTGCATGGGGTTCTGTCTCCAATCGTCCTTGAAACTCATCGCCTTGCCCTTAAGCTTGGGGCACTATAGTCAAAAACACTAGGGATATATCATCTGTATTCCTTTCTTAAGAGTTTAAAACATCAAGATGTTTTGAGGCTTCTCCCCGGGATTGAATATGCATGAACACGATCTGATGTTCTGCCCCTGACCGATTCAGGTAGTGGAAGAAACCGAACGTACTTGTAGCTCATGTTAGATGTAAGAAGCACCAAATGGACATGAACAACCCTAAGGTGACTCAGAATCACTTTTTGACACCTCAAAACCACAAATTCAATCATTCTTCGCATTATCCAAAATCTTCTTTCTGGCCTTATATAATAAATGAAATTTGCATTGAGCCCTAAATTATTCATTATATTTGGAGAACCTGCATTACAGCTGAAATGGTATATTTATGTTAGAGTGGTTTTGGCACCATTGGGTGTTGGGCCAGCAGTGTTTTCTATTTGTCCACATTGGCAGTTATTGATTTCTTGGGCTTGGGTGCTTGGATTTGCTTACAGTTATTTGTAGAGCTTCTGGTGTAGACCATGGAACTCCATGCCAGAGTTTCTAGGTAACTTTTCCTTGGTATCTGAGGAGAATCTTCTGCATCTGCAATAAAGTTACTCATCTCAGTCCTCAGTTTACATGCCTTAGAATAGGCTGACGAATTGACTTGTACCTCCTTAGAGACTTGACAACCTGATTCCTGGTAGGAGGCTTGCTTCTGGAAGTTGTACTGTCATTCGTTTTTTATTACAGAAGGATTGAACCAAGATTTATTCTCATTAATATTTTTTCTCTATAGTGATGCCAATGTTTAGTTGTAAATCCGTTTGTCAATTTATGTAATTTTGCTTTGGTAGAGGGCCCTGGTCTTGCATCTTTGCTGAAATCAATATTCTCTATTTTCGTTATGCTAGGAAAAATGATTTTTAGTAGCATTGTGCCTTTACCAGATATATGACATGATAGTAAGAATGCAATTTTGGACGCCATTACTGAAAGACAATTGATTCATCTATCAATCAATCAAGGCTCGAAAGGTTATCAACGGTTTAAATCTTTACATACCTTCCCTCTTCTGAAGGTCAGCCAAGTGAAGTTGCTTAAAAAGAGTGCTTGCTTATTTCTAATTTTCTAGTTTTCCTAATGCAACACTCACCATGAGCATGCCAAGCTAAAATTCTTAAGGTTACCACATGAGCTGGTCCAAACCTTTGATAAGTGGTTTAGAAGCAAGTACTGATTCTAGTATTTTATAGTTACAATTTTGGTCTTTTTCTCCACTCTAGTCCTACACATAGTTTGACCTGAAACATGTATCAATGTGTTTAGAAACCAACATGCTGCTTCTAGACTTAATATAGTCACAGTTTTGATTCCTTCTCAATTGGTAGAGGGCCCTGGTCTTGCATCTTTGCTGAAATCAATATTCCCTATTTTCGTTATACTAGGAAAATTTATTCTTTTGGCATTGTGTCTTTACCAGATTTATGATGCGATAGTGAGCAAATTCAGATGTCATTATTGAAAGACAATTGATTCATTGATCAATCAATCAAGACTGGAAAGATTGTCAACTGTTTAAATGTTTACATAATTACCCTCTTCTGAAGGTCAGCCAAGTGAAGTCACCTGAAAGGAGTGCTTGCATATTTATAATGTTCAAGTTTTCCTAATGCAACACTCACCATGAACATGCCAAACTAAAACACTAAAGGGTACTACATTAGCTGATCCAAACCTTCAATAAGTGGTTTACAAGCAAGTATTGATTCTAGTATTTTATAGTTACAATTTTGATTTTTTTCACCACAAGTTGACCTGAAACATGTGTCAATGAGTTTAGAAACAAGCATGCTGCTTCTGGACATAATATGGTCACAATTATGATTCCTCAAGTCCGGCATTCAAGAACATACTGCATGTTGGTTAGCATGCATTTTACATTTTGTGTTTTGATCGTATATTGATGACAATGGGCTAAAGTATTTTGTGCCAATCCCTTTCTTGAAGCAAAAGAAGATACACCAAAAGAAGACGCCAAAAATTAATCCAAGTGATTTGTCAGATACATCCCTAAGTTTGGGACACATTCCCCATCTTAGTTTTTGGTCCTAGGACACCTAAAAATGTAGACAACATCATTGGTATGAATCAAGGTGCCCTTGGTGGGACATACTAGAGAGCTCTAAGGTGTTTCAGGGAACATTGCCCCCAAAACTAAAAGGAAACTCAAACAATTGCAGAAATATGTATCTAATTCTTACTTAAATATGTATCTAATTGCAACAACATGTGTTGTTGGTTTTTTGGGACATTTGTACTTTACCAAAAGATGAGGTAAGGCTTGGCCATACTGATATTTGTGCACAAGGGGTTGTATTAGTTACAAAAGGGGTTGTCCAAGCCATGATTGAGGAAATTGGGCTCTTATCCCTCCTTTGTTAGAAAGTATTTAAACAATAAAAAGGCTTTCATATGTGGGGTGTTTGTGGCACAAGAACATAGGTAAGTGGTTCTCATGGTGGTACCGTTACATCCCAAAGACGCAAGGAGGTGACCAACCATCTTTGCGCAACATGTCGGACGATTCCAAATGACTCTTTACTCAGAAGCTAAGTTTGGATATTTGGGGACCCCTTTGAAATGATTGGCAACGGTCTTATGAGAAACCATTTCTGAACTCTCAAGCTAGGGAACTCTATGATACGGTCTTCGTACGACGGACTTGTTTAATGTATCATCTTAACAAGGATTAAGCGACGAATCATGAATTCCGGGTAGGCGAAGGTGTCACAATCTTTGGAAGTCTCTTTCTTGTTTAAAACTTGAACACTTGGATGGTTGGCTTTCTGCATAATAGTTTTGTGATAAAGTTTGATTGCATGGCATGGGATTGACAATTCACTATTTAGTGGTTTGTTACAATATTAAATAATTAAGCATGTACACGCTTGTGGAGATTATAAGCATTTTGTACATGTATGCATTTATTAAGTATAATATTCTCTTTGTTTCTCATCCCTACTACATTTGGAAGGATGTTGTGTTTGGGTGGAGTGATAAGCGAGAGCATCCTTGTGGAGGTTCTCTCACTCTAGATTCGTGCTCTGGATGGTAAAAATCTGTTCCCCGAAAATTTGCTCCACCACCCTTCATTCTCTGTGTAAACATCGATGCTCATTGTTTTTCAGAAACTCACATAGAAATGAAGAAGGTTAGTTTTTCTTCTTTTCACTAGCCGGGCCCTCATGTGTTAGGGTTGTTAAATGAAGTTAGAGGGAGGAAGGGTTAGAACAACGTTGAACTAAATTTAGCGGAAGGAATTTATTATTTAGATAACCATGGTATGTTCATACTTAATGCGGTCTACTTCAATCTTTACGATAGGCCCAATTCAAGGTGGCAATCCTGTTATGAAAGTAAATCTTGATAAGACATAATAATAGATTGACGAGAGAAGACAAGCCAATATAATAAATCGAAATTTCTAATTCTTCTTGTCCCGACAAAGATGAGAAATGTTTGTTACTAGCAGTCAACGGATATTCTTGACAAAGACTTTTTCTTTGGTCAAACCAAACTCTTCAACCTCTGGAGGTTAGGTCAAACTCGGTCAATTGACCTTTCTTCGGTGTCTCACAACCCATAAAGCGACCTCAAAACCGGTCAACGCCGTCAATTTCTTGCGGTCAAAAGACTGACGTCTGCGGTCAAAGTCATGATTTCCTTGATTTCTTGTGCCTCCAATGCGGCCTTCTAAAATGGGATTTTGAAGCTGATAGAATCAAACTCAAGGGGTTTGACCCACGGTCAACAACGATTGCTTGCTCGAGAAAAGGCCCCTAAACACGGTCAAGTTATTCTTGTTTTCACACGTGGGAAAGCCTCCAAAGGCACATCACCAGACCAATCAGATGAGGATAGATGTGTGTGATGAGATGATGATGAAATGGCACATCATCTCTCGCAATTATATCATCAATGAAATTGTGTGACACGTCTTTTGAGACTTAGCCGAGCCTACATTGCAATTCAGCCGAACCTTGACAATTTGCACATGTGGAAAATAAATTAAAATATAATTTTGCTCATCCAAACAAGATAATCTTTAGATCGTCATGCCTCTCGAAATGGGAATCCAACAAAAATATCATCATCATCATATGAGCAATGCAACATGGAGTTTGGACCTAGTTGCCCAAAATTAACACTCCTCTCAACTAGGGAGAACTCATGCAATACACTGTGCCATCATCATATAGTATATAGTGTACTATCATATATCATCACTATGATCTTGTGTCCATCTTCTTGTAACATGCTTTCTTTGGCTCTTTTTACATAGCGAGTGAGTCACAAAGACATCACACTCTTGTTGAACGAAATTAAAACTCGAGAAGTTAAAACCTCAATGGAACTCAGAGGGCCAGGTCACCTCTTGACACAGTCAATTTAGAGGTAAGAATGTCATGAGACTTGATCCCAAATCAAGGTGTTGGACATCCCATCCTAGACATAAGTACGACAATCCCCAATACGTACGCTGGTCATGCTGGTCTCTATCCACATTCCCACCTCGTGGCCAAATGAGAGGTACTTCCCATGGTGAGCTCCATGGGTAGGATGCATGTGGGGCATGAATCCAAAGAGAGGGTGAACGACTCCAATATCATAATGGTGGGAAGAAGCACACCAACAAGGTTCGGCGAACCTATTACAATGATTTAACACTCGCTGCAAGCTTATCTGACCCCACAGAGCTCCTAGAGCTCATAGTCCAACTCGGGCGGGACCCTGAGAATAGGGTTTGTCCGATTCCCATGCTTCTCACGGAAGGTTAACGTTTGACCTTTACGGGAGAAACGTGAGAATATCGCGACTTTGCTCATCATCCCCGATGTGATGGAGCCTTACGACGCCTCGACATGCTGTGTCCGGACAAAGTGGTACCATTATCAATATGCTTGGATCGGGCATGGAACCACTGAGATTCTAAGAAGAACGAATCCCACTACGGTTATCTGGAGATAACGGTGGTATCCTTTTATGTCCAAATAGCTCGAAGAGCTTTCTCAACTGAATAGCTACAACGGATGTACTAAGCTACGATGTATTTGTCCTCGGTGGTGCTTTCAAAGCAAATTTTGCTTCTTGCTCATCCAAAATATCGAAAGCAGACCAAAAGTGAAGCAACATCCGGATGTTATATTACGATCCATAGCGTACGCCCAATCTAACATCGGTATGTCCATGGAACCTCATTCTCCGACAATGTATCTCAACCATGGTTGATTGTACCCACCGAAAGATATCTAAGAGATTCTTGGCACCAATCCGGTGGAATGTGATGAGGTTCAACCATATATTGACTTGATGTGTTCTTTGAAACTTATGTCTAGGCACATTGAGTTCACTAAGAACATCAGTACAGGTTGACGATACTTGGTGGGATTTTCCCAACTAAGACTAACAACACTTCACACAACTAGCAAGTTGAGTTCCATCGGAGTAGTCACGGACTTACCGGTTCACCATCCTAAATCTCTCCAGCTTAACTTCGACATGACACTGTGAGAAGGAAAATCTCTCCCATTTTGCCAAACATCCAAGCCAAGGAAATAGTGCATCAATCTAGGTCTTTCATCTCGAACTCGAGCTAGCTCCCTCTTACCTTGATGAATGAGAGGGTCAGCACACAGCAGGAAGAGATCATCCATAGGGACCGAATGAGAGGCTTTCTTTATCAACCTTAAAATAAAGGTTTGGGATTAGCATCACTTCAGAGTGAAGCCCAACTTCATCAAGTGGTATCGATCCTCTCATACCAAGCCTGGGGGCTTGCCCCATATAGAGCTTTCTTCAACACATACATATGTGTCTCTATCTTGGACTTGAACCTGAGTTTAACTACATAAACCTTTTCGCCAGTTGAACCATGCAAAAAGGCAATCTTCACATCCATACGATGGAGACTTGACCCAAATTTAAATAACCATGGTGTGTCCTATGTATGCAAATTTACTTCAATCTTTCTTAGGCAGATTCAATTTAGCAATCACATAAACATGAAAGTAAAATCTTGATAGAACATAATAATAGATCAACAAAAGAAAACAAGCCAATAATATAGATCGGGTTTTACAATTCTTCTTGTCCGTGAATGTAGGATAGTTATTATTATTCACGGCGGAGTTAACGGATACTGACGACGGAGTCTTTCTCAACGCTGTCGGATCATTAACCCTCCAAATACCACACCACGACCCCTCGAACAACTCTTCGAAGGTATGACTGGTCAACCAAAATCGTGACACGAAAGCAAGCGGCTATGATTTAGGGCTTTGGTTAAGCGCTCCTTTCCTTGATTTTGTGCCTAGGCACATGCGGTCATCAAACTCAGTTTTCAACCAAGATTGGAGGTCAAGCGGTCGAGGTTGACCACAGTTATGACGGTCAATGCCTGACAAACAACCTAAACATGTTCCGAAGATTTTCCCATTGACTCCATTAATGAAGGGAAAAGAGCCTCCAAAGGCTTCTCCAGACAATGGGATCTGACGAGAGAATGTGTGATGAGTTGATGAAAAACCAAGCCTCAAGTCTCTCCAATTTATCCATTAGTGAAATTGTGTGACACATCTAATGAGCTTGTGAGCCTACATTACTGTCTGTGGAAGCCTTGCACATGTGCCGGAAAATAAAATAAAAATATAATTTTTACACTCATCTAAACAAGATGATCATAGATCAAACTTGCACCTCTGAAAGAAAGTCAACAAATATATCATAATCATATGAGCAATGCAACATGGAGTTTGGTTCGTTGCTAAAATTAACACTCCCTCTCAACTAGGGGAGAACTCATACAATCACTTATTGCCATCAGTCGATACCGACTGCGTACATCATATAACATCGTCGTCATCTTCACAACCAACACTTTGTTGGCTCTTGTAGCAAATAGAAGCAAGGAGAGTGAGTCACAAAGGCTTATCCGCATTTCGATTGACTTGAAATATTCAACTCAAAAAAGTCACATATAGAAGAAGTTAGTTCTTGGAGGCAGAGTCATTTTGGGGATAAAACCTCAATAGACTAAAAAAGGTCACATACTAACCGAGAAGTTGGTTCTTGACCCGAAGTCGAGTTTAGAGTAGAACCTCATGGACTTCGGTCTCGAATCAAGGTGTTGGACACGTGCTATCCTGAACATAGAAGTACGACAATCGTCTGCGTCCATCGGTCTTCAACTGACCAGTCTCTATCACATTTCCCACCTCTGACCCAGCCAAATGAGAGGTACTTCCATGGTCAGAAACTCCATGGGTAGGATGTGATATTGAGGCATAGATCAAGAGATGTGGACCAACTCAGTAACTATCTATGTGATTGAGGTAGAAGCACAACAAGGTTCAGCAGCTGACAGGTGTGCTTTATGGCTCCAGAGAGCTGTCCCAAAACCCCTTGGAGCTCCCAGGCTCATGGTCAACTCAAGCGGAGAACCCTCGAATAGGGTCTTTCCCATGATTCAAAGCTTCTCCACGAGAGGTTAGGAACGACCTTCCCCGGGGTTTCATGAAAATATACGCACCTGCTCATACCGGTTCTGTGTGATCGGCCTTACGATTGCCTTGCCTTGCCATATCTCGGATAAAGCGGTGCCTAATATCAATATATGCTTGAGATCGATAAATGAAACACAAGATTCTTTCAGAAGACGAATCCCGATGCAGTTTATGACAAAGGATAACGGTGGTATCTAGCACATGCCAAACAACTCAGCACCGAAACTTTACCGCAACAAGCAGCTACTGTGGGCCATACTTGCTCGATGTCGGCCTGCAGTTATCAAAGCCAACGACTTCGCTACTGCTCATCCAGAATGTCGAACGGAGCAAGGTGGTCCAACATCCATATGTGCTCTTTAATCCACCGTACCCGGCCAATCAACGTCAATATATCCATGAGTCTCAAACTCTTGACGATTATCTCGACTCATTGTTGATTGTTATTGCCCACGAAGATATCTCAATAGATTCTTGGCACCAATCAATGAATGTGATGATGATCAACACTCTATGTTGACTCAAGGTGTTCACGGCAAAACATACATCTGAACGGGAGTTCATTAGGAACATCAGAACCCCACGAGTTGTCGATACTCGGTGGGATTTACTAGCACCAGGCCCAACAACGTTTCCACACAACTTATGAAGTTGTTCCATCGTGTTGACACGAGACTTACGAATTTTCTACCAAATCTCTCAGCTTCTTCTGACATATTTTCTGGAGAAGTAATGCATACATCACAGGTCTTTCATCTCAAATCGAGCTAGCTCCCTCTTACATTGATGAATGAGGGAGGATCAACACTTGTCGAGGAGAGAAGATCGTCCCACATAGAGAACTAGAATGAGAGGCCTTTCTCTATCAACCTTAAAATAAAGGTTTGGATCAACATTACTTGGTGAGACTAACTTCATCAAGTAACTATCTGTCCTCTCATACCAAGCCACGGGGCACACTTCAACCACATAGAGGCTTTCTTCAATTTGCATGCATAGGTGTCTCTGTCTCGGACTTCCAGACCCAGGAGGTTTACTCACATGCACACCTCTTCCTTTATAGAACCATGTAGAAACACGGTGCTTACATCCATTTGATGGAGACTCCATCCCTAGCGTTATGACGAGGGCAATGGTAGATCGAGATGGTGGTATATGGGTACAATTACAAACATATCATGTAATCTATGCCTTTCTTTTGAGAGAAGCCTCGGGCAACAAATCTTGCCTTGTACTTTTCCAACACTTCCATGTTGTTAATTTTGGGCAACTAGGTCTAAACTCCATGTTGCATTTGCTCTTATGTTGATGGTCATATTTTGTTGGATTCTCTTTCGAAGTGCAAGATTGATCTAAAAGATCATTTTGTTTGGATAGAAATGAGAACATTTATTTGAATTTATTTTCCACATATTGCCAAGGTCGGCAGTTGTAATGTAGGCTCACATGCCTAATAAGTTGTCACACCATCATTGATGGATATAAATTGGAGAGACTTGGAGGTCATTTCCTCGTAACTCATCGCATTCTCTCATTGACAGTTTGATTCGTTCGATAGCCTTTGGAGGCCTTTTTTCCTCACACGTGTGAGCCCAAGCTTCTTGTTTTTTGCGGAATCTGTTTAGAGACTTGTTCTTCGAGCGTTGACCATGGTCAGCAACGGTGGGTTTGACCTCAAACTTTCTGCTTTGAAATTCCGATTTTGAGAAGCAGTACTATTGAGCATAAAAATCGAGAAAAAATATGAAACATTTGATTGGGCGAAATAACGTTGACTTTACATTGTTGTCATGCGTTGACTTTGGTTGACCAACATTGACCGTGATAGAGCTATCTTTGAAATTTTGTGCGTTGTGACATGGAAGGTTGGCTAATCTAGAAAGGCTTTTACTTCTTTGAAGCATCATGATGCAAAACTGCTTAGTAATGCCTGATATCTCATATCTTTCTTTGGACAAAAGGAATTGTAAATACGGTCTATATTTGTCTTGTCTTCTGTTGATCTATTATTGCGTTTACTATCTGCATTTTACTTTCTTGTTTGTAATTTTTCAGCACCTTATGGAACTAAGAAAGATTGGTAGTGCATCCAAGCATAGAACACCATGGTTATCTAAATTTAACATGGTGTCGGAAGAAATTGAAACAAAGTCCAAAGTCCAAGGCGGTGTTAGAAGCAATCTCTGAAGGAAAATCCTATCAAGGACAGAATGACATCTCAACCTACAAGAGGGTTTCAAGGTTGATGATAAATTATGTTGATAGAATACGATTATCGTACATGGAAGATGTCCTTAGATTTGGTGTTAGAATCAAGATGTCATGGACTGTAATAGGGGAGAAGATTTGAAACCTCCATCAAATCTTGTTCTTCATGAAACAAAGCCGCTAGAAAGGAAATCAAAGCAAAGATGATTGACCGATATTCTATTCATAAGCACTTGGTAAACACCGCATTTGATGAACACATCTAAAGAGATGTGTAATGGCGTGAGCATGTGCGGAGCGTATCACTAAATAAATCATTTTCAAGAATCAATTGAAGAATTATCAAGAGAACCAAGGATGAATCTATTCAAAATCCTATTTTATGAAGACTCAACAAGTGGGAATAACCTCCTCGTATGGAAGCAATATCGATCAGAGATAGTTCTTATTACACTTGGAGGTCATCTAGTGATTGGTATATATTAAATACATTATTAACAATAATAATGTGATTCATGATTTTGATGAAATATTGACGAGATGCGCGAAGCAAGAATGATGGGGTATACCTCTAATGGAAATGGAAAGGCCCTACGCGCCTTCTTGCTCATACAAGAAGAAGAACCATGGTGGCAATCAAAACCATGGTAGAGTGAGGCGAAAGGAAGGAAGATGTTACGCAGCAAAATGGTCACTATGCGTAGAGTGCCCTAATAGAAGGGACTTTCGGGGGGATGATGTGATGACGCTCGAGAGGGAATGAGCGGGAACAAGCTGATTCAAAGGAGAAAAAGGAAGAGCTCCCTCGATCGTAGTGGAAATGGGCAACCTTTCAAGAGTCGAAAATTCCGAATGCAATTGAGTCTAATGTTGGTGATAATAAGAAAATGGTTATTCTTGTGTTGCCCTCTTTGCTACATCTCCACTCGACACAGATGTCGGTTGATTGATAGTCGTGCTTCGAGCACCTTATTGGTTAAAAAAGCCCTCTTTGATTTGGTTGGGGAAAGGATACTAATCACAGAAATTGTCATGAAAGACAATACCTATCCGTGAAGACAGGTGTGACCCTCATCTATCTCAGGATTGATCCTTCGGTTAGATGTGTTGTACGTACACGATTTGAAGAAGAACCTTGTGTCCATTTCGGCAATGGAAACTGAAAGGGTTCAAGGTGGCATTCGTTGATGGAAAGTGCTTATCTGAAGAAAGAGCAGAAGCTCTTTCTGTTGGCTTTAGAGTTGATACACTCTACCAAGTTGGAGAAGTCGATTGGGGGGCTGTCATGTGATACGACTCTTCAAATAGAGTTATGGCACCAAGGTTTGCACACCTTCGTGCAAAACCCTTCCGAGAAGTAAGGAAAGGTGGTGACGGTCCCAGGTTAGAGATGATCATGAGGTATATGTGATTGTCTTTGAAGAAACATACAAAGAGAACCATTCCCCTCAAGTAATCACATCTGAAGCTGTCTTGCGGTGACATCGCGGGAGGATATTTATTGACTACATGACTTTTACAAATGACTTCTCAAGACTTAAGATATATTTTTGAAGAAGACGAAGCATTCAAATGGTTCGGTATCTTCAAGGCCTTGGTGAAGAAATCAAAGCAGAAGAAAAATGAAGTTTCGAGGGCCGATAATGGTAAGTATGAGTCAAATGAGTTAGTAACTGCGAAGAAAATTTGGCATTGAGGAGACCCGCAATGCAGTACACTCACGAGCAAAATGGTGTTCTTTGAAAGAAGAACATGACTACAGCAGCCAAATTGCAGCGCCACGTGCTATGTGACAAGGTCTTCCAAAGTTTCTATGAGGCCGCGAACACTACGCCTGCGTTCAAAAATAGTGCTGCGATACGCTTTGAGATAAAACTCCAGAAAAGTCTTCTCATTGAAACATTTGTTTCTCATTTTAGAGTTTTTGGTTGTCTTTGTTTACTTTCATGTCATGAAGAAAAGAAGCAAAGGCGAATTAGCCACGGAAAGAAGGGAATGTTTGTGAGCTGGGTGAAGCCGAAGGCATATAGAATCTGTATTGCTTGGTCAAATAGAAGTGAATATTGCGATGTCACCTTCGATGATCTTTGCCCTTAAGAAAGATGAGAAATCTTCCTAGCTCCAAGGAAGGCAAAGAAGATGAAGAAGCAGGGGAAGCGAGAGAAGTAGAAGGATGACCTTACGATGTTGAAGGACATGGATCTGACAGTCCCACCTCCTTCAAATAAAGAGCCACTCATGGCTCGGGGTTACTCTCGAAGATGTTTGAGAAACATATGGCCCAGTAGGACTCGCAAGCAGGCAGAAAGATATGCAAGGTATCTAGCAACCATAGGTACGATAGTACAATACGACTGGATCATTTGAAGAAGCTGATAAGCATCAAGCTTGGAAGAATGCGTACGAAGAATATGGAGTCATTATGAAAAATGATAATAAGGTAGTCACAGGAAGCAAGACAAATACGTTGTCACCTCGAAATGGCTCTACAAGATTAAACATGGATGCGATGGAAATCTTGAAAAGAGAGTACAAGGCAAGATTTGTTGTAAAGGCTTCTCTAAAAAATAAGGCATAGATTATAATAATATATTTGTGCAAGTATTTCCTTTATGCCACCATCCAGGTCTATTGTTGCCCTTGTTGCAACACAAGGATGGAGTCTACATCAGGATGGATATGAAGATCGCTTTTCTACATGGTTCTATAAAGGAAGAGGTGTATGTGGAGCAGCCTCAGGAGTTCGAAATCACGAGATAGAGACACCTATGTATACGGAGTTGAAAGCCCTCCATGGGTTGAAGCAAGCTGGGGCTTGAGTACGAGAGGATAGATAGCTGCCCAGTGGGCGGGCTTCACTCAGTGTCTGGAATCAAACCTTTATTTCAAGGTTGATGAAAGGCCTCATTTTGGTTCTCTGTGGACGATCCTTCTGACGGTCTTGATACCTCTCATTCATTAGTGTGAAGTGGCTTCTAAGTTTGAGATGAAAGGCCTGAGGCTGATGCATTATTTCCTAGGCTTGGAGAGTTTGGTAGAGGCCGGAGTGAAGTTTCTTTTCTCAAGGAAAATATATCTTGGAAAAATTCTTGGAAGATTTAGTATAGTGGAGGCCCCATGTCCGTATGCTCGATGGAACTGCTTACTTCAATAAGTTGTGTCAGAAGCAGTTGTTGGGCGGTGCTTCATAAATCCACACGGTATCGACGACGTGAGGGCCACGATATTTCCTAGTGAACTCCCATCATTTGTATGTTTCTGATAAGACTTACTTTGAGTCAACATCTAGTTGATCCTCATCACATTCCTTTGGATTGGTGCCAATCTTTGTTGAAGTCTTCGAGCTACCAATCAACCAGCAAGTGGAATACCTTTGTTGAGGTTTGAGACTCCATGGATATCTTGATGCTAATTGAAATTTGGCGAGTTTGGTGGATACATGAGCATCGGATGTTGCTTCACCTTGGGTTACGCCGATATCTTGTATGAAGCGAGGAGCAAAGTCGGTGGCTTTGAGCAGGGCGGAGTCGAGATACATTCACAGTGAGTATGGCTGTTGTGAAGGCTACATTTGGTTGAAAGCTCTTAGGTGAAACATTTTGGGCATGCTATGACTGTTATCCTTTGTGATAACCAAAGTGGGATTAAATGTCTCTCTGAGAATCCAGTGTTCCACGATTAATCCAAGCATATTGATGCTCGGGCTACCTTATCCCAGGGATATGGTACGGTGAGGAAGTTCAAAGTTCTAACCTTCCATGAGAAGCAGGTGTGGAAAGACCCCTAATACAGTGTCTTGTTTGAGTTTGACTATGAGCTGCAGGGAGGCTAGGGGCTGGGGATAGCTTCTTGGAGCTATAAGCACATGCGGGGAGCTAGGCACCGAGAACATTGTTGTTATACCTTACCAGGTATGATATTGAGTTGGTTCACCTCTCTTTGATACTGCCCTTGCACACATCCTACCATAGGTTTAAGACTCATGGGAAGTACCTCCTCATTTGGCCAATGAGGTGGGAAATATGGAAATGAGACGATAGCAAGGCAAATGGACGCATCGGAGATTGCGTACTCTCTATGTCTCATTAACGTGTCAACACCTTGATGCGGGATCAAGTATGATGAGAGTTCTTACCTTTAAATTGGGGTCGAGTCGATGAAAAAACTAGCTTCGGGTTAGTATGGAACTCTTTGAGTCCAGAAATTTTACCTCTAAAAATTTGACTTAAGGTCCAGCCAGGGTGTGATGTCTTCTTGACTCACCTTTTTGTTCTATCTTGAGAACAAGAAGTGACAAAAAACAAGTTACGGCAAGATGATGCCCGATGTTTGAGTGAAAGTACACGATAGTAACGATGGATGACACTTGTGGACAAATGAGTTCTCCCTGGTTGAGAGGAAGTGTTAATTTTGGGCAACTGGGTCCAAATTCCATGTTGCTTGCTCATATGACGATGGTCATATTTTTTGGTTGATTTCTCTTTCGGAGAAATTACAGATTGATCTAAAGATCATCTTGTTTGGATAGAAACAAAAGCATTTATTTTTGGTTATTTTCCCTTGTGCCAAGTTTGTCTGATTTGTAATGTAGGCTCACATGCTTAATAGTGTATCACACCCTCATTGATGGATATAAATTGGAGAGACTTCAGTCATTTTCTCATCAATATGCATTCTCTCATTGTGATTTGATTGGTTCGATAGCCTTTGGAGGTCTTTCCCCTCACACGTGTGGGTAATTTGCTATTTTGCGGATACATTTTAGGGCTTGTTCTTCTTGACATTGACAGACGGTATTTGTGGTCCAGCCATGATTATTTGAGCCTCAAGCCTCTTCTTTGAAATTCCGAATTTGAGAGGTAAATGTAACGGGCACAAAAATCGGAAAAAATGAAATTTTGTTTATTTAAACCCAAATACGACGTTGACTTTCTATTGTTGTCCTACGTTGACTTTTTGGCGTTGACTTTTAGTTGACCAACGTTGACTTTTGATAGGGTTGTCTTTGAGGGAGTTTTGTGGGTGTGACACTTGGAAGGTTGGTTGATCTAGAAAGGCACAGTAAATTTTGAAGCATGCGGTAGCTCTTTGTGAAAACACCTGACAATATCTCATATCTTTGTTTGGACAAAGATTGTAAATACGATCTATGTTGGCTTGTCTTATTTTGTTGATCTATTATTGTGTTCTATCAACATTTTACTTTCTTGTGTATGTGATTGCTATTTTTGTTATCGAGCTAAGAAGATTTAGAAGTAAAATTGCATGTTAAGCATAAATTTATATGAAAGTTTATCTAAATTTAACACCATCGGATCCATGCTTGATGTATAGAGCCATTTCGGTGATACTTGATTTGTCCTTCGGTCTCGGGACACTTCCCGGACATCATTTTCCTGTGGACTCATATTCTTCGTGCATAGCATCCTTCCAAACTTGATGCTTTACGGCTTCTTCAAATAGTCAGGAGCTCAGTTGTGCGATTGTACTCATGGCCTGGGTACAGCAATGTCTGACCGACTTCTTGCTTTCATGAATTTCCCCCTTGGGGCAATATGTCTCTTGACATCTTAAAGTATCTCGAGCCATGAGTGTATTCTTATTTTAACGAGTGGATCCATAGGTCCTTAAACCTTAGACATCGGTTGTTCTTTGGCTCTTCACCTTTTACAACTTCTTCATCTTCTTTGTCTTCCTTGGAGGCTGAGAAGATTTCTCACTTTCTTGAGGGCAACATCTTCATCAAAGGTGACATTGTGGCATATCTCCACTTCTCTTTGACCAGGAGCACATGAATTCTATATGCCTTTGAAGTTTTCTTGTAGCCCTGAAACATTCCCTTCTTTCTGACATCAACTTGCTTCTCACTATTTCGACACATAGAAATGTGAGACAATAAAAACTCTAAATGAGAAACATCATGTTTCTTACCGAAAAGTTCTTTGGGAGTTTTGGAGTCTAGGGTGGAATGTAGGCATCTATTTTGAACGTACAGTGGTACACGGCTTCTCCCAAGCAAAGCCGGAAGACCTTGGTCACATAGCTTAGCGTGGGCGGCTTCTGATAGGGTCACCATTCTTTCTTTCGTAACACCATTTGTAGGAGTATACCAAGGATAATAATTCTCCCTCTTAATGCCGAGCGTCTACATAAAGATCTTTGAACTCATTTGACTCATACTCGATCCCATTATCGGTCCTCAAATTTTGATTCTCTTCTCGATTTGATTTTTACATAAGGTCTTGGAAAGGTACGAAACCATTTGAATGCTTCGTCCTTCTTCTTCAGAAATATATCTAGGTCTTGCGGAAGAAGTCATCATGAAGTCTCATGTAATAGAACATCCTCCCAAGGATGTCACGTTAACATACGAGATAAATCATAATGTATCAGTGCAAGACATTAGTTGTCTTTGTGACATAGAGAGAATGGTCCCCTTGTGCTTCCCTTAACACAACCACGACACATACCTTCATGATCATCTTTAAATTCGGGCATCTGTCACATACACTTCGGGGAAAGACTTTATAATGAAAGTGTGCAAACCTCGGTCTGCATAACTACCGTTTTTGAAGAGGATTGCTTAATACATAAACATAGCCCCGATAGAGCTTCCACATCAACGATAGAGTATATCAACTCTAAAACCAATAGTAAGAGCTTCCTTGAAGTTCTTCTTGAGATATGTGCCTTTCCATCAACGAATGCCACCTTGAACCCTTTGTCTTCATTCATGAAATATACACAAGGTTCTTCTTCAAATCAAATACGTACAACACATCTTTAAGCAGGCTTGACATGAGATAGATAAAGGGTCACGATGCACTTGCCCCTACGGGACGGTGGCATTATCTCCAAGGATAATTTCTGATTAGCATCCTTTATCGATAGTGGAGAGGACTTCTTTTGCGGGTGGTGCCTTGAAGCACCACTATCAGTCAAGCCCAGACATCCAGTGTCGGGAGGAGATCTGATAGAGAGGGTCTAGGGTGATTCATTTCTCTTATCATCAATAACATTAGACTCATCGTACTTGGAATTTTATTAAGCCTCTTGAAAGGTTGCCCATTTCCCATTACGATCAAAGGGATCCTTCCTTTTCCTTTAAAACTGCTTGTTCCTTTGATTGCCATTCCCCTTGGGGTTATTTGTTGTCATCATCCTTGGGAAGAGTCCCTTCAATTGAGGTACTCTCTTGCATAGTAAACCAAACTTGTTCACAAGTGTAACATCTTCCCTTCCTTCCTTTGGGCCCCACTCTTCAATGGTTTTGTTCTCGGACCACCATTGTTCCTCTTCTTTGCATGAACACTAAAGCCCGGTAGGTCACCTCATTCCCATTAGAGGATGATCTTTCCATCATTCTTGTCTCCTCTTGAGTGCATCTAAATCAATATTTCATAAAAATGAGAATCGCATTTAATTAAGAATAGTTGTGTTGAATACATACCAATCAGAGTAGACATAAGCCTTGTTGAGCCATCTCTGGAATCAACTATTTCTTCTCCAATAACTAGAAAGGTGTTCCTAATTTGATGAACCTCATAAATAAGTTAGATAGGATTCATCAACACCCTTCTTAATATTTTCAAATGATTCTTGAAGAAAAGAACGTTTGCGTGTGCCCCTAAACATACTATGGGGTTATCATACATCTCTTTAGATGTACTTTCGGTAATGTAAGCAATAAGTGCTAAGATAGAGGAATCCCGTTATAATCATCTTTGCTTTGGTTCCCTTTTCTATCGCCGTCTTGGTGGTGGGAGGTGCATTTGACAGAGCTCTTGAATCTTCCCACACACAGTATCCATGACATCTTGATCTTTAATGCAAATCAAGTTACTTCCATGTGCATGATGTCAAAAGCAGTAGTCAATTTATCATCATACTTAGTACTTATATATTGAGAGGCATTAATCCTGATAGGATTTCTTCTTTAATTGATGCTTTTCACACTAACTTGGGCTTTAATATTTATCTCGACTTTGAAATTGATACCATGTTAAATTTGAATATGCATAGTTGTGTCACATACTTATTGCAAATTTACTTCAATCTTTCTTATTTTCGATTCAATTTAGCAATCATAAACATGGTAAAATAGCGATAGAAGTATCGATCTGGCGACAAGCCAATAATATGGTCGGTTTACAATTCTTCTTGTCGATGAGATATAAGTTATTAGTGTGTGTTACGGCGGTCGAAATGCATAATAACAAAGTCTTTCAACATCGGATGACGAGCCTCCAAAATGTCACACACGGCCCTCAAGAACAACTCCTAGTCAACCTGCAGGTCAACAAAGTCCAGCATATCAATGCATGTGATGAAGCAGCATGGGTGGAGCTTTGGTATTGCTCCTTTTCCTCGACTTTTGTGCCAAACTATGACAACCTTCAAAAATCAGATTTTGGCAAGGTGGAGATCCAAATGGTGAGGTTGACCATGAAGACTCAGCTGCTTAATCAACACAACAAACAACCTAAAATAGATTCGTAAGATTTTCTAACCGGCTCCGCGTAGCCAATGAGAAAAGGCCTCGAAGGCTTCTCCGAATATTAGTCGAGATCACAATGAGAGAATGTGTAATAGTTGATAGACAAATGACCTCCAAGTCTCTCCAATTTATATCCATTAGTGAGGGTGTGTGACATATCCTATTAGGCTTAGTGGCCATACATTACAAATTTAGCTGAGCCTTGCACGTAGTAGCAGTAAATAAAATCAAAATATATGTTACACTCATCGAACAAGATGATCCTTAGATCAAACTTGCACCTCTCAGAAGAGGAATCCAACAATGTAATCATCATCATGAAGCGATTGCAACATGGATTTTTGGACCTAGTTACTTAAAATTAACAAGACTCTATCTGCGTTGCGGCAGGAAATGATCGATGAGATGGGTGAGCTATAGCAGGCAACGGGTGCAAATATATCATCATAATCTGCTTCTTCCTTTTGAGAGAAACCTCGAGGCAACAAATCTTGCCTTGTACTTTTCAACACTTCCATTGGCAGTCTTGGAGAGCCATTTCGAGGTGACAATAGATTTGTCCTTCGGTCTCGGAACCACATCCGGACATCATTCTTCATAATAGACTCATATTCCTCTGCATAGCATCCTTTAAACTTGATGCTTTATGGCTTCCTCAAGATTCCGAGGGCTCGGTTATGCAAATGGTACTCTCGCCCATTTGCTAGGTATAACCAGTACCTGTTAAAACTATTACTTTCTGGAATGTTCCTTGGAGCAATATGTCTCTCGGCATCTTCAGAGTGTCTCTTAACCATGAAGGTCTTCTTTTATTTGAAGATTATGGATCTATAGGATCCATCGGACCTTCAACATCGGCAGTAGTTCAACCTTCGGTTCAGCCTTACGATTTCTTCATCGCTTCTTCTTCTTCTTCTTTGTCTTCCTTTGGGAGGATATGGAAAGATTTCTTTCTTTGGAAGACAACATCTTCATTGAAGGTGACATCATGGCATATATCCCTTCTCTTTGACCGGACATAGATTCTATATGCCTTTGAGGTTGCTTTAGCCAGTCTGAACATTCCTTTCTTCAGGAAGCATCCCGATTTTAACTCCTCTTTCTTCCGGCACATGAAAATAAGCAGGGACTTAAAAACTCTAAGATGAGACATGTCGAGCTTCTTACTAGAAGACTTCTTGAGTTTGGAGTCAATGTGGAATGTGGGCATCTATTTTGGACATAAACAACGATGTTGGCGACTTCTCTTGCATAGAAACTTGGAAGACCTTGGTCATAAAGAAACGCAGCATGACCTTCACGAAGATAGTTCTATTCTTCCTTTGACAACACCATTTTGTTTAGGAGTGGCACATAGTGGTGTGCTCACTCTTAATGCTAGCATCCACCAATAGTCATTGAATTCATTTGACTCATACTTGGTCCCATTGTCAGTCACTCAAAATTTTGATCTTCTTCCTGTTTGATTTTCAGCAAGGCCTTGAAGGGCACAAAACCACTTGAATGCTTCGTCCTTCTTTTTCGAAATATATCCGTTGCGGGAGAATCATCTATAAAAGTGATATAATATAGTATCTCCCAAGGATGTTACGGAGCAACATACCCGGATAGATCAAAATGTATCAATTGCAAAATATCGGATGTTCGTGACACTTGAAGGAATGGTCCTTGTATGCTTTCGTTCGCTGTACGACATACACCTTCTTAATTAGGTCTTTGAAATCAAACATCCTATCACCACCTTCCTTGCTTGAGGGAAGGGCTTTGAAATGAAGGTGTACAGGCTCCAGATGCCATGGCTTGTGATTGAAGGGTTGTGTCACATGTCATAATTGCCCGTGGACTTCCTCCCAACTTTGATTGAATGTATTGATTCTAAAACCAAGTGGCAGCAGCTGAAGTTCCTCCTCCAAATGTATGCACCTTTCCATCGGTTAATGCCACCTTGAATCCTTTGTCTTCCTTTGCGGGAATGAACACTAGATTCTTCTTTAAATAAAAGATACGTACAACACATCTTGTAAGTGAAGGACTTGACCTTGATTTAGATGAAGGTCACGATCCCTGTCCCTTTCTTGGGATAGGTGGCATTGTCTCCAAGGATAATTTTTAGATTAGTATCCTTTTCAATCAAACTAGAGAGCTTCCTTATATCCAGTGAAGTGCCAGAGCACCTTACTAATAAATCAACAGAATTGTCTAGTGTATCGAAGGAGATGCGATGAGAGGGGCGAGATATAAGAATATATTCATTTTTCCTATCAAAGAAAATTAGATTCATACATACCTAAAATTCCTTGACCTCTTGAAAGGTTACACATTTCCCACTTCGATCGAGAGAACCTTCCTCTTTCCTTTGAACTTGTTGTTCCTTTGATTTCAATTCCACTGAAGTTGTTGTTGTCATCATCTGAAGTTCATATTGGAGCACTCTCTTGCATAGTGACAACTTGTTACCAGCTGTAAAGATCTTCTTTTCTTCATACAATTTTTGCTCTTCCATGGTTTTGATTTCTCGCATTGTTCCTCTTCTTTGCATGAGCGATGAAGGCAATAGGGTCACCTCCATTCCCATTCGAGGGATGGTATCTCTCCATCATCCTTGTTTCTTCTTGGTGCATCTCTTCAACAATTCATCAAAATCAAGAATCATTGTTATTAAGGATCGACTGGTGTTAAATACATACCGGTCTCGGGGGAGTTCTCCAAGAGCAATGAGAACGAGCGCTCGGTCAACTACTTATTCTCCAATAGCTAAGAATCATTCTGATTTTTGTGAGCCTCATAAAATAGGATTGAATGGATTCTTCTTTTGCCTTCTTGATAGTCTTCAAACGTTTCTTGAAAAAGAGAACTCGATTAACATTGCTTGCTGCAGACATGCTAAGCAACATCATAAATCTCTTTAGATGTGACTTGGAGATACATGTGGCAAAGTGCTTATGTATAGAATCCCACGATAATCATCTTCGCCTTGATTTCCCCTTTCTATACTTTATCTTTGTAAGCTGGTGCATTTGATGAAATCATTTATCTTCCTTTTACGCATAATCCATGACATCTTGATCTTCCAATACCAAATCCGAAAGACATCTTCCAAGCATGATAATCGAGTTATCGATAAACATCATTAGACTTAGAAACTGTACCAGGTTAAGGAGGCCATTAAGTCCTTGATAAGACAACCTGTGATTTGCTTTTCACACTAGTGTAGGCTTTGTCTTCATAGCAACTAAAATGCCATGTTAATTTTAGATAACCATGGTATGTTCTATGCTAATGTAGTTTTAGGTCTTTCTTATAGGCCAATTCAAATTGTAATCACATAGCTTGTAAGTAAATGTTGATAGAACATAATAATAGATCGACAAAAAGACAAGCCAATATAATAAATCAAATTTGTAATTCTTCTTGTCCAACAAGATGAAATGTTTGTTGTGATCAATAGGATGCCTAATACGTAAAGACTTTTTGCTTTGGTCAAACCATCTCTTCAACCTCCGAGTTTAGTAAAACCTAAACCTTTCTTGATGTCACACACAACCCATATAACCCTCAAAACCGGTCAACGCGAATCAATTTCACATCGCGGTCAAAGACAATCAACCTTGCGGTCAAGCGTAATTGATGGTGTATTCAAGTACTCTGACCAAAGATCAATAGATTTCTTGATTTGTGCCCTCCAATGTAGCCTTCAAAATCGGATTCGGGCAAAAATGGTAGTCAAACTCTAAGGTTTGATCCATGATCCAACTCGAAAAAACCTGAACACAGTACGAAATTCAACTCCCTGTTTTCACACGTGGGAGAAGAGAAGCCTCCAAAGGCTGTCTACAGACAATCGAGATGAGGAAGAATGTGTGTGATGAGATGATAGTGAAATGAGCATCATCTCTCTGACTTATATCCATCATTGAGTGCGTGTGACACATCTTTTGGGCTTGTGAGCCTACATTGCAATTTTAGTAGCTTGACAATTTGCACGCGTGGAAAATAAATTCAAAATATAAAGTTTCTCAGCCAAACAAGATGATCTTTAGATCAATCTTGCACCTTTCAAAAGAGAATCAAACAAAATATCATCATCATCGTCATATGAGTAATACAACATGGAGTTTGGACCTAGTTGCCCAAAATTAGCGAGAGACTACAAGTGGGGCAGTGTTAAATACGGGGCATAACAATTTGGTGATTTCTCTTCTGTTAATGCTTCTTGTGAGTGATTTTACTTCTTTAGATTAGGATCTTCTTTTACTTAGGTTATTAGTGTTATTCTTCATCAAAACAACTTCTGATGCATAAACCATACGGAGACAAAGTCTAGGAATATAGGCTATCAACGAGGCCAGTATCTCCCACTTTAGAGGAAAACCCGAACAATTCTTCTTCTTATAGAGATTCCAATTGACAAATACCAAAACCAAGACCTTGACCTATTTGCCACTCGAGACCAAGGCAACCTTTTCCTCTTCCTTGGAGTCAAAGATCGTCAAACCCTTTGCTTCTTCTTCTTCTCGGCTTTCCTTTGAATTTAGGCCTTGATTTAGATCAACAACACCGTTCCAAATGTGAAACCCTGGTTTGTATAGATGACCAACTTTGAACCCATGTAACTGGCCTCACTTTAGAAAGAGACTCACTTCCTTGTAATTGACTTCCCTTTGACTTGTCCTTCACCAACTTGGTTACCTTTAGGTAACTATAACCTTCTTTCAACCTCCTTAACATAATGACGGAGTTTGCATACGTTTACAACCCAAACAATCCCAAACGGTCTTTGAAACACTTTGCTCTTTCTTCCTCTATCCTCACGATTATAACGCTTCTTCTTTATCACCCCTTCGTACTACTTAACTTGAGACACTTTTAGAAATCTATGTTTTGAAATGAGAATACACAGGTAAACATATTTATGATTGATTTGCCATCATAATAAGCGAAGCTTGTCATCCATTGGGGCGATGTGTCACTTGGAGAGATGTGTGTCCTTTTTTGAAGCCGACTTGAAGGAGGTACTTGTTCTTGTCTTGGAGGGCTATTTATACTTATCTAATGACTCATGAAATGTAACATACCAGAAGGTCCTTCATACATGACATGTCTTACCAAGAGTTTACGAAGAAGAGTTTGACCGTGAAATGTCTTACCACGGTTTGGGACAAAGCACGGAAGTTTGGAGAACTAACAAATTTGTGCTCATGGAAGAAGGATGCAGTGGTGTTTAAGGAGCACGATGTGAAGGGTTGTGGAGAACCCACTAGGCACACCAAGCGGCCCCAATAGTTGGCTCAACACAACAGAATAGTGTTGAGTGAGAAGGACAATTCGAAAGTGAGAGCATATTGTGCCACATCTTCAGCAAAAAGGCGCAAAGAAATAGGCGGTTATTTGAACCTCTCTTAGGGGTTCAAGTGACTAGCTTCATTAACGAGGACCTTTAAACATCCAGATGGGCAGAGTCGAGTCCATGATGTCTTATCTCACCGGGCTTACCTAGGTGAAGGACGAGTTGGTCGATGTGGAGAACAATGTGGAAACCCATGGTAGGCCTTGTGCTATGAGGGCTTCACAAATCGTGGGACAACTTCCGGGATGTAGTGAGTGGCTGACTTTGATTGAGGGCTTGTGATTCTTGGAGAGCGTGTTTCGGAGGGAAATTCGGAGGTAGGCTAGATCTGGAGCTCATAAGCATGAGGAAGAGAGAACTTGCCGGATTGTGAGGCAAGACCAAAACGAAGGACGCGGGGAGGGTCGAGTCCAGCTCCAAAAAGCAAGAAAGAGAAGAAGGATCTCAACAAAATAAAATTCTTCTAGTGCCATCGGTTTTGCTTTTCATACTAAGTGTCCACAAAGGAAGAAGGGGTCCAAGAAGGGCCAGGAGTGGAAGCTTGAAAGAAATGGATGAGATCACTTCCAAGTTTGAGAAGGTTCCTCGCTCACCAAACTTGCATGGCAAGCTACGCCAATAATAACGTATGTTACATTAACATCCAACCATATGAATGGGAACAAGGAATATTTCGAACCGATTGATGGAGGACATACGGTTTCACATTGGCTAGGAGATGATGAGATACTTGACCAATGGCGTGGGTAGTAGGTCTTGCCAGTGCAGAGAATCTAGTAACCCTCTTCATCAGAGATGTCCTCTATGTTTAAGGCCTTTAAAGGAACGTAGTTGTTTGAACCACAGAGGACAAGAAGTTGTAAGTCATTTCGAGAGGAAAGACCTACCTCCAAGCCCTTGAAATGGAGCTATAAGTAGATTGGTGTGAGGGTGAAGAACCTACACGGTATAGTTTGAGACAAGCGCTGACGCCAGGTAGTAATGACCACAATTTTGTCGCTTGACTTGAGAAAACGTATACAAGGAAGTCAAGAATTTTTTTCAAGATCAAAGTCATCATTCAACATGAATATGTCATTGTAAACCCTCATTTGCGAGGTCTATTGCAAGTGATGCTAGTATGACCATTTAATTATGTGGCAACACTTGGGTAAGCCTCTTTGATTTTGGTGAAGGGATTTCATCCTAGGAAGTTTTTTAACTTCCTTGAATTATGTGTGTTTGTAAACATGCACCAATCGATAAGATTTCTTCTAGCTATAACCTATAGCTAGGGTGGAGTACGTTGAGCAAGGTCTTAGGTGAGTCCTAGTGTTTATCGAGTCTATTATAAAAGTGTGTTTAGGAATAATTTTAGTGCATGGTCCCTCATAATCATACCATGGCTAAATTATTTTATTACAAACACTGTGGTTTTATACGGATGTATTGTGTATAAGGTGGGTAATGTCTCGTAGTCTAGTCTGGTGTATATTTCCCCTTCTAAAGGGTTAGATTAATACGTAATATTTTGATGTAAAAAAAATATTTTAGTGCATAGTTCTCGCAATAAAAAATATGGCCGAAAATATTTGAAGGTGAAAAATAGTAAATCCTCTAGAGCCGATTAATTAATTTTCTTGTAAAATTAAATAAAAATCCGAAGCCAAAAAATTGATTAATTATAAATTAATTTAACTCCAATGGAAAATAATAAAAAATTCGTCGGTCAAAAGGAAACCACTTGCGGGAGTCCTCCACCAAAGGAAAAAATGGATATTTTAAGAAAATTTAGACATACGGACCTTGGTGGTTAAGTTAAAGTCAAAATTTTTGAGGAAATTAATCCAAAGTATTGAATTTTTAGATCAATAAAAAATGTTTTTAGAAATTTGATTTTCCTCAAAATAAAATTAGATGGTGGAGATTAAAAGAAGATCAAGTTATTTTTGCTGATAGTTAATTTGGCGAGGATCAAACCAACTAGTGGGTGTATTTTCCACTTGGAGAGGGTTTCTCCTGCAGCAAGGAATCAACAACTTCTATTTTCACGAATCATCATTGGATGAGGTGATTTTTTATGCTTGTGTCTTTGTATTTCTTTAACAAATTTAGGCATTTTTTCGTAATAGAAAGACTGCAGGGTTTTGTTCATGGTGTTCTTCTATCTGGCGAGTTAGTGGTATGTACTAGTTATGTATTTGATCTTCTATATTGTGCGAAATATGTTGCTTTGTTATTTCATTTGTTGGTGAGAAGAATATTCTATTTATACGAGTTATCTTAGGTGATTTGATTCACTATATGATCTAATAGTTTATCTATAAAGGCTATCTAACTTCTTTTTCTCTGAATCATCTTTGGATGAGGTGATTTTTATGCTTCGCATGTCTTTGTTGCTTTGCTATCTTGAAACATTTTTTCATAATAGAGAGACTTTGGGGTTCGGCTGTGGTGTTCTTCTGGCTCGCACAGTCTATGGTATGTACTGGTTATGTATTTGATCTTTTATATTGTGCTAAATATATTCAAGCACATCATTTCATTTGTTGGTGATAAGAACATTTATTTAGCCTTGGAATTGTCTTGGAGTGATCGATTCTTTTATATGATCTAATAGTTTATCTTGAATTTAATAGAGATTTACGGATGCTTTAGCCCTTAGGCTCAGGATTCCTGCAGATTGTGGAAAAGAGCACTGACCTTGTTTGAGCTCTAAAGCTTTCACTGAAAATTATTTTGCGAAGGGTTTTCGCTAGTCTATCTTTCGAAATCATTCATCCATAAAATTTATTTAAAAGTTCTCCAAAGCTTTGTTGATCACAGGCTACAAAGATTTAATTTGCTAAGGAGCTAATAATTTAAATTTCTAAATATTGTAGATATGAAAATATTTCGGCCACTTGTTTTCTTTTATAGCACTATGGGTTTTGGGGTTTGAATTTTGTATCTATTTGGGGGTTTTTAGAATTCTTTCATTTATTCTTGTAGGTCAATCCTCAAGCCATCATGGATATCGAAATTTTACTATTAAGCTAGCCTATGGATAGGGTTTGAAGGGTTTCTCTTCCAAAGTGTGAGCATCCAACCTTCTTGGGCATTTTCGCTGGGGTTTTGAGGCATTCTAGGCCTAGGAAGGCAATATCTAGCCTTTCGAACCCCTTCAAGCTCCAACCTCAGCCCTGAAAACGAAGACACTGGCCTTCAGGAAGTCAATTTTGGCGTTTCATAACAAATGTTTGGTGATTTGGGGGTTTCAATCTTTTAGGCCTCCTAGGCTAGCCATGATCTCTCCCTGGCCCATCTGTCCCCTTTTTCTTCATCTGGGCTTCTTCGCTGCCAGCATTTAACCTGGCTGCAGCCCTTCAGGGCCTTTCCCTTAGCCATGCCTGCAGGCCCCTAGCCTCTTTACCCCCTTCCTTTGGCCTTCTCATAGCTGTGGCCTTCTTAGGCCTTCTCCCCCTATTGTTGCTTCTTGGCCTCCTCTAAGCCCTTCTTTGCATGTCGTTGCTTCCTTCTTCTAGCCTAGCCTATCTTTCTAGCTAATTTCAATCATTCACTGGTCATTAAGATTGGTTTGCATTGGTTATGGTCTCTAACATCTTGGCTTGCAGCGATTTGAACTAACATTGTGGTTGCAGAGTAGACAAGTTCTGGGAAAAGTCTCTAGCCATCCAACAAGGCCATTAGGCCCTGATGGATTCCCAATCTAACCCTCTATGTCTCATCACATTTCATTTGAATTCTGAGCATTTTTATGACAACGGTGTATTCAGAACCTAAACACACCTAAAATAGTCTAATCTCAGGTAATTAATCACCTGAGCATTAATAATTAATCTTGTGATTGAATTGATTGTATATATAAGTGAAGTTTGAATGACCTGTTTGGTAATTTCAAGGTGATATATTTGCTACAGCCATCTAAAATTCACCTACAACAGTGATAAAATCATATAACAGTAGCATAATAAGTAACACGGTCATGTTTAATTTTTATCATTGGTAAATATTTGGCATTAATTTGGGTTTCCATTGTTTGACATATCTTATCAATTCTTGAAGGCTGTCATATTAATTTTGAAGTCTGATATATGCTATAATGTCTAACAGTGGTGTGAAAGGTAGTAGACAATCATCTCTTTTCATTTGTACATTTGTTCCTTGCATCACTTGTTCATCTTAAATAAGTGTTTTCTAGTGAATTTTAGTGTTTGCCACTGCTGCAATCATCATTTTCTTGGCTGTCATATCTTGCATTTTCATTGCATTCTTTGCATCTCTTGCATACCATTTATATACCATTGTTTGCATTTGCATATCACTATTTACATTGATAGGCTGTATGTGCTCTAAAGGCTAATTGAATTGATAAAATTTGACTTGATTGTCTAAGGAATTTCAATTGTGTAAAATTCAAGTTTTTTCTTTTTGAGCACATTGACGTTATATTGTTATAATCTAAATAAATCATGAAGTTGCTAATTGTGTTTAGCTCATCATCATCTAATTGGTATTGTTGATGAAAACATTGGATTTATTTTCATTTCATAGACAATTGTCTGTGTGATCTTGATAACATTTTTTCTTTTTGGGCAAATCTGCTTGTTTTCATTAGTAGCTTTCATCTTGGTGAAGATTGGCAATATCATTGTTAAGTACTTCATTGTTCTAAATTGAATATCATTGTAGTTTGTGTCTAAGTAGTTAAGACCCTTGCTTGCACCTGAATAATCCTCATATTTTTCACTTGCATTCAGATTATTGTGCAAATTAATTTACCTCCAAGCATAAGTTTGGTTGATAGAATAGGATCACCTTTCTCCATCTAACTTGAAACCTAGACCCTCTTTTGTAAGTTAACACGGTGACTATACGTTCGTCGAGCCACAATCTCTCTGACGCCAGGAAGCATGTGGTTGAACTCTAAAATTATCGTTAATATAGTCTTTACTATGCCCTTGGGTTTCTCTCTAGCTACATTAGGATAGCTTCAGGTTAAGAGGAAGGATTCATTTAGATAGGCATCTATTTAAAATAAACCAAGATCTTGCGCATTTCACTTAGTTTAGGTGTTACATTTTCATATAGGATAGTGAAGCATCTGTGACGTAATTGTTCATCAGGTGGCAGTATATAATTCCATTAAGCAAATATTTTGATTACATTTAAGACATTGGTCTTTCAAAGTAATCTAATCTAACTACTAAACATAAATTAAACGTTCTTTGAGCTGTTCGATTCATTTTCCGGACTTGCTCCCGGTTAATAAGCGAGTCTTTCATCTTCACATTTCACCAGGACTACCTTTGATAACTTTGCTATGAGGCAATTTAGAGCAGGCGGGGATCAAAGTGGCTGATCGCTTAATATGGTGTGTATACTGTCCCAATTTGGCCGACAACAAGTAGCGGCAAGGAGGGTTGGCGAGACCTTGAGCTATGAAAACGCTTACGACCTTATGGGCCATTTACATAATAGATATTTGAAAATCCTCTTGATGGCAAGTTGCCACAATGCAACACGGACCAACATGGCGTGTCCAGAATACCTGTTTTTCGCCCATATGCCAGAACATCCTTTCTGGCAGTGGTCGGCCAGGCATGGACTTGGTTCATTCGGAATATACATTCTCTTCATCCCTCATCGGATATGTAATACATCACTTCCGTGAAGTGGCCATTTGGGGAAGACTTTCGTCTTCTTCATGAAGAAGAAGGACAAAGTATTCTTGAAGTTCGAGTTCAAACGACGGTGGAGAACGAGATAGGAAAGAAGGTCAAGTGTTGAGATCGAGATAACGAGGTTAGTATATCTCCAATGCTTCAAGGATTTGGCAGTAGCACTTCGAGGGCATCGGAGGGGCTCACCACACCCTACCAACCCTTAACAGTGCCGGGGTTGCGACGCGGCATAAGAGCATTGTTGAACGACAAAGACACGTGTTGTGACAGGAATGCCATTATTTCTTTGAGCGGGGGCATACAACACTACAACCTATGCGGAAACGGAGTGCACATAAGGTTCTTGGTGGGATTACACCCGGAAGGCATTTACATGAGAAGTCAGATGTCTCCACGGTTTGGCGGCATGGTTCTTGTCATGTGCCTTCTTAAAGCGGAAAAGTTGGAGCACAACAAAGAGATTTCATGAGAACTCATGATGAAACATCAGCGTGCGGTGTACGTCTGCCCTCGAAAGGCAGTCATACGAGTTTTGATGTTAAGTTTGAGGAGGAAAGGGCTCTTATAAGTCATGAAGTATGAGTAGGCTACAACACCAGTGGAGAAAACTTGTAGCTCTTAAGCAAAGGCTCGGCTAACATAGGCACGTCTGACGATTGTTGGGTAGGAGGCTGTACAACGAGTAGATAGCAGGTTGCATAAGAATAGGAGGAGAAGGTAGGTAGGGCCTACTCCCCGGTGACTTGCAAGAAACGAAGGGTGAGGTGGGTTGATCGGTTGATTCGGAGGCTCAAGACGGTGTTGGGTCATCTAGCTCCACACATTTTGGCGGCGGGAAAACAACAGCAGAATACTCAGAAGTTTTGTGGCATTGATGATGCAAAGCATAGACAAAAAAGATCCTTCTGGGCACAAGGAGGAAGCCTCTCGACGGAGTTTGTCATGATGCTATAGTGGAAGAGTGCTCTTCCATCATGTATAACGATGTTTGGTATATTGTGCCTGGGTAGATAGATTGTGATTGGATCCAAGTGGGTCTCTAAGATTAGGCAGTATAGGAAGCGTGGGCAAGCCAAATTTGTAGCCAGTTCTCTCGAGGTGGAGGGCACATTGGCCCATGATGAGACTTTTACCTATGTTGGCCATAGCCATCAAGACCATTATAACCTGCTGACTTAGATGAGGTGGAAGATCCACCGAGATGGATGAAGCCCTTTCTGACGATGTGGTTGGGAAAGAGATTTAATGCGACAACGAGGAGGGGTTCGAGGTACATAGCAAGGAGACACCGCGGCCAATGCCCAGCTCAAAAGAGCTTTATGAGCCAGCCAGAGACCACAGGTGTGAGCCTCTATTTTCTGGGAAGTGAGCTTCATCAAAGTGGAAAACGCTTTAATCTTAACTACATCATGGTTACAGGAAACCTCACAAATTCTTGCCTCACATTAGACTACCTCATCACCCGATGAAGGCTGAAAGCTCATCGGTGATACGAAGGATGCTGTGAGAGTTTGACATGAGATGCAGGCTCATGTACTACCATACAAAATTGGGGTTGGGTAGGGAGAATGTATAGATTTTCTTGGGACGGAGACTAGTGTCTCTGGATATTCTCAGAGGAGTTTGTGGCAAGTTGAGCCATAGCCTCGCCTCTAGTGACAGTGGGAGAGGTAGACACTAGTAGAGCGACGTGTTGCCACTCTCTATAGGCAACTTATAGGGTTGGTGTTTGTATTTGGTGAACACACGAACATACATTTGCTACGCGATGAACTTGTTCCGTTAGTTCATGGTGGGAGCCTACTGGAATACGGTGTACCCAACTGAGTTCTTTTAAACATGACTGGGATCCTCGAAACCTGATGGATTATGGTTAGTGCCAACAGGTTGATGGAGTGAAGATCGAGCTTACGGATAGGTGGGCGGGGGGTTCCATAGATGGGAAGAATAGGTTGAATCAACGGTTGTTTCCTGTTTTGGAAGCAGATTAGTGGCACTAGGCAACGGTGAATACATGTTTGCCGACTGGTGAGCAGCCAGGCCATCTGGTTCGGGAAGACGCATTTGGACTCTTCAATCGGGGTTCGAGCCTACAATCATACATTGTGATAATCAATACATTAAGCTCTCGGTAATCCTGTGTTTCTGCCCCGCTCTAACACTGCAGGGATCGGGTACCATGATATCGAACTATGTTCGGAGGGGCAAGATGGACTTCGATTACATTCCTACAACAGTGAGACAATAGACATATCGACCAAAACTTCTCCTAGAGAGCTTTGTCTGTTCGAGGACAAGCGGGTGTAGTCACTTCCACCTTCTTCTCGAAGAGGAATGCTAAATGAAGTTAGAGGAGGAAGGGTTGCAGTTGAATGCACTAAATTTGGCGGAAGGACACCACAGTGGGGCCAAGGAGATCTAATCTGTATTCATAGTGATGAGTGGCTTAAATCGACCTCGAAGGAAAAAAGTGCAAAAATTGGTGTATGCACTAGAAAGTTCTTGGTGTTCAGCTAGGTGAAGAACAAGAGTATTTCAACTCCAAGCTGGGTTTTGGAGTACGAAAATTAGAGAGAAAGATAGATTCAACCTCAAATCACTTCCGACGAACACCAAATTTCTTCGAGCCAAAATCAATGCCCAAAATTGTTGTCTGAAGACCACGAGTTCGTGCGGGGAGTGAGAAAGGTGAGCCGAGTTGTGAAAGGGTGCAAAATAGTGTATAGAGAGATTTGTAAAGGCAAATGGAGATTTTCCTACGTGATTGCCAAGCTGCTAGGAATTCTTTGACTAAATAATATAAAAACCATGAAAGGTGTAGGTTTTCCTAGTTGGGGTTTTCACCGAGTAAATTTGTTGTGTATTGTTCACTTGTGTATTTGTCTTCATTTGTTCCTTATTTCCGTTGCATGATAGTTAGGATACCTCAACATATTTGTGAATTAAAGTTAAGGATTCAATTTTACGGATCTTTACTTGGCAAAAATTCACATATTAGTTGTCGAGTTTTAAGAAAACTAACAAGGCTAAACACACCCATGCAAATAAACTAACTTCATAACGCTCTTCATTCATCTTTGAGTTGGTTAATTTTGTTTGGATTAGGTAGCTTGGTATTCTTGCTAGTTTTTGAGGAAGACATTTGTGAGAGCTTGGAGTAGGGATAGAAGGTTACCTTGGTCGGATCATATTGCGGTTAATAGTTTGAGAGCTAAAGAGGTAAGGAAAAGCAGTTCATGGTTTTAAAATTTGTTTGTGTTGTAAATATGTGGATTTATTCTCCTTCTACCCTTTCCCATTCCTCTTTTCCCTCATTCTGCTGTAGGGTTTCCATCCAAGACTTGAAGAAAATGTTCTTCGCTAATATTGGTGTACTATGTTTTTGACTCTCATGGTGTTGGTAGGGAATAGGTCAGTAGGTAGATGAAGATGATAGTGGTCATAGCTGACCCATTTTATGACATGAGGAAGAGGTTTGGAGGAATGAAGAGAAGATGAGAATGAAAATGAAGGTAAGAAAAACTTGCTCAACACCATTGTGGAAGTGACAAAAAAGTTAAAACTTGAGTTGTGAAAGCGGTTTTGAACCGCAAGTTTTATGCTCTCATGGTTGTCATTTGAAGGTTTACTGCGGTTCATATTTTTGATTGAGGCGGCATCTCTATGGGATAGTATTTGAAGTTGATACTAAGGTGGCCATTGGAATCGGTCGTACTTTAGATATCAAAGGTAGATAGGAAAAATACATGAGAGGATTGTACCTGAAAGGATGCATGGCAAAAAACAAAAGGTTGATCCGTGTGCTCTAAGTTTGGGGAGCACACATATGGGTCGGATGAGACCTTGCATGTAGAGTTGGAACTAGATGAGGTGGATGTAAAGTTGTACAATGTCTCTTTGCTTGTGGTGCAATATTCAATATTCTTTGCCGCTTCCTACAACGTAACTAGTTTGTAAAGTCAACAAGTTCCCTCAGGATGTAAATACAACATGGTTCTGTTCCCCGAGAAAGGTGTGAAAATTCACAATGAAAGTCCTCTTGTGTTTGATATTATTTCTTCTACTTGCTAATTTTGATACAAGTTATTTATAGGGTTACATTAAGCAACGATAAATACAACTGCATTGCAACATAAAAAAACAACACATGGAAACAATTGTTGAGCAAAGAAAAATAAACACACACATATGCAAGTTGATTTTGGACAATGTCCCCATAAAAACCTAATGCGGAAAAGCAGTGCAAGCATTAGAGGGTTTAATTATTATCCCAGTGGTTTCGAATACAAAGTCCTTTGGATTTCAAAATTGTTCTGTCCGTCTGGTCATGGACAAAATGGTGAGAAGATCTCACATTGTCTTTGGAAAATCGAGACAACGATTTGGTGGAGATAAAACCCCTTCCATGGCTGTCTCCTGCGATTTCGTATGCAGCCATGTGATCATAGCGTCACTTCTTTGTTGGGACACACCTCCTCTTGGTCTTGCTATTTGAAGCTTTGACTCCCAATTCTCCAGGTCTCACACCAAACTCCTAACCTTAGATCTGGTATTCCTCATATAATTTTAGACTCCCTTTGAAGCTACGCATTAACTGCAATACACTGGACTTCTCTCGCCTTCACACTCTCTAGTATTGGAAAAAATTCTGACAAACTATCCTTGCCCCTCACTGAAAATCACTTGGTCTTCCTTCTGCTAACCCCTACGCGTTGCTCTCTTGAAAATACGTTCTCTTGTTTGCCCTCAATGTCATTTTCAAATGCCCATCAAGCTCCTTTTATAATCTCTTGTTGACATATCAACGTGTAAATATTAAAACATAATCAAAGGCTAAGATTAATTGGAGTTGATCATGTCTTTATCTGAAAATTCACCCGATCTAATTAATACACACAATTAATCACATTTCTGAACGACTTAGGAATACATTAAAAATGATCAATTATTTTAATTCAATCCTCTTGGTGCGATTTCCCAACAAATTCACGAATTATTGTGGAATGCATGTGTCTTAGCCTCTCTTGCGCAAAATCTTAGAGGTAGAGCACATCAGATACTACAAAATCAACACTCCCTCTTAGCGAGTATGTGCTAAATGTGCAACCTCACCAAACATCTCTAAAACACACTTTTCATCGAATGCCTTCTTGTCTCCATTTATTCTTGCCACCATCTTGTGTAGCCCTCTCTGTAGCGCATCATTAACAACAACACGACTACGCATCTTACATCTGCTTCTACATTGCAACTGCGCAACTTTATTTCTTCTTTGCCACTTTCTAACATCACAACTCCTTTCATCTGTTGCTACACCTTGAGATGTCCATCAGACCAATAGTGTTGATTGATTACCTTGTCCACCAAGTTTTAGGTTCTTGCTAACCTCTGTTGTACTTAAGCCTCTACCTTTCTTTGTTATTTCACATAGCATGACCGTTACTGCTAACATAACATACCTTTTCAGTTCCTAACATTGCCCAACTTTGGCACACAGTTGCCTGTATCCAGTATCACCTCTACACCAACGCTATGGGCTCCATAGCGGGTGATGATCGAGAGGTGGACCTCAGGATCTGCCCATCCGCAACAACCCATTCCAAACCATATCACCTACCTCTCCTGAGTCTGGGCAATCATAGCAAGAAACTCCTCCTCCAATTTGGAGGACAACCTGTCGATCTGCGGTAGTAGTTCTTTGATCTGCTCCCTTCTCCTTGTCCTTCACTTTCGAAGAGGACTGCGAGGAGTGGAAATTAGCCCATCTCTACATCGAAACATGATCTTCGAAATATCCTTCTTTCGTCTCGCCTCTCATCCCGCTTCCATCACGAGGGCGCATTTCCACTATTCCTTCTCGATCTTCCCCTTACCTATTCTTGCTACTGCCAACGGTGCTCTTCACCAAGTCACGCCTCATCTCCTGCGGTCTAGATCAACCCAAACTCTTTCCCAGTGAGCAACTTCTCTCTACCCAAGATACTTTGGACAAAGACTTGCCACTCCTTGGAAGCTGTTAAGGGCTAGTGCGTCGCTCGGTACAGTGCGCTCCACGAAACCGATTGATCTCGGGTATCCACGAGTTTCGCCGAGAAGAATCTATGCGCTCCCCTTGCATCCTTGTGCATCATCTTCTCCTCCAAGTACATCTTCCTTTCATTTTTGAAATATAACGTGGCCAATGTACATTTCATCTCTTTGGCGCATGTTTTGCTACTATGTCGAGATACAATGTGATCTCTCACTGCGTCGGGATCGCCTCTTGGCCTTCGCCATCTCCTTCTTGCGAGCCTTGGTGAGTCTACCGCTCTTTGGCAGGCTGTTCTACATTAGTGATATAAGTTTTGAGATCATGCTCGACTAAAATGAAGGCTTCTTGCCTTCCCGAACAAGATAGTTGGAGGCACCCTCTGGCAAGTCTTGATCTCGCAGCCCGGTGATGCCATCTCGCGATCAAATCATCGGCCTCCTCGCTCTCTCTACACAACGCTGAGTGACTCACGCACTCCTTTGACGGGGTAAGTAGGTGCTTTGTCTGCTTTGCTCTGGGTAGTCAATTCTGGCTCAAAATTCTCACGAAATGAATTCATGCCATTATCGCCCTTCTTTCCTCTTTTGATGCTTGTCAACAAATTTCTTCACCTTCAAATCGGTGAAGATACGCTCCAATACTTGAATTTCTTGTGTTGCTCCCCACCTGCGACAAGATATAAATCGAAGAAGTTGTTCTCTTTAATAGGCTCATAAATATTTTCTTGCAATGCTTCACAGCCAATATGTATGACCTACGAGGTTGGTCGTATACAGTCGCACGAACTCATACATTTAGCGCTTGGCTCTCCCATATACGCTCTCTTCTTCACACGCTTACTCTGATACCATGTGAAAATTCCTGATAGGAATCTATTCACCGATAATCTAATTTATTTCTTCTACTTATTAATTAAATTACAAGTTATTTACCAGGTGTTGCAATAAACATGACAAATACATTGCGACCTTCACAACATAAAAATACTTTGAAACAAGTACGGTAGGAAAGAAATAAACACACATATACACCATAAACTTTTGGACAATCTCACTAAAGAAAAACCCGGTCTTGAAGCAGAATTATATACGGTGAGGTTTTAACTATTATCGGTAGTTTAGAATCTAGTCGGATGGCCAAGCGTATAAAATTACAAAGATAAGTGGACAAAAGATAATGAAAGATCTTACATTGTCCCCGGAAAATAAGATGTACGGTCTATCTAAAGATGAGCCTCTTGGTGTCTTTGCGTCATCCCATGCGATCCTTTGCGTCATTAACTTCTTTGGGGTATGTTGCTACCTCTTGATCTTACGCTGTTGAAGCTTTCCCGTAGTTTAACTCTTAGTCTCACCTAAGCTCGACACTAGTCTGTTGTTCCCAGTACAGACTCCTCTAAAGCTCTACTTGACGCCTACTTGTAGCTCGATGCATCGTAACGATACTGACACTCTTTGGACTTCTCTTTTCCCTTCTTTGCCCACACTCTGGGATAAACCTTCCTCGGAAACCATTATCCACCCTCACTACATGAAATCACTTGATCTTCCTCTTACCATGATTCTTTGCGTTGCTCTCTTGTCCGATCTCTTGATTTGCTTGCTGGAAATGTGTTTTCAGTAACATCTGACTCCTTATTATAATCCCTGAATTTGGCATATCAATGACCAAGGTCAAAAGCGTAATCAAAGGCTAAGATTAAGCGAAGTTAGTCGTGACTTTATCTAGAATTCACCTTTTGATTTAGTGTACTTTAATTAATCACATTCCCTAGTTAGACTTGGAGCCATTAAAAAATCTTGCAAATTATTTTAATTAAATCCTCTTGGGTGGAATTTCCTAAACGCTTTTAAGGTATTGTGGAATACGTAGTGTCATAGCCCTCTACAAAATCTTGAGGCTAGAGCACATATGATGCTACAAAAATCAATAATGAGGATAGGGCAAAAAATCAATTGAGTGAGCTAGAGGTATCCATTGTGTTTGGAAATGGAAGAAATGATAGAAACCAACTTTTGATATATGTTTTTGGTGTGTTGGGTAGTGATGTAGTGTTTCTTGCATCACATGGATCTGCATCAGGTGTGCATATCTTTGACATTTAGACTACCCAGAATGCCAAGCCATGACATTGATCTATCTATTGAATTTAGTAAATTATGATAATGCAACTAATGATTGAGTTGGTACATCATAAATCTTTTTGGTTTGGGTATTTGGTGCTACGTTTAACCTTTTTGATGCATGATGTTGTTAAACATAAAAGTATTAGATGTATTAATGATTTGTACAGAGAGGGATAAATTCATCAAATTCATCGAGTCATCAGGGATACGAAGGTCCACTACATTTATGTCCTTTACTCTAACTTGTAGTGATTTGAATTGCAAAAGACTAGGTTTAGCCTTTATTTTCCTCACCTTGGTGCCTTTTTGAAAGATAAGATATGCTTTAGGTGGTATGGTGATGCTTGATGAATGGGATGGAGTGTGAGCCTAATAGAGCAGTGTTAATGCGGTGAGTTCCATTCTTGATGGTCATTTTCGAGCATAGGTTAAGTGTGTTTTGCAATTCATCGAGTCAATGTAACATGATTTTGTTTGTTGATTCAAATTGGCAAGTCCATGGGGATGTGTATGAGGAGATGGACACCATCCCTAGTTAGGTTTAAGAGACGTTGTTGAGCCTACGAGTGAACATGCATATTCATATTCTTATATGTGGTCAAATGATGGGAAACTAGTATTCCACTGTACCCTTATCATATATGCTTACACCAAAATATCATCATACATCATTGTTATGTCACTAACACCAAAGTGGCTAGGTGAAAAGCGCACCATGATTAGAAGGTTCAAGTTAGGTTATATGCAAGCATTAAACAAAGCTGGTCCTTGATAGAAATTAATGATCTGGTAACAACTAACTAAACTACTACATCAATTGCAACCATATAAACTGGTGGAGAGATTTTTAAGTGGTGGAACATGTATGGCGGTGTTGCCCCATAGTTACAACATTTGACACACATGTTCTTTCATATTAGGTTATGGCTTACTCATTGCAGAGGTATTGGAGCACCTACAATTTTGTCCTGATATCAAAAGAAAAAAATTAAATGTATAAATGGTCAAATCGCGGATTTAGTTGCATTGCAACTTGTGATTTTCATCTCGTTATTATGAAAGTTTAAAGATGGATCATCATAGAAGACGGAACAACAATCCAAAGGTGGATAATTTGGAGGATGGAACATTGGTTTTAAAATGATGGAGACTTCTCTTTTTTATTGATGATGATGATCGTGGTGAGATGCCATACGATTTGTTGTCATGTTTGCCTTGACCAGGAGCTAAATTTGTAGGAACTTCATGTCTAAGTTTATCTTCATAGTTACCTCTAGCTCTACTACCACAACCATGTGAGGGCCATGGAGGTTGTGGTGGAGCCAAGAAGGAAGTAAAAGTATATATGATAATTGTTTGTTGTTTTCGTGCTTTATTTGTCATGACTTGACTAAGTGTATTGTTCGATCTTTAGTTAAATTATAACTTATACCAGATGGAATATTTTTAAAACTATAACTCTTAGGTCATTTGGTGGATAGCCTCTGGGTGTTACAGGGTCTTGCCCCCCCCACCTAGGGGTCTAGATTCTGCGCCCCTCACGCTGCGGTCTTGGGGACTTCTAGGGACGTTCCTTCACGCCCCTCACGTTCCCGCACACCCCTTCCACGCCCCTCACGTCCCCCTCCGCACCCCTCCGCCTTTTAGTTTATGGTTCATGTTAAAATTTGGTGTGCCACTTAGCATGTTTGAGAATCAGTGATTCGGTTCGGATGGTGACATGGTTGATCTGATATATTCGTGCAAGTAGATGTAGAGACTAGTGAGACGTACACTTGAGAATTTGTGCTCTTTATCATTATGATGATATCATTTGATATTCATATGTTATGTTTTTATGTTTGGACATAACTTATTTGATTTACAGTTTTATGTTTAAGACTTGGGTTTTACATTGTTAGTAGTTACATTAATGATTATCGATTGCAAACTTACAAACTTACATGTATGATTGTATGATGTATGTTTTAAGTTTTAACTTTTAAATTTATTTCGATTATATGATTCATCATTCATCGATTTATAATTTTATCATTTATGATTTATCTTTCATGATGTCGTGTATGATGTTGTATATACATTCCTTGCAAAAATACGGTTACATTATAAATATTAAATTTTATAATATTTATGACCATGACGCTTCGTTTTACGAAAATTAGTGAGAGCTTTTGCATGTAGGCGCTCATCTCTCGCCCCTCGCTCCCACCTCGGGGGGACTTGGTGGAACATTAGCCTATTTCATTTCATGATTACTTGGTTTATTTCTATCATATGATTATGCATTAAAATGAAGATACATGCTTGCTAGATGGTTGATGTTGAAATGATTATACATTAATCTACTACATATGACATTTCTAACTTTTATAATGGTGGTATTCTATTAATTGAAGTTAGAGATGGATGGGTTTTGCTAAATTAGAAGTGTGCTAAATTTGGCGGTGGAACCTAGCTAAGGAAACTGATTATACTTTCACTTAATTTTGACTTGGTAAATTCTAATTTTTCTGTAATAAAAATAAATACGATCTGCTTTGACTTGAGAGTTAATGGGCAGTTTGACTTGGAATTTGATGTGCCAATTTGATTTTATAAAAAAGGAAGAGGCGTGAACTGCTATCATCATTGTCGCTAGAGACATGTGTTTAAACTCCAACGAAAGAAGGAGTTCAGGTTTATTTCTTGTGAATGAAAGTAGAAATAGCCTGTTGATTTCTTAAATGAGTGTGCTCACTTTCAAGGCCAAGTTGCTTTGGTAGGAGAGTTTGAATAACTATACAAGTCTAGTACAACCACATATGTATGAAGCCAAGTTGATTTATAAAGACACATAATGGTGTGTTGAGGGACAACTAATTGGAGGGTACCATTTGTAATCAATTTTATGAGATTTTTGTTGAGTGAAGATAATAATAGAACACACATGTTTTGTAGGGTTTTCCCTAGTTGAGGTTTCATGAGTAATTTACGGTGTATTGTTTATTGTGTGCTTGTGTCTTCATAAATTTATTTTAGTTGTTATTATTTGTTAGAATACTCAACATGTTTGACAAAATATTTGGAGTTTAGTTTGCGGTTTTTCATACATGAATTTTTTATTAAATTAACGGTTGGGTGATTAGAAAGCTAACATCGAGTGGGTCTTTGTTTGAAGACCGGAAAACATGTTATTTTCACCCAGGAGCAACGAAAGTTCGCAAGAAAGGGAACGTAGTTCACTTCGAGGATTCTTTAAGGTTTTGGGTAGTGACCAAGGCTCTACGTAAGGAGTTTCGAAGCGGTTGAACTTGTGAATGGAGATATTTGGGGCTGAGGTTGAGAGGACCGCCTTGAAGGGGCCTCTTAAATTTGTTATTGGAAGGAGAGGATTGGTGTAGTGTTGGAGGAGCAAGGAGTGTGGGAATTTGTGGATAGTCCATAACTGACTTCAAGACCCATCTGTAATAGCCCATCATAATAAGAAAGGATGCAAAGGCAGAAGAATAATTCTTGAGTCAGAATCACGTCATACCTCACCTTTCTAGAGAAGAAGACAACTCAAGCCATGTGGACATCTATCTTAGAGTGTATCGGGGGTTTGAGTGAGGCTGAAGTTGGTACCAAGTAAACTTAGAAATATCAAGATGACCAGAGTACGAGTCCATGCTCTCATTCATGCATGAGATTCATCCAAGTGAGGGGACAAGTTGGGCCCAGGTTGGAGACAATTTATGACAGATACCTTGTCAATTTTGCACTATTGGGCTTACCTAAGTCATGGAAAACATCAACGTGCATTGAGTGGTAGAGAAAAGCTTCAGTTGGGAGGTGACAGGTGATTGTGTGCAGAGGAGATTAAACAAGCTAAATTTGGGTCTCATCACAGCGGAACACCTACGATGCCGAAGGATATCGATTTTGAAGGAATAAAATTCGATTTCGAGTTGCGAGCGGTTGCGGAAGCGAAGAAGAAGGAGAATCGACGATGATAGAGAGGCAAAGGGAAGGGGACGCAAGGAAACCCACAGAGGCTAGCGCGCGTATGGCAGGTCCCCATGAGAGAGTGACACGATCCAATGCGAGGAGCTGAAGATTTCGGTGACGTAGAAACTGGGTGCCTTAAGGTGTGTCGGAAATTCTCAAGAAGAGTTTGGGAGTCCTCGGAGTGTTTTCTAAAAATACGATTGTCTACTTATTGTAAAAAGATTCATTCTTGAAGAATAATACAAACCCTCATACGTTGCATCGGTTTTCCATCGGGTTTTCGGGGACAATTGTCCAAAAATATTTGTGTACATGTGATTGTTTCTATTCTTTGAATTATATGTGTTGTTCTATTCTCTTGCTTATGATTAATCAGTTACTACGGTTGTATTTATTTAATTCTTTTGAAGAAATTATTAAATAACTTATCATAAATAAGTAGGCGAAATAAATCTATCAACACAGTAGTATTCAATTTGAAAACTTCACGGAGAGGCAAGAGAAAACAGAGAGAGGAAGAGAGCAAAAAAGAAGGAAAGCTGGAGAGATCAAGGAGTTTGAAAGAGAGCAAAGGGCTTGGGCTTGGAGAGGATATTACAATTTGGGATCGAAGGACAAAGAGGTAGGATCTACATGCAATATATATTTTTCTATGATGCATTTTAATTTTTTGAAAAATGAAAAAGTGAAATTCTCTCTTTCTTTTTCTATATTGCATTTTTTCCCATTCCATTTGGCATTCCACTCCATTGTTTTGCTTGAAACATCATGGCTATATGGCTTAGCATTTTTTTCTTCTTGTTGGTTCCTTTTTTTGTTATTATGGTGTTGGAGAGTGAAGGAGAGGTTATTGAGAAGAGGAGGATGAAAGTGGAGTTATAGTGGTTGAGAGAAAATCTTTGAAAGGAGGAGTACCATGGTGAGGAGGAAGGGAGAGTGGAGATAATGAGACCACCCAGTTGACACCAACTAAAATTGACCAAACACCATTGTGGAAATATGTTACTAGGCACGGGCGAGGGAAAGGAAATTGGAACCACTAATTTTTTTGCTCCCCGTTGCAATAAGTAATACACAAGTTCATAGTGCTAGGGCACCTTTGTGGGAAAAAGGCCATGGGATGGAGATAAAAATGTAGGAATATTAGCTTGTGTAAGTGTGTAAAATAACGAGATAGAGCCAAATACATAAGGAAGGAGGAGGAAGCCCAATACAAATCTAAAAAGTCTGGAGTTTCTTAGAATCTTATCACCATCACATCATGCACAAAGAAGTCCATCAACTTCCCACCCATGGCGGAGTGGATATGGGCACACACAGCACTGAGGAGCAAACATCTCTTTAAGGTGTAGAACCATGTCTAGGATTTCCTTGACATAGGGTCTAGGAATGATGTGGATTCAAAAATTTTACGGTTTCTCTATACATGTGGTGTACCATTCAATGTTCTTCTCTCCTTATTGACATGAAATGGTTTACGCATTAATGATGCCCAAAGGATACCGAAGCCACAGGTATGACAAGGCTAGAACAGTGAGACAGTCATGAAAAAGAAAAAATAACTCATTCTTTGAGTAGGTAAGTTCTTGGAATAGGTATGGGGTGTCCATTGTATACGATGGACGGACAAATGTAAAAGGCAATCCATTGATAAGTGTTCTTGTTGTGTTTGTTAGTGGTGCAATCTTTAACTTTCATCATATGATTATTCGAGATGAGTTCAAAGTTCAAGCTGACATCAACATTCTGAGTACATTACTTGACACAATTGAGCGTATTGGGCTATACGATGTCGCCCCGAGTCATCACTAATAGCAGCTGCTAATTGTAGATGGCGGGAGCGATTATTGAGGATAAATACCCCAACATATTTTGGTGTGTGTGTTTGGTTCACACAATGAACGTTTGGTCACATGATATAATTAAAAACAAACAACCTCAATACGGATGGATTGGTGATTTGTGCAAAGAGGTAAAAAATGATAATAACATTACAAATCATAGCAATACCCATGGGATTTTCTGATCCTCAAGATTGGGTACATTTGGTGCAAAAAGACTAGATTTGCTAGCTATTACCTCACCTTCGAGCGCCTTTTCAAGGTAAAGAGAGTCATTGTATGGTATACGAATCCTGTGGCAGTGTTAAAGGATAGGGCAACAACATTAATTGTGAGTGGAGTTTTGAATAGATGGGCAGAAAGCTAGCTCTTGATGGTTTGTTTTGAGCACATGTGAGGAAATTTTGAATTTCACCAAGCCCATTTATAACATAGTTCACTTTGTAAATACGGATAAACGGTGATTGAGGAGGTGTATGAGCGAGATGGATGCATGTTGGGGCAAATAAAGATGTTGTTAAGAAAATAGTCCCAACTTGTATTGATGATTCATGATTGTGTGTGTGCACGGTGGAATAAACTTAATGTTCCACTAGATACCTTGGGGTGTATCCTTATGCCAAAATGTCATCCCATCTTGGTTGGGCCAACTTTGCACACGGGGGGTGGGGTTAAGATCAAACTTCATACGGAATCCGAGGAGTAAAGAGGGATATATGAAAGCATTAGACAATTTGGTCAATGAGAGGTGTGCTAATCGCGGCAATTAGGTAGATAGTCAATTACCTTTGGTTTGTTTGGTTCTTTGCATGCAATGGAAAGATAGAGATGGATTTGATGCTCTCACATGGTGGGAAGCATATGGTGACTTGTGGGACTTTTGCCAAAAGTGGCAATTTTTTTCTCTCACAGTTGTAATGTAACCCGGCAGAGAGGGTGTTGGAGCACCTGCAATTTCATACATAATGTAGGAAAAGCAGACTCAATAGGCAAGGCAGCTTGGTTTATGTGCCTACAATTTGATTGAGTCATTATTGTGATTGGGCTTATGAAAGTCTATCATATAAAGTTTGGGACAACAACCCAAAGATAATTTGAGACAACTCTATACATCTAGGAGTGGAAGCATAACTTTTGAGAGATGAGGATGACGACAACAACCATGCCATATGCCACCATCGATGGCGATTACCCGATGCCGGTGTTGATTCAACTATTGTTCACTTTTCTTTAGTCGTACTCCACCTACATCCTCACGTGGAGGAGCATGTACCTTCTCTAGTTATGGTCTTGTACTATCGCGGAGGAAGCTGCTAAGAAGAATCACCATTAACATGGTGTTAAAAAATTGTTTCTGGTAATAGTAGCAGAAGACCCTTGTAGGCAATGAATAAAATAGATTCTTTGTTCACCTAATCTTTTCTATTTTCTAGTAGTTTTAACTTTTATAAGCATTGAAACTTGACTCTTTCATATTTATTATGATATTTTTGTAAACAATAAATGACAATTTAAGTTTGAAGTTTGAAATACGGAGTTAGCGTTGATAAGTTTATAAGTCCTTAAAATTATGAATATGATGTGAAAGTTGAAAGTTATTTCATTTACCGTTCACTTTATAAATTTCATTTCATGTTAAATATTATTTGTTGTAATGGTTACACTTAGCTTACAAGTACAACTATGGCGATCAATGAATCAATGATGATAAATGTTATATATTGAATTTTGAAAATTTTGGTAACTACGTTGATGAATCATGAGACTCAAGTCCAATATGTTTAATGTTTCTAACTTGTGAACTGGTTGATGAAGATTATAACTTCTAGATGATTGATGTTATATAGTTCAATCTACTTTTATGTCTATTCATCATTCTACATGCTTTTGTGGACATATATGCATCAAAATAAATAAAATAAAAATAAATCTATATTATAAAAAAACGCTCCCAAAGAAATGCTCTCGGTAGGAGCACAGAAAATAGCTCCATGCTCCCAAGTAACCTTGGTTCCATTCCATTCATTACAACATTGTTGAGAAGTTGGCATGGTAATGCATACTAAATTTTCCCTTCAAAGGTCTAGGGTTCAATCCCCGTGAGCCTTTTTTACAACCCGTTCTGAAGACCTCTAGCCAATTGGAGGCTGACATGTTGACTTTTGATAAGAACCCACATCATGCACAATCACACACATCTTTACCACATCCTTTTAGCACCACTTTGCCACATCATCACTCGTACAGTCAACATACCATGTCTCACGTGCTGATTGGAGCTATAAGTATCACCTGTCAGCATTTTGACACTACGACATTTCACCCTTTTAAGAACTTTTTCCCTGTTTTCAAAAACTTAGAACCCCATAACTTTCTCATACAATGCCTGTTTGACTTTTCTCAGTGTCATTGGGAAGCTATGGATGAGCTCTTTGACATGGAGACCTTTGAAGTTTGCATCACCATATAAACATCAATTTTGATGGAGATTGAGGATCTACGCGAATCAATTCTCCCATAGAAACTTTGGACTACCAAAAGTCTTATTTTGTTGAAAATAAGTAAGTACTACCTCCCCATGACCGGTATGCAACTCTTGTGCGCTCAGATAGTGAACTTTTGATATGCAACAAATTGTCCAGGATAGACTTTGTCATAACGCTGATGACATAATCAATCATTCCTTATTTTCACAACATTTCTATTCACTATTGCAATTATAGCTTGCCCCTTTAACCTGCTAGTTGTAAAATGAACACATGGTTGCAAATGAAAATGAATCAACAAAATACTTGCTCTTCTTAATAGGAACAACATTGATAAATGGATCTATTTCACCCTCAATGTAATAGGTTGGGTAATTTTTCCTGAGGATTTTTTCACACAGCTAGGTTTTTTTATTCACAATTTTCTTCAATTCAGAATAACAATTCCAGTACCAATATACAATAACAGTATGGCACAATATCATAGTTCAATCAAAAAGTGTGATGTTACTAGGTGCATTGTTCAAATAGATCAACCAGTCCATTGCATGTCCACAAGAAGTCAAGATTCAATAAGGGTATGTAACCAATATAAACTACATATTTAATAAAAATCATAATGTAACAATAATCTGGCCTAATTACTTTAGAACTGTCGATAGCTTACTTAGATCTGATGCTTTGATACTGTCCTGCTCACTGTTGGTCCATTCCTAAAACAGAGCTCTTGCACTCCCTCAGTAAATCTGACTCGGGATTTGCACCGTGATTTCAACTATGGGCCTGCTTGATGTAATTCTTAAACCCTGGATTCACCTTCATGACGACTCCTCACACTGTTCACGACTCTTTCCATGTATCTTTAAATTTATAAGCTCCTTTAGAGACTGCAAAATATTGCCTCCGAGATTCTAGGATGTGGCTACTTCTTGTTGCAGGGTGCTCATACAAGGGGTTTCTTGTCAATTCTCTGATGGTTTTGGCTCAATTTCATTATTTTCTGGCCTTGTCTACATTCTCTTTACTGGGAACTTAGAGATTGGTTCATAAATGAACAGATCCTTGCTAGTAGAAGTCAGACGCACAAATCTTGCTGCTTCTATGAGGTGGGGACTTACATAGCCCAAGACAAAGAAATCGGAGCAAAGAACTCCCATATGTCCCAGATGTGTTTCTATGACAGAACAAGGATCAGGGACAAATAAATCTTTGATGGTTCTCAAATGTTATACCAATACTTAAACAGAATCAAGACCAAACAAAGCACACTGTCTCCAAATGGTGTTCCTACACCAGAACAAAGATCAAGACCAAACAAAACTTCGCTTTCTCTCCAAATAGTATTCCTATGTCAGAACAAATAAGACTGATAGAGAGGAGTCAACTAAATTGAATCTTTCATGGCCAGAAATTGACAGGCGAAGAGGTCTTAAAATATCGACTGGTAACAAAGCAAATAGAATCAATCCACAGTGATTAACAAAATAATTCAAATCTCTTGTATTTATGTACTTCTAGAGGGAATGCCTCTTCTTCTTTCGTGATTCAGTAAAGTTGTACTTGACTACAATTTTGGTTTTGCTAGAGCCCTTTAAACTTTAAAACTGAAGCATTTGGGTATTTTAAGGTTTTCCACTTTTGAGGACTATAGCCTACGGATTGATAGGTTATTTTGTCTCTCGTGTCACCAATTTTAGAGCATATTCACATTTTCCCCACTTCCCAAAATTGCTTTACCTAAAACATTTGCAGTTGATGCTTGTAAAAGTCGTTCTCCCCTCCCATGTGGTGTCCTCTTTTTGTGTAAATTTTCCATGTGGTGTTTACGATTGAGTCATCCTCTTAACTTCTTTGCCTTGGTAAAACGACTGTTTTTGGAATTAATTCTGGCTGTCATTGCAGCGTCTAGTGGTACTTAGCAATTTTGATGGAGGTATTTGACTGCAATACATCCCACATAGCCTTTGGGCATGACACATGGAATACAACCATAATTCTGCTGTCGCTTGTGATTTAACTCCATCGCCCTTGTAATCCTTCATAGAACTTTGTAGGGTACATAAAACTGTAGTATTATCTTTTTCTGCGCTTTTCTTGATGTAGACTGTCTATCGGAATGTAATCTCAGGCAGGTCTCAAAATTGCGTTCTGTTTGATGCTGGTCTGCATACATCTTTTGTCGATTTTGTGCAGATTTTCCTGTGTACTGTGAGAATGTCCTGACTCTTTTGTATCAAGTCTTTAGCAATTGAATTGCTGGGCTGCTCCAAAAATCCTGTTGATAAAAGATGAGGTGCATAATGCCATATGGTGTCTGGCAGAAAGATTGTCATTTCAATGGATAAATGGTAGTGGTATTGTAGTACTCCCAAGGTACAACCATTTGATCGTAGCTTTTTGTGACCTGTCATAATTATGTAAGTACCCCTCTATCCACTTATTCACAATTTTTATGCATCTTTTTGCAGATGGTATGGGTTTAATTCTGTTCACACTGCTCTAAAAAGCTCCTGCTAGGAAATGCCCAAATAAACCTGCTATCTTGATGGCTGACTATATTCTTAGGTAGTACTGGAGTTTGAAGAGTTCTTTGAGAGAACAATTCTTCTACTTGTTTTTAGAATAATTAGCTGATTGCAAAAGAAATTAGCCAAATTTTGCCAACTTGTCCACCATGGTGCAGATACACAGTCTTGTGCCTTGGGTAGCTCTGTGATGAAGTCAGTGAGATACTCTCCATTTTGTTCTAGGTGGTAGAAGTTGGGGGGAACCTGTTGGATGTGTGTTCGAGCTTATTTTGTTGCATGTACACATTGTTTGAATCTACATCTTCCTTGGGGCAACATGAAAATAATTCCCTAATCTGTCAGTAGGTTTTGAGGAACCCCTAATGTCCAACTGATGGAATGTCATGCATAGCCTTCAAAATGCTGCTCTGCAGAGAATGAATTCAAGAACCATGTATGTTTTGTCCTTTGCTTCGTAAAATAATATCACTTCAGAGCTATTTCTTCCTGTCATCTTGAATATGTCCATTTAATTATGATTGCACATGCAATCTTGTTCTTGGCATATTAAGCAGAGATAGGCATTCCAATCTTCTGCGAGTTCCTATGAAGGTATGCTGCCAGTTTCCTGGAAAGTGCATCGACCACCTTATTCCTCTTCACATACTATCAAAATCATAGGCTTGGACTTTGCCCCACTTCTGCTACTGTTCTTTCGGGTCCTTTGCTCAAGAAATGACGTACGTTGGTAACGAGTCTGTTGAATACGAACTTGTTTCCACCAATGTGTATGAACTTTCAAAGCGTGCATGATAAAGAGCATCTCACATTGTATATGGAGTAAAAAATTTCTCTGCATCCTGTAGCTTCAGAGCTTTGAATACAATGGGTTGCCCCTTTTTCATTAAGACAACCCCTATTCCTTCTCCTAATACATCACATTCTAATACAAAGGGTTGATTGAAGTCGGGAGGCAAAAGTGGGACATGCGTATGCTTCTTTGAACTGATTGAATGTCTTGTCTGATTCTTTATACCTAAATGCTCCTTTCTTAGAATCAAATCTGTTGTTGTTGCTAATTGAGAGAACCCTTTGACAAATGGGTGGTAATACTTGCTGATACGAAAAATCTAGCAACTAGGTCATATTTTTAAGTGGTGAGTCAACATTGCTTGAATTTTCTCTTGGAGTGAACTTGTACTCCTTGCACTGATATATGTCTAAATAGAGGATTTCCTTCATTGCTATTAGATGGTGTTGTCATTGATGTATCCCAACCAGGGTTTTGAATTTGACTAAACACTAGTCATTGATGTTTAACGTGTAAACTGACTCTTATATTTATTTACGTACATCAAGGTGGAAGTTCCTCTGACCAGGATAGTTTGAAAACCCTAAATTCTAAGTTTGGGTTTCTAGGCGAGGACATACGAACCTTCGGTTTTGAAGTAACGGAAATCATTAAGTTTCGTGGAGATCCTCATCATTGGATTCTCCTCATTGAGATGTTTCTAGTGGTATGTGGCACACCACCAGAGGCCCCAGTTTGAGAGATATTCACATTTGGTGAACCCCCAATTTCTAGGCTAAAACCCTAAGGGTAGTGACACAGCCACACCTCCATTGGTTGACTGGTGTCAATAAACCAACATAGGGTTGTGACATGTTTTGTGGGAAATCAACTTGGAAGGGTATCAAACTCATTAGCATCTACAAAGAAGTGACCCTCCTCCATTAAAGGTCTAATCTTTTTACCATAAGGCAACGACTTCCTTACTTAGGGCTTAAGGTAACCATTAATAGATAAGTCAACATTTCAAATTCTAATCACTCCTCCAACGTCTACTTGTATGAAGCCTTCACACTCTATAAATGAAACCTCATACATCCTCCTAAAGGATGAATTTTCTTTGAGCTTGTTGAGCGTCTTGTTTGATTCTTCCATCCACCTAAAATGCTCCTTTCTTTGTCAAATGTTGTTAATGGTGTGCTTGCTAATTGAAGAACCTTTGACAAGTCATTGTTAATAGCTGCCCGATCTGAAAAATCCTAGCAACTCGGTCATATTTATTTTTAAGTGTGGGCCGATCCAATATTGCTTGAATTTTCTCTTGATGAACTGTACTTCCTTTGCACTAATTATATGTCCAAAAAGAGGGATTTCCTTCATTTACATTTGGACATTGACATCCGTGATGTGTCAACCCTGAGACTTTTAATTTGACTAAACACTAGTCATTGATGTCAAACAATTAATGAATACTCTTATATTTATGCGGATTACATCGAGGTGGAACCCATTTATCGGATAGTTGAAAACCTAAATTCTAAGTTTGGGTTCCACACAGGTGAGGACATACAGACGTAGGAGGGTTTTGAAGTGACAAATCATTGAATTTCCTTGGAGATCATCATCATTGGGTTCCTCGTTGAGATGTTTCCGGTGGTATGTGGCACACCGAGAGCCCCATGGTTTGAGAGAGATATTTCACATTTGAAAGTGAAGACCCCAATTTCTGGTCCTAGAAACCCCAAGGGGTAGTGACATACCACACCTCCATTGGTTAGTGGTCATCAAACAACATAAGAATTATTGAGCATGTTTGTAAATCCAACTTAAGGAAGGGTATCAAACTAATTAGCATCTGCAAAGTGTCCCTCCTCAATTAAAGACATAATCTTTTTACCATAGAACAGCGACTTCCTTACTTAGGGTTAAAGTTAACCATTAATTAGATAAGTCTGACATTTCAAAAGATGTTTTAAATTCTAATCCTCCACTCAACGTCTGCTTGTATGAAGCCCTTACACACTCTATAAATGGAACCTCATTCATCTTCTAAAGGATGAGTACACATGAAACATGTTAAAATCCTCTGAAATATTCAACCATCTGAGAAGACAACAAAGTAACAAAGCACTACGACTTCAAGTTTGGGTTTTAGTTTCATTTTTATCCTTGGACGATTGTTCATTGGGCATTAACTTTAGGTTTGTCTTGATTGGTTTATTGCAGGTGAAGACAATTCTTCTTCGGCCCTGATCCTAATTGCAGACCTTTTCTTGTGACCTTGACGCTTTTCATTAGGCATTATTTCACAACCTCGGAGCATGAGTTTTCTTCACAGAAATTTGGGGTCTATTATTTTGGTTTGGTTCCATTTCTGGTTTGACATTACTAGGGTTTTGAGATTTGTTTAGTGTGTTACAGGTGGAGAACATTTTTAGCTAATTCCTTTACAGATCTCGGCCTTATTTCAGGAACTTACTACAACTGCAAGTATTGGTCTATGTTAATATTTTGGCTTGTTTTTTGGTGATTGAGGTACAGAATTTTTGTCCCTGCATGCTTTCTTCCTCTCTAGGGCACCAATTGCTGTTGACTTAAGGGCTGACTGATGAACTAGGATTCACTTTTGAAGCTTGGACTTGTGTAGAAGTGTTTCTCATCGTGTTTTCCTTTTGTTTGTGAGATCAGCTTAGGTGTGGGCTTGTTTTGAACCTCCAATTGGCCCTCCATATTTTAATTTTAATTTAGTAATAAGGTTCGCCTCTTCATTGAAAATTCTAGCATTTTTGTATAATTTATAGTATGGACAAAGGTTCCCATGTCAATATATGGCGATTGATTGCCCATAAAACGGTGGCAGTATTCTCATTGTATCAGGGAACAACTTCAAGGATCAAATGCATAGTAATCATTGACTTTGAATTTTATTTGTAAGGGTATGTTGTGTTATTATACTTGCAGATGTCATTGTGTTTTGAAACTATACACTGAGCTGAGTTTGTAAGAGTCCAAAAACAAAGAAGACTATACTACTTTACAGCATTCAGTAGTAAATTCACTTCAAGACTACGAGCTTTCTAGACTAATAAGGAGAACAACACACATCTACTATACAAGAAGCTGTAAAGGTAAAGAAGTTTTTTATGTACAGGCAGTACTATACATACAAGTAGTCTTAGTGACATGACTAATTGTATTTGTCAATGCACTCTTGGACAGTGATAACAACAATAGTTGTGGTCGGTGATATATATATATATATATATATATAGCTGTAGCAGTGTTTGATTCATATGATGTGACAGTGGTCTAATAATAAATGCTTAGACTTAATAGATTTGTTGTTCCAGATCCAACAGCTGTTGACTTGTCACATAGACTTGACTTGATCTATAAACTGACTTGACTTGACAGTGACTTGATAAACAGATTTGACATTGATGCACATAAGAATATCAACATAACTCACAATGATGACAAGAACTTTGTTGTACAACATTGATGTTGCAGTGGTTTGATTTGACAATCTCAATATGATGTAACTTGGCATAATTAACAAGTGAGACGGAGATAACATTTGACAACAGCAATCTGGAAGGTGCTTCATAACCATATCTGAGCAAGCTATAAAGCATTATGCTGAACCTCCTTGGGCAGAATTTGAGTATTGCAAGCAGGTCATAGGGATGATCTGAAGTCTTGGTTTTGAGCTACCATCAGACATTAGTGCCCAGTATTTATGCGGCAGCATTGGCTGCTTGGCATGGCAGTTTTTAGACAGACTGCCTCATAAGCCTTTGAACACATATTCATTCATGAGCTGTAAAGTGCAGTGGCAGCAACAATGACATTGTATTGTGCAATGATCAGTGCATGTAACAGTATCGATAGTCAGGTTTGATGTGTGGTTTGTGTAGTGGCTTGGTTGGTATTGTGTGATTGAGCAAATGTCAGTTTGGTGAACAGTGTTTTACAGTGGTGAGTTAGAGTAGTGTTGAGCAGTGTGGCTGCCAGGACTTGTCAGTGATATCCTTACCAAGCAGAGCAGCAATATCTTCCTTTATAATTTTCTTATATTGATTGAGAACTGCAGGAGGATCCAGTCTGAAAATTGCGTGAAACATGGTCATAGGTCTCATCAGGTTGGTAGGGTGGTGCAAGGCGAGGAGATTGGAGTCACCTTGATTTGGGCTGAGAACACTTTTAGAGGCGGTGGTGCTAGGGTAGGTGAACTGTGGCAAGGCGTTGGGCGTCTTTTCAATAGAATGCGATAAATCCTGAGGTGATGGGCGTGCATCGAGTTATAGCTGGTGCACAAGGTGTTGGATTCGGAGTTGGGGGTTGAGATCTAGGGCATTGGAACGTCTCCCGGTTGCAATTGGTAAATAGGGTGTTGGAGCATCCTACGGGTTGGAGCATGTAAATCGGGGGGTTGGAGCCTGCGGGTTGGAGCTAAAACGATATAATTTTTTTCTTTTTAGAAAGAAGACGTGGTAGAAGCATTCGGTGGCTTTTGACCCGGAGGGGTTTTCCACCTAAAAATCTCTTTGTCCATTTATTTAGATTATTGTGCATTGAATGGTGTTGTTTCTTGCTTTTCTATAGAATGAGATTAATGCTAAATGTTATTTGAAGATCAACTAATGCTACGAAAGATAATAAGTTGTGACATCTTGAAGCTTATAGAGTTCTTGTAATGAGATGACTTCTCCAATAGTGCTCTGAGAATATATCTGAGTTTGTCATAGATTTCTTTTGAAGTTTCGAGTTTAGATACATATGGGATGAGGGGATCATGGTGGATTATGAAGTCCTTTGAGCCCTTACTTCCCCTTTCATATACTTGGCAAGAGCTTGAGCATCTTCCTTCCTTGGTTTAGTGATTGATCCTTTGACATGTTCCATAACCTCATTTTCAATGAGATTAGGATCTGTCCTTTTCTTCCATGAAGATAGTTTGAAGCCCCAACCAATTTGTTTGCTTTCCTTGTAAAAGACATTTTGGCAGGATTCGGTGGACATAAATATACTTACTTGTTGGGATGCTCCTTCTTGCTTTGCTTCCTTGATGTTGATGATAATATGAAATGAAAACTTCTCCTTGAAGGTGAGGTTTTGGCAAAGAATGAATCCTTGATCATAAAGAGGAAGTGTACTACAACACAGTCTGCTTCCTTTGGATGAATAGTCTTCAAACACTTTAACTTGAGTAGATGTAGGGTTTTGGCCTTCTCCCTCATTGATCCCGGAGTACTTCTTTGTAGACTTCTTTGATATAGGGTTGAGTGCTTCTTTTGACTTCAAAGATGATCTTCGCTTTGATGCCTTGCTTGAGATTTGATCCTTGAGTGTCCATAATAAGATTCCCTTCCTTGACTTAGTCACCTTAGCTCTGATCCCATGTTGAGAAATCTAGGGCATCAAGTATAATGTGATTTCTACGAAGATGCTTCTTGTGAATGCTTTTTTACTTCTTAGGTTAGATTCTTTTCTCTTTAGATTATTATTGTGTTCTTCTTTCATCAAACAATTACCAATGCATAAACAATAAAGAATAAGAGAGACACATAATGTAGGCTATTCGCAGTTGAAATCTCTCCCATGGAAAACACATAAAGTTCTTCTTCTTATCGAGGCTTACTCCAATTGATAAGACCAAGACCCTTGACCTAGTTGCCACTCAAGACCAAGACACAAACCTTGTTCCTCTTCCTTCCAGGTCAACGATGGGTCAAACTCTTTAGCTTCTTCTTCTTCTCGAATTTCCTTCGAAGAATTTCGACCCCTTGATTGCGTGCGCAACACGGTTCCAAATCGAAACCTAGTTTGTATGGTTGACCAACTTTGGCCTTAATAACTACTCTTTAATGAGAACTTCTTCCTTCTGGTCGACTTCCTCTTGACTAGTCCTCCACCCAGCTTAGTTACTTTTTTATTGTTTGTAACTTTCTGAAGCCTCCTTGTTGCGGTCTATAACTTCGCACCTGTAGTGATGCAGCCCAAACGGTGCAAACAATCTTTGGAATACTTTACAACTTCCTCTTCTCTCCTTGTTGGTCATAAGCTCACTTTACTGCCTTTTACTTCGGCTTTGGCTTGATGCCTACTTCATGATTTTCACGAAATGGAGATCAGTACGGGCTGTCTATAGTTGTTTGCCCATGTATAAGCTAACATGACATGTGAGTGAACCACGACATGTTCTTCATAGATATTATTATCCTTCTTGGGGGCGCTTGTATGGGGGCTTTGCTTAGTCTTGGAGGGCTATTTACATATCTAATGACTGGTACAAAATATAACATGCCCAGAAAGGTCCTTTATACATGACATGGGCTCAATTTGTTTTATGACTAGATGACTTAATCTTAAAGGTTCACAATAGGGCCATCATTAAATAAAAATACCTTGCTCATGAAACGGAATGAGACAAGCGCTATAATAATTTTCTTTCCTTCTTTCAATCAATTACATGAAATCACAATTACATGTCATTATGTTGAACCTAGTGCACTTTCAACATTCTGGCGCACATCCTTTACAAACTATTCATGTTCTACTTTAAATTTAGAATACACAAAACCATCTATTTTAAAGCAAGCAAAGCTCTAGTGAAAGGTGTACATATTTTCTATGTCAAAAAGTCATGGATTGATGTTATTATGTCTGCGATGTAACGAAGCAGTTGTTTCAAAAGTGTGTGCATTGTGAAAATTTCAATCCACGGAAACTTATTGTGATGATAATTTATTTCTCCTACTTATTCTTCCTATATGTTATTTAGAAATTCTTCGATAAATTTTGAAATAAACACTACTACGATAATCACCCAGAATATGTCACGGAGAACATAACGATAAGAGAATACAAGCATAAGAATCAATCCACATAGACAATTATTTTTTGGACAATTGTCCGGAAAAACCCAATGTGGAAACCGTACTTGTGAAACGCTGCTTTGATGCCCTTTGCTTCCTGCATACATACACCAAATCTCCTCACGAAGTGAATTCTATTCCCTTTGAATATTCCCATCAAGTTATAAGCACTTGCTTTCCAAATGACCCTACGAGGCCTTCTTTTATAATCTTCTCATTGAAGAATCAACGATCCAGTTAGAAGTTTAATCGATAGCTAAGATTAAAACTTGATTTGATCTTCGTTCTCTAGAAATTCGCTTTTCATTTATTAATAGGTTAAGTTATTTAATTCCCCTAAGTTGGGCTAGAATCTCATTAAAATAATTAATTATTTTAATAAAGTATGTTCAGTAAGTACTACAAACGGTTTAAGGTCCATGGAATCTTGGTGTCAAACCTCCTCACCAAGTTTGAGACTTAGATCACTTCCACGATGCGACACAAATCGACACTCCCTCTTCGTGAGGAAAGTGTTCACAATATACACAGTGCATATTGCTTTGACCACTGAAGCATCTGTATTTGTGATGCTTGGGCTATGCTTTGTAACCTTCTATCTTCTTTGCCATGCTGCTATACCACTACTGTACTTTACTCATTTGTCTTTGTAACTCAAAGCTCGGTCGCACGTTAGTCCATTACGCTGTGAAATGATTCTTCGTCATCCCCATCTTCTCTTTGAAGTGAACAAACTTTGTCTTCCTAAGTATGTTGAGGATGTACGCCTGTTCTCTGTCGGAGTGTCTGCGTAATTGTACAACTCCCAGTTGAACTCTGATCTTTGATGAAATGACCCACGATGTCGATAATACTTTGGTGATCATGGCTACTGAGGATTTCGAAGAACGATGCAACTACGATTATCACATAGAATGTTGGTCGCTGCCATCTTTTCCTTGAGTAGATTCCTGGCGACCTCTAAGCCATATGGCCTGCAACACGAACGTTAACGCGAGCATATATTAAAACATAATGACTCGGAAACCCACAGACCTTACATTTCCCTCTGCTGAGAGCCATTCTAACCCAACATTGAAACGCGGTATCCTTTGGTACTTTTTGATCTTAAAGCTCCTAGACTGTCTGCATCGATGAACCCACCCAATTTGATGTCATTGCCTCGGATGTATCTCATTCCAAGCTCGATTGTTTGCAAATATACGAGAACATGCTTAGGCACAACTTTTAATGTGCCCTCCTTGGTTCATGGGCGGGCGGTGTTGACAACATAACGAGATGGCCTAGTGTTCGGCCAGGTACATCAAGGATCGTATGAAATTTTGCCTATACAAGGTTTGGTCTGCCTCATCATCTTCAAAATATCAATTTTCTTCAGGTTGGTGATCATTGGTGTAGCCATATAGGTCTACTGATCCCTCATCTGGAACATCATAAAGATTTTACAACATGTCTCCACTTGACAAGGAAGATGTCACCCATACATTGCCAAATTCCAACTCCAAAAATATTACATTAGCGGATCTTCATGTCGGGTCTGCTGACTAAATTTTCACTTGCGGTCCTTGATGAGCCTAGATGATCACATTGGGAATAGATCATCTCATTACAACACATGTCAAAGGCTCCTCCTACTCTTAGATAGTAGAGATTGGGATACTGGCGTCCTCTTGAAGCAGATCCCATCTTCGCAAGTGGCCTATCAGGTCGACCATACCAAGCTCTGAGGCACTTGCGTCCATACTGAATTTCTTAGCCTATACATAGTCTTAATAAACCCATCTCAAAACCCTCTGGTTGTTCGATATATACTTCACTGTACTATCACACCCCATTCAAGGAAACCGTAGTCTTCACGTCCATCTGGTGAATCTCCCATCCCATGCAACGCGGCCAATGGACATCACGGATCTCATAGAAACATGTCTGTGACTGTGACGAAGTTCTCTTCATAGTCTGTTCACTCGCTCACGAGCATGCCCTTTGCCCCAAACACAGCATGAATTTTCTCTGTTTGTATCTACAACATAGTGAATCTTGTAGATCAATCTCAGCATTTGATGCGAGGCCTAAGAACCACCTCCCACAAAACATCATTTTCATGATAGAGCTAAATCTTCCTGCCCATCGAGCACGATGTTAGGCGTGCACTCACGAAACTAGAGGTTCCCCAGCTTTGAGCCTGAGCAGTACTTTGTTCGTTGTACACTCCCTCTTCTCATTTCTGAGGCCTCGATAAATCTCTGCATCCTTTACGGTTGTCGTAATCACTGCTCGTCACACTTGGTAGGTAGGTGCCTCTTTGCTCCCCTGCGTCTTGGGGAATGAATCCCTTGGATATTTACGCAGCAGAGCATGGGGTTAACTTATTTGGTCGTGACTGAACCGATGAGTCTGTAATCGAGGCTAGCATTCTTGAAGGCATCTCTTAAGACTACAGCTCTTTCTTCCATGGTTTTACATCCGTAGCACTACAACCTTCTTGCTCAGGAATGTAGGTTGCAAGCCTTGGTATTTTTCAACTGTGTATCTCACGGATACTGACGATCTATCCCAACTATTTCTCTTTTCTTCGAATTTATGGCATTATGCCATACTACAAAAAATCTGGTAGCTTACCTACGGCTTCACCTTTTGATAAAGACACTTTTAGGTAATCTTACAATCGTATGAGAACCTATGCAGACAACTATATTACAAGCACAACCATAGGAATTTAGGTATGTCTTGATCATACAACATAGCTCCACTTGCAACCTCGACAATAGTACTATTCTTCACTTTCTGATTCCATTACGCTCCATTTATATGGAAGCAGTCCCATCTTGATGCCTTCCTTGCACAAAACTACCTTGAAGTCTTTATCTATGTATTCTCCACCATTGTACGATCGTAGTGTCTTAGTCTTTACCTCATACTGCTTCTCCTTCCCTCGTGCCACATTACGTACCATACATACTGTGCCAAACTCCTCGAAAATCGAATTCTGCTGAGAATCGACTTCCACTAAATGTTCTTGAACTTACTTGCCCAACTTGCTTTCAAATGACCCTCAATCCTTCTTTATAATCTTCTCATTGAAAAAACAACAACTGATTAAGTTTAATCAATGGCTAGATTAATACTGACTGATCTTAGATTATAAATTCTTTTTCATTTATTAGCCAGTTAATTATTTAATTTCCCTAGTTTGAGCTTAGGATCTCTTTGTGCCTTAATTGGTATTTTAACAAACATGGTAAAATAGAAATTTACAACCAGTTCTGGGTTCTTCAGAATATTGGTGTCTAAGCCTCCTCACCATGTTTGAGACTTGTGCTAAGATACGACAATGTCAACATACATCCTTCCTTCGCAAACTCAGTTATGCTAACGAGTCTATCTGGGTAACTGGGCCATCTGAGGCCTTTTCCATCAACAAATGATACTCTATCTCCATATCCTTATCTTCCAAACATGAAATGAGCTTAATTCTTTTTCAAACACATTTTAAAGGATGTTACTAAGATGAACGCTTTCACATGATTCAACTCAACAAAGTCTTTACAACCTTTTATTGCATAGCATTTTGTCTCCAAGTTCTGCCTTTTGAGATAATCTTTTCCATTAGACTTGTGAGGTTGTCACGATCTCCCATCATGTGCCTTGAAGGCACCACTATCCTACTAGCCACAAAATCATCTTTATTTGCAATAGAACTGTAAGAAAAAAAATAGAAGAAATATTTAGGTTTGAATCTTCGGTCTTAAAGCTTTCTTTGGAAGTTCATTAATACTGTTATTGGTGGCATCTTTTGCCTACCCTTTCTCTTTCTATCATTTAGTCTTTTAGGAAAATTGTCGCTATAGTGACCAAACTTGTGTTAGTAACATTGAGAGAATTTGACGTATCTCTGCTCTTGCGGAGGCAAATCTTCTTCATACGTTTTTCCTGCGGAATACCTTCCTTTATATCCAACCTTCTTGACGTCTTGCATATGCTTGAGGAGTCACCTTCTTTAGATCTCGAGATCTTTCCTTTTTGATATGAGTCTCAATTCTTCTTGAGTACATGTAGCTTATAGTTCTTCAAACTTTGGAGGTTTTTTTAAGCTTATATACACGATGCAAATGAGTCCCATGAATTAGGTAGACCATTGAAGTGAATGATTTCATCAATTGCTTGAAATAGATCTCTTATTGAGGAAATCCTCACCGAATATAGGCTATAGTATCATTTCTTGTCATTTTAATATGTGAAGCTCATTCTTCAAACTCTTAGCTTGACCAATATTGTTGATAATTCATATAGTACTTTAAGGCATCATGAATCTTACTGAAGATTCAAGATTTGCAACATAAAGAATACAAGGTGATCTTTGATAGAGCCACAATATTATCATAGGTATGATATCATCGTTCTCATATTTCCTTTTTCCTTGACTATTCGAGTTGTTGTTTGCCCTTTCCTGAAACCTAGGAATCCCATTCTTTGCAAGGAGAAGATCAATCCTTGCCTTCATGCAAAATTTGTAGCTCCTTCCAGTTGTGTAGACTTCATAAAGGAACCACTTGATCACCAGATAAGCAAATGAATTGTAGATATATGTCTTCTTCAGCGACCTTTTACCAAAGCTTCTTCGAGTAGTCTCAATGTCCTTTCCATCACCAAAACTTTAATCTTGTGTTGATTTTTCGATTGCAATAGATACAAGCACACATTTCATAGGTAATTGATAATTATTTCTAATGATTTGATCTTCTTAACAATTCAGTTTATCATTAAACGATCTTACACTTCATAAATTCAACCATAAAAAGCATAAGGATAGTAAAGATCACAGTGAAAAAGAACACAAAGATTTACCATGGGAAAACCCACTTGAACCTGAAAACAACAACAGCACTGTTATAGAAATTCTCAAGTTCAACAGAATACACCTAATGCAACTAGTTAACTATGAGGTCAAACTGACCCAACAAGCTATGGTCAAACTAGTCGTACCAGCTCCTTGTCAAGTAAGTCAAATCAAACTTTGCCCTTCAGCTTGACCCTCTCTAATCTCGCCAGAACAGGTACGGCCTCTAAGAATATGCCTAGAAATTTGGCGCGCACCAAAAACAATCTACCCATAATGTTGGCTTCAAGCCTTGAAATTCACATGTGAAGTCAAGAAGAGAAGATAGATGCTAAAAGATAAATTTGTCCTTCTTGTCCTTCTTTGTCCTTATTCTCCTTCGCTTGGATACCCAAAACTGTCTTTCTTGTGTGAGGGATAGAATGGTGCCGTAAGGAGAGGTCGTATACATATAGTGTTCAACCTTTGCGGTGATTGTGTCTTTTCACTGAGCTGACTTTGACTTGAGGAAGACCCGACTTGACAAGTTTGTAGCAAAAAATTCAAAGTTGTTGAAATTCTCTTAAATCAGCATGAGAAGAACATGTTTTATAATAATTCTTTCAAGTGATAATCAATGAAAAATAACATGAAGAACATGTCTTTGAATTACATTAACCATTTTAAAGACTAAAATATAAATTGAAGATTGACCATAGCTAAACATTCAACAAAGTGCATGAAAAGACTGAACTGAAGGTAAGCAAAAAGAGAGGCAAGAAAGAACTTAGGTTGTTAATGGAGTTCACCATTGAGCTATGTCTTGGGCTAGCTTCCATTGAGTAATCACTTTATAAGTGATGCAAAGAATAAAGTTTATGTTCATAGGTGTACAAACTGCTCAGAATTTGTCCTCCAGCCTGCTATGAAGATGGTGTTTTCAAAACCATCTTGCTCATGAACAAGCGAAACAGAACTCCCAAAACACAAGTAATACACAACAAAACGCTCTGGTTCATAGTCTCTACAAGTTACATCCCTAGAGTAGTGGTGAAAACGACTTTGTTAATAAACATATGGTTTTGAGTTTAGTACATGAGTTGTTAAGGATTTTCATCGTTACAAATGTTTACAAAATATTTAGCATAGAAAAACATATTATGTGAAACACCAAACAAGGCACATGGTTATTGTATAATGGTTAAGTTTGGTGTTTTAGGCATTTACCCGCTTTGATGTAGATTTCAACCACAGGTATTCTAAATTTCAACAATGGATAACATCTAAAGAGTTAAATGTTGATTCTGTATTTACGAATGGATTTATTGTTGGTTATGTGGTTAGCGGTTTTGTAGAAGTTTATTAGGGTCAATTCTTTTACCCGACCATTTAATCCCCATATAGTTTGATTAACTTTATATATCAGTTCTATTCCATTCATTATAGTGGCTGTTGATTGCCATAGCGTTAAACTGATTGAATTTGCCACCAAGGTGGGGGTTAAGATTATACCACTGGCCATTTTGCAACCCTTTCGAACCTTCGGCCTGGTGGAGGCTACCATGTGCTGCAGCTGTAGCCGAAGGCCCTCATCATTCAATTTGTTGAAGATATAACTAGTGTCGGTTGCCGACAATTATATTTGAGTCAATGACATTATGTATTTGTCAAAGAAAGAAAAGAAATTTTATTATGAGCAATTTATTTATTATGGGATTTCATGCTTTATTATTTTATTCAGGTGAAAAGCCTCATTGTAAGTTTTCTAGGTTTTATGTCATGAGTCCTAGTCCTTGTCATCATTAATAGACCCTTCTTGGGCTTTGCACAAAAATAAATTTATTTTTGTGTCAAAGTGTCATTTGTGCTTCCATCACCAAGTCGACCTCAAAGAAGCGAAGTCGGCCTCATTAAGGACATTCGGCCACCCAGAAGGACTAGCAAGTAAGCAACTACTCAACCTCATTTGAAAAAAAAAATAAAAAAAGTTCAATCTGCAGTTGATGAAAGAGAAAAAAATACCTAAAAGGGAGAAAAGCCTAGTGAAAAGAAGAGCCCTTATAACAAGAAAAATATCAATCTCTTTGTACCTTTAATTACAAGTTCTGGTTGCTACAGAGCTGAAAATCAGATCTGACCTGTTTAGAAAATTCTGGAGCTCAGAGACAGAGAACTGAATTGTAGCTAGGTCAAAACTGTTTGATTAAAGGCGGCCCCTACTAAGTTTTGTTTAATTAATTTGGAAGTCTGACTTGGTGGAGAGAGGAAGGTCTTTCTATGTGCAGGATCCGTGGGGCTGGGTAGTTGGATCTAGGAATCAGATACGGATTAGGATCCCCGGATCATGGGATCCGTTGACATTCCTCCTGCACTTTAATCACTGTGTTTTACGATAGAGCTTGATTGAAGATTATATCATCTACGTGTATGTACAAGTATTAATAATGTGTGTGAGTGCTGAAGCATGCTGGTCGGACTGTCCAATCTGCCTTCTTCGCCTTTAGTGACACCGATAATTGTGACCAAGTACGACATAAATCTGCCCTTTTGAAAAACTCTTCATAATTTTAAATTCCTCGGTTCCAAGTGTTTGATGCTCAAATAGCTTATATTTATTTAAATCCTAACTTAGATTCACACTTTATAAAAGAATCTAAATACTTTACTTACCTTTAATTTAGTTTATAATCATTAAATATAATAGATAATAATTTATAATAATATCACTTTAAAGAATGTGGTTAAATACTTTATATAATAAATGGTATAATATCATATAATAAAGGAATCTAAATACTTTGGGTACTTTGTAATTTAATTTATAATAATTAAATAATTTTTATCATAAGGAATAATTTATAATAATATCACTTTATAAAGGAATCTAAATAGTAGTACTTTGTCTCCCTTTAATTTAATTTATAATAATTAAATAATTTTTATAATAGATAATTTATAATAATAATAAATTAATAATAATTTTTATAATATTAAATAATATGTTTTACTTTAATTATAAACTATTTAATTTGTATTAATAATTTTTTTTTAAAAGCATGAATATGTTATTTATTTTGGAGAAATTTTGGACTTACGCCATTACGTAAATCATTACATTGCGTCTATTTACGTTTCATGTTGCAAGTGCAAATTCCTCACTGAGTTACAGATGGATTGAACTATCCCCATTTATAAAATTTGACCTTTCCCGAGTGCGGCGCTTGTTTGCAATAGATGCCTTCCATTTATTGATTTCTAAATGTGGAAGAATTTATGGGATTCAAAATCGAGGACTCCTTTAATGCGCCAGGTGTTTTGTTGAGACTTGCATTGGTGAATAGACTATAAAGTTTAATTTTTTGATTAAGATCCTGAGTCTCAGAAGATACTTGGATTTCTTTGTCCTACTACGTGATTTGGCAAGCTTTAAGAAGGCCTAGGATCTCGGCTTAGTTGTTAGATTTCATGATACTTGTGTTGTCCTTCTTAGTCTAAAAATAAGACGTAGATAACACTGACTCCTGTGTGCAGAGTTGCCTTTGAAGCACCATCAAAAATATTAGTTGTTTTTGTTTTATACCACTCTTGAAAGATAACAGGAGGAGGTCTCTTTCATCGTAAGTTCATGATTGAGGAAGTGACGCCAGGATGAGATAGAACTGACCACCTTGAGGGGGTAACAAAAGATACTGTTGAAAAATATTGTGGTAAGCGACTTCCGGGAGGAGGATTTCACCTTTACGACTCACAGCAAGGGAGCTTGCTCCTTTCCATTAATCGAGTCATTTCGGGCCAACAAATGCCATGACATGTAAATTTGGGGATGGCATTCAGACTTTCCTCCGAAGATTTAACTTTGAGGATTTTATGAATAGCATTGATTCTAAGTCGAGTCTGCTACGAGTTCCTCCCAAAGGCTGTGATCTGGCTTTCCTTGGAGAATTAGACCCACACGTCTTTGACAAACTTAGGTCCATGAAAGGAATTAACTATTGTTTATAGCTGATTACTATGACTACTTGTCTGTGAAGCCCATTGCCCTCTTTTCACCAGTTGTCTCCGATTCATGACTTATTGTGGAGCATTTGATCCAAAAAGTTTACTTTAGGTAAAGCAAGGAGCTCTAAACTTTCTTCAATCCGGATTTCTTCTTGTTCTTGATTGGTGAGAGCGTTATGTTCTTTGTTGTATAGATTCGAATGTCCCCATCCCCAACTGTCAGCTATTACATTCTTTGAACGCTTCTTCAACAAATCTTCAAGCATGATCTTGTTCGGTTAAGCGACCGAGAACTTTCATAAAAATCCCAACCATTCCATAGCCATGACAATCCCATTTGGAGGAGATCGTGGTATTGAATTACATGCGTTCAACCAATTCTCAACTCACGATTTATCGGTTTTGAAGAGGATCTCGTCATTAACATTCGTTACTGAAAATTTGTATGTTTGCATTGCAGGTTTTATACACTTCTCTTTGAAAAAGTTCGGACTTTTATTCGAGTTTCCATACTGAGGCTGTTTGTTTGGATAGCTGGAGATTTCGGGCTGCAATGAGCGTACTTAAGATTTTCAAAGTTTAGTGACAGGGTGCTTTGGGTTCTTAAAAGGTTCACAGACACACACTCATACTTCGGTGTTGTTGGGTCTCGTATTTGCGAGACCTCCTCTTTGAGATTGAGCGTTGACGGATCATTTCACTAAGTGCATTTTATGATTGTTACCCTCCCCCACTATGGGAGGAAGTCACGGATCAATTTGGGTGCAGTCAAAGTCACCACAGACGAGGAGGAAGAAAGTGACAAATGAATTGGAGGAAATGCGGATATGCAGAGACTTGATCAGAGTGACCTTACACTCCAATTGTGACGATATCCTCCCAGTGTAATTTTTGACTTAATTTTGTGATGATTTCGACCCACAGTGACCTCTTATTGCATCCATTTATGATGGGGAGACCAGGTATTTTATCCTCTCCCATTGAGCTTGGTGTTGAATCAAGAAAGACTAGAAATGTTTGTAAGCTCATTTTGCGCGTGTTAAAGCCATATGCCATTTCCTTTCATTAATGGAGGCTCCGCCCATGCAATAGCATTTAGGGCGCATGTCAAAGCAGCAGTGCCCAGAAGGCACCTCCAAGTGAGGTGAGTCATCCGCAAAAGAGCATGATTACGAGGCAGAGGCCAGATGGAAGTTTTGGGCACAGGAAGGGAGCACATAACACTACATTCAGGAAGCTTTCTACTAAGAGAATCGCCATCGGAATACTCCCAGGGAAGGAAGAGAGTGGAGGCATCCCCAGAGACCTCTCTGGGCTTGGAAAAAAGTGGGGGCGGCCATTGACAAGAGGGGCGATCCAAGGGTTGTCGGTCACCAGGGCCTTGATGAGACAAAGTGAGGGAGAAACCAAAGGCGAGAAGGACTGTGAAGGGAAGGAGCCGATTGACGATCAAAAACGTGGCCATGTCCAAGTTTGTAGGCATCCTTTCTTTTCGTTGCTTGCTTGGGTGAATAATCTCTGGACTTGGATGACATTATCCAGGGATGTGCTGCCTTCAAGCCACCTTGATTCTTGGAGATAGTGACACAGAAGGGGCTGATCACATTGCCAAAGAACTGCCAAAATTTTGTGGGCGTTGCACAACAATATGGCTTTGAATCTAGCGAGGTTTACGGATTCGTTCTTTGGGAATAAGGGCGGGGTATGTGGAGTTGGTTCTCCTCTACCTTGGCTTTGTCGCAGATCCTTTAATCATCTTTCGAAGATCGTTTTATGATTTCCCGGCACATCTTGTAAGTGGATGAGTAAAACCATTGGTCCCAAGAACGCCCATAGGGTCTATGAACGAGATAACTTTATTCTTCTTTAGTGAAGAAAGTGCATTGAGATCGGTATTGTCTTGGTCGACCGAGAGGATATTGAAAGGAGGTATTTGGTGTCCTCACTCATTGCCTTAATTCTGGGTGTAAAGGCATACGTAATGACTTTGGTACCTCTTTGTCTGGTGAACCTTTAACGAATGCAACATGCAACATTTGTGTTCGAATGTGGTTTAAGAATCTTGCCATTGGCGATAGAAGGAGGTGTTCTTGTTACACTTCTTGACCTGACAATTTGATTCTCTAGTACTCACTCCTCATTGGGAAGGATTGGAATGATGAACTTGTTAATTTTAGCTTCTTTGTCAGCGCTTATTTGAAATGATATCTTTACTTTCCATTTAGAGTTACAATACCTCTAAGCCCTTATTCTTTTCGTGGTGGTTGGTTGGGGCGAGGTTTCACAGTCCACTCCTTGATGCTGCTTTATTGACATGACTTTTGCTCCCACCATGGCAGGGACACGAAGGTTTGCTCAAAATGCTGCTGTGTCGAAAAAGCCATCTCTTTCGGTCATAGGCCCGAATCGAAAAGTTGGACAGATGCTTCGTCTTCATTGTGGTTAAGCAGCGATGCGAAGTCGACTTCAGGAAAAATTTCAGGTAGTAATAATCTTCTTTGACTGTCATCAATGCACCACCTTTTGATAAATCTGTAGCTGATGGAGAATATGTTACGCTCCCACTCTGTTATTGGACCGAGTGAAAAGCCCTTTCTTGGGTGTGAAATCTAAAAGATCCCATTCCTGGATAGGGCCTTCCACACGGAGGAGAAAGGAAGTCTCTGTTGTTGATACTCCTTTTTCTTTGAATTTCAAAACAATATTTAAGTCCACAGAATGATGTTGCTAAGTGCGCCTCAAGGAATGCTATGAAGGAGGTCAAATAATCTCTCTTTTGCAGTATAAACAGGGAACATAAAGATTGAGAAAGAGGAGATAGTTAACTTACTTGGATTATGCATTAGTTACATGAAAGATCCGTGCGGGTCTCACCAGAGATTTATTCGGTGAAGAGTTCTTCGACCCCGAGAGGTTACGGAAACCCTCGAGATGAGCCTCTTGATTGGCTTAGCTTTCCCCGACTTTTTTCCATTTCATCACGGTGTCTGAGAGGCTTTCCCTCAATCTTAGTCTCTTGGAGCATGAGAATATGCGAGGTTGACCTGAGGAGATCTTTGATCGCTTCGACTTTCGAAGGATGCCAAAACTGCCGGTTCAAGAGGCAGACGCATTGTTACCAGGATGTGGAGGGAGCCTCCCTTGGGAAACTTTGGTCTTATTATTTCTTCAATAGAACATCTCTATGGTGGTACAGCTTCCTTGAGTTTTGGTGCTTTCGACCTCCTCTTCCCTTTCTTCTCTGTGATTCCATAACTTTGTGGGTTGCCCTCAGGGACTCGGAACTATCAATAGGATTTTCCTTGTGACATCGACATGTGAGGGGTTGAAGGGCTTCCTTGGTGACAACGAGATGTGTCTTTCATATGTGATTGGTAATGGGAGATAAAATTTTGGTCAAAATTTCTGGTTCATCATTGCTTGTATTTGTTGCTATACTTTGTATTTGAGTTTTACCTTGGTGTGGTTGGTGCTCCAGTTGCCTCTTCCGGAGGAGCTTTCATTTTTATTTTGACGTTGGTGGGTTTTGGACTAAGGCCATTGCTCTCCAATCGGTTCTCGGGTTGTTCTGCCTTTTCTTCGGTGTTTGGCAAAGTGCTGTGGCAACGGTGTCTGCATTTGAAAAGGGAGGTTGTTCGTAGTCTTGACTCTTGAACGTACGTCCATCTGTGACCCATGAATTGATGGCCGTCGCCTCCTCCGGATCTGCTTTGGTATGAGATGCGGGCTTTAAAGTATTGGTCTTTTCTTGGAGCAGTCTGTGGCACCTGAAAGCGTTGGAGGCAATACGAAGACTTTGGGTTCCGTGATGGAGGAAAGGTGGAAGGCGCTGCCGGAACGACGAAGAACATCTGAGGCTGGATAAAATCGGCAACCATTTGTTAAAGATGAACCTTGGGACCCATGGTAGGAGCCATTCTGAAGATTAACTACATCCTCTTGCCCTTTCAAAGGCAGTAAAGCAACACATGGCAAGCCTTTTTACTCCTCTTTGGTTAACGACTTCGGTTCCTTTGTCCAATCTCAGGTTGGAGAGGGCAGAACCTGTGAGCGACCTATGAAGACCACGGCAATAAGATTCAGTCTTGCTGAGTTTCTTCTTGAGGAAGAACAAGAGGGGATGTTATCCATCTTCTTGTGGCTTTCTGATGGCCATTTGAAAAATTTGGCGCTTATTACGTGGAAAAACGTCATTCTTTAAAATGATAACCTCACGTGAAAGTGACGAATCAAATCTGAAGATATGGTTATACAGTACAGAAGACATGAACAGCAAATACGGTATATAATGAGAAACGCCTAACGTTAATTCCTAAAACACTAAACGAGAAGGATTCAAATTTTTCCAAACACTATACATATGTTTTTAATTTTATTGTTATAAATAATTGATTTTCATTCAATACAATATATTAATTGTTTTTTATAAGTATTACATTTTATAATATTTTTAAAATTTAAAATTTATTTTTGAAAATTATAAAAAAATATATTTTACCATTTAGCATAAGAACAATACGCGTATCGAGATCTTGATTTTTGTTGGTGGATCCCTTAGGATAATTATCTAATCTGGTAACTTAAGTCTTTTAGTGGTCTAGGTGAATTGTCTCAATTTGATTTGAATCAACTAGTGGAAGAAGTTTATTTGAGTTTTTTCCCAGGTTTAACCTTAGCTGAGTGCTATATCTGGTGTCATTACGATCTTCATGCTTTTGATTTGATGATTGCTGGATCATAAAGAAGATAAAAGAACATAAAGAAATTTAACTAAAGTACGAGATATCACCAGTAATTGTCAACATAGAAAAATCTTTTCTGCCCTTTCTGATTTTCTAACCTGCAACATGTACCATGTTATATAAATCAGCTTGCCTGCGTCACTACGGTGTCGTAAATGTCACTTTACCATGTCATCGTATAGTCAACATGCCATGGTCACATGCTGATTGTGACACCTGTTTAGTCACCTGTCAGCATCCGTGTTGCCAGTGTCACACCTGCACTCTTTTGCCTGTTTCTCAAAAACTTCAACATTCTGTTTCATACAAAGTGTTTTGGCTGTTTAAACGTGTTAAGATACTAGTTGAGCTCTTTGACATGGAGACTTTGCATCAGCATTTGAAGACATCAATTCTTATCAATTGTGAGGATCCACCTGGATCACCAATATAGGAAGAACTGCAGCTTCTGCTATAGCCAAATGTAATTGCTGTCTTGGTTTTCCTAGAATCTTCTTGCCTCTTGATTCTTTGAACGGGGGTACCATGATCCCCATATACATCAACATGGATGCTCTGTTTGGAATTAAAAATGTAAAGACACTCTTTCAATTGTTAACTGTCAATGTAGGTTAAAGCTTATTGCCCTCTGCTTTCTGTTCAGGACGAGATGAATGAATGAAGCTCTGTTCAAATTGGTTTCAGACTTAGTTGGTTGTGGTGGCCAGACCACAGCAATATGCGAAAGTCCACTCTGTTTAATTGCCATCAATAAAACAACTCTGCTGTTAAATGTGCTGAAACTCATTACTTCGAACTGATTCTAATTTGCCCATTGAAGATCTGCATACATGTATTCCAAACATATGTTCTCTAGCATATATATATATATATTCTGGTGTCCAAACGTGCTTTAAATATCAATGCTTTCTTCTCTGTCATCAATTCAATTGAATGATCAACATGTACATGCACACATTTGTTTGTAGGTGGTTGTAGCTAAGGTAATGCTGGCACGTAGGAATTGCTTGGGCTGTAGCATGCTGCACCAACAATTAGACAGCATGAGTTCATACTGCATAGCGCACTTTTGAGGACCCCATCCCCTGCTGTCAAAAAATCCACATCATGCCAGGGCAACATTTAGGACTTTTTACAGGGTTAGGTGCAGTGCAGGGACGTTATTGGGGCTTGGTGATGTAAAACTCATTGTCAATGTCCCAGGCAGATTTTGGGGACTTTTTAAAGGTACCACTCTGCTTGATCACTCGAGGAAAAAAAACAGGTATAATACCCAGCCTGATTTTGACTGGGTAATGGATAAATAGACTTTTTTGCAGGCAGGTTTCTCGCCGTGTAGCATCTTAATATGCACTCCTGCAATACTTTCTACGCAGCTAACTAATCTCCTTCAAACCAACGTGTCATGATATTTCACTCGGATCTGCATCATCGATTTGCCTGAAAGCACCCAGCTAGCTTGCGTAATTTCAAGTTTGAGAGACTATCTTACTATATACTCACCATTGTCAATTCTCTAAAGAAATTCATAACCAAATGTTATTTAAATTCATGTAGACATCCTCATATTTGAAAATTTTGACTTTGAAGTCTAATTCACAGTTTGAAATTATATGGCATCTCTTCGATGTTTTGTATGTAACTTTGTTCATAACGTTATGGTAATTGTATTGTTGCAGTGCTCATGTGGGACTCTATTCCTTCTTTGGCTTGTACCAAATTTGACTTTGCACTATAAAAAACATAGCAGCTGTATGTAAACACTCAATGCACTGTGTTCTCTGAAGCATCCCAAGTACGAAAGACCATAAATACCTGGATAGAATGGCGCTGTTTTGAAAATATTTCACTTCGGCCTCCATTCTCTGGCACTGGGTTCAAACCATTAAAAAAAAAGAGAAATAATTCTAGTCTTGTTTACAAGCTGAAAAACAATGTCCATGATGTTGGAGCTTTCAGTCTCCCCATTCTCATTCACTGCCATAGCAATTTCTGCCCACATAGCAAGCTGCCACTGACAACTGTAAGAAGCGATCAACATATTAGCGTACAGAGGATTGTTTTGTCTTTGCAGTGCTCCTTGAAAATGAGTATTGTATTTAAAAACCAAACTCTCACTTCTGCCACGGAATCATAGATTTCATCAACGATTCTTAACTTCATAGCTAATAAGCCATTGGCCCAATTGTTTTGAGATTTCATGAAATTTACTGTAGCTGATAAAATATTTTTATTTTCTCTATGATTTAGTTGTCTTTATGCACATGGTGAATTTAAAATTATATATATATATACATACTGAAACTTAACTACACCGCCCCCCAAGGCAGGCGCAACATGAATTCATACCCATTCCTGACAGCATCAAACAATAAAATAATCATGTACATGTTATCCCAAGCATATGAAAACATGTAAAACTATGCAGCATTGTGGTTTTAAAAACAGGCATGATCCACTAGCTCAATGACAACCAGCAAAGTAATTAACAACAGTGCTGTATCTAACTCAGTGCCTGCAAGGCTTGACAATCATTGTATTTGGGTGCATTTTGAGTAAGTTATTTGGATCAATCGATGGAATGACCGTGGAGGCAATACACTCTGTATACAGAGCAGAGACGAGCCGTTTCATGCGGATCTAAAGAGTTCACCAGCAGTTGTTATTTCAGAGAAATGCACATGAATATCAGTGACATGATATAATTCAACATTACCATCAACCGATTTTTAGTGCTGTGTTATGGATTTGGTACTGAAAGTGTGAATGCTAACTGTTGAGGCAGGTGAAGGAGGAAGTGCACAGCAAACCATTCAACACTCAAATGGCTGGCAATTTAAGGCTGTGGATATCCACTAGTAACTCGCTTAAAAGGTTAGCCACTACCCAATATTTGTATTGAATGGTATGCAGATATTCACTGACTGAAGCAAGAAGCACACAACATTTAGACAACACAGCATAGAGTTTATTGGAAATCGAATTGGAAAACTAGCAAAGATGTGTTTCTGATTATTTTCAGGCATTGTTACAAAGTGAGCTATACACTCTCAACATGAACAGAGATTTCATGTATTCTCACTAGTGGCATTTTGCAAATGTCTTTGGCTCAGAGACACTCTTTGCTCTCTGTGAGACAGGTTAAATCCCCTTTGCCCTCAATGTTTGAGCAGATTGCTTCATTCCCAGTCCCAATTCTTCTGATATGGTCCTTATTCTTCCTGAACTTCTATTTCTTTTCCATCTTTCTTCTGTTGTGTTTACATCAAACAAGCATTCTTTGGTATAATGCTGCATGAATGCCAACCATCAAGTGATTCGTTTCATCTTTTGAGGGCTTTTGGCCTATGAACTGTTGATTTGAACTTGCCAGATTTATTTTTTGACAAGGTTTGGAGGTTATTATGTTGAATCCATTTTGGATCAACTCTTAGTGTGATACTCGTTTTTATTAGTTGATTGCATCCAAGGGATGGGAATGCCACTAAGCAAGAATAGCGTTAGCTGGGACCTCGTTAAAATTTGTCCTGGTGACATGATGCTTGTTACCTTTCAAAATGACAGAAAAATTTTACCAACAGACACAAAAAATAAACCTTTTCTCTGGCTTTCTTGAAAAGATCTTTTTGTGCTATATATTTTAGTTTTCTTCTTGTTCACCAACCAGCTTCTGTTTTCACATTATGCTTTTTCAAGTTGTGTCAGGAATGAAATTTGTAGATCTGTAAGTTACAAACTAAAACATGCCTGTACAACGTAGATTTAACTTTCTTATTCAGAGAAATGGGCAGTTTAATATACGGCTGGTTTGTCTCTTCCCACGTGGCATTATTACTGACTGGCTGAAAGTTCTATCATACCCATGACGACTGATTTCATTGAGTTTTGTACTAATTCACGATTCGCTTGAAACAGAGGTACGAATCTACTGATCTCAACTCTTGAGCAGATACTTGGATATTCAGGCAATAAGCATTTGCTGAAAGCAGATTTGGAAGGAAGGGCTTGTTAAAAATAGCCCTGAATCCATAATGACCTGGATACATGAAATTCTTAAGACTCAAGGATCAAATCATCTAGGTGCAACATTTTTGGCGGTGCCACACATGAAGACGAGCTTGCACTTGAAGCGTTTGGTCCATATCCGCACTTGATAGTCAAGTTCAGATGGATCTGGGCTGGTTCAGCAGTATAAATTGTTGTCTTTGACTATATATTTTATTATATAATTGAATTTGGCAAGAACACTTCATTATGCCAATGGGCATGTCTGTTTCAGGAATAGGGTTCATAATTTTAATTTAATAATCAATAATTCTTAGGTGGATATAAGTGTATTTAACTTCTCACGGAATATTTTTAGAATAATCTTAGTAATAGTCACAGATTAAAGTTTGAGATTTATCTCAAAAGTAGTTATACTTACTGTCATTTTTTCCTGGAAAAAAGCGTAATTTATTACTTGAGTGAGAACAAAGCCATTGAAGCACATGTTGTGATTTTCAGTCCAACAATTTAGTTTGAAATCTAACTTATTGAGCAACAGTCAAATAACAAGGTATGACTGTTGTAAAAAAAGCAGATGAATAGAAACCAGTTCTGACTTCAACCTCTGTTCATTCAAGAAACTATAAGTTCATATAACTGGAGCCTACTGCTATCAACAGTGGGCTAAACTGAGAAAAAACGCTGTCCAAAACCTGCATTGAAAGATGTTCTGATTCTCAGAGATAATCAACTGTTTCAGCAACAGAGAAAATAAAAACTCTGCCGTCAAAGACGAAAGAACTAGAAGAACAAAACCATGAATGCCAACAGATAAAACGAGCCGAAACTGCTGACAGTGACCAAAACGTTCTACCACGGAGGGGAGACACAAATTACTTCATGGGAGCCAAATTGGTAGATACTACCTACATCCCCCAAATACCATTGCTGTAAAAACCATACCAACACATGAGAAGAACTTCAACCTAAGTGGTGAAAAGTGCCATGGCCAAAAAGAAGCAGTTCAGCTCAGTCGAAAAGGGTGAAAATGCTCTTGAATTTCTCCATCCCTCTGTTCTATAACCTTCAGATCCCTGACCAGCTGTAGCCCCATCTTGGAAGCCAGTCCACATCTCCGTATTTTCTCTATAAATGTGTGACAGGAGAAGAGCCGAAAGGAGCTCCCATATAGAAAGTAACAGATTTTGTAAGTGAAAGAAATCTGCTGTTGAATGCCTTTATCAGTTTATTACATTCATGGAGTCACAAAAAAATTTATATTCAGCACCCTTTACGTGGCAAGGAACATCGGGGAGAAGCTTGAGGCTCAGCAATTCAGCAAGGTTAAACTGAGAGCCCTCCCCATTGTGAGCTCGAAGAAGCCAGAACGAAGAAAAACGAGCCCCTCCCCCACAAGCATTAAGCTGTTGCCCATCAAAGAACCCAAGGGATCTATCAATCTCCAAAACCCAATAGTTTCACTTTGATTAGCAGCACGGATATGTTCGAAATGCGATGTAAACCAATAGTCATGGCACCAATGATTCCGGGGAATGCTGACCCAGGCAGGGTCGCTTGATTTCGGTGTGCAAGGTTTGCCAACAAACCCCTTTTCACCGGCCCTTTCGGCGATGACACACGCAAGTCTCACCGTGGTATGGGTGGGTGCTGGACAGTTTCGCACGAAGGGATGGGTAAGGCAAGCGAGTTGCGCTAGGTCATGTCCAGTTACCTTGTTCTGTGAGGGTTAATTGGGTCTATGTTCGCATCCACGTGCACTAGATATGTAGTTATATGCTTTTATGACAATAACTGCTGACATAAACGAACGAGAATAGATCTGGATCAGTCACACTTACAGAGATCTTGTGACTTGGGAACATAAAATGCCTGTCTGACAATTACCAACAATTAGCACAAGATTACTATGATTCGATTCTTTCTATCAATGCTTCTTATTCATTCATTCGCCAGTTCTTGCTTACAATTCCTTCCCAGCTTGCGCATGGTAGCGAGGGCACAGCTTAGACTTGGATCTCACGCGCACACAACCAACGAGTCCTTTCCTCAAAAACCCAAACGAGATAGTTTAAACAACAGAATTCGCATCAATAGCTCACCATTCTTATCTTTTACAATACAAAATGCTTCTCTGTTATAACAATCTAGCCTAGACTTTCTATAATTACATAGGCAAGTGGTTTCGGACTGGTTTCTTTTACCCATTCTGATACGTTTGGGGTTTGACCACCCAAAACCCGCTGCGCTAGACTAAATCTGACAAAAATATCCAAAATGGACCGATTTCGTAACATTAGGAGACCACCGTTCCATGATCCCAAGGCTGCAATCACCCGACCGTCCGGGGTCACTACGGTGATGTGACTTCTATTTGCGCACGTAGGTATCAAAACCTTCTTTGGCGAGAGTACATGCGACTTTGGCGTGACGATACATGCAAGATGCGACCGGCTGCAGGAGCGGATCTTCGACGGTCGTGTGCCTTTCAGAAAACGATTAAGGCGCTTGGTGGCGCCATCGATAATCTTTGTGTTAATCGGAGAAGCGATGATCCCGAGGAGCTTGGTCTTCGGCCATGATGTCATTTGCGAACTTCTCAATCTCGTCACGAGTCGTTCTTCGGTCTTCAGTATTATGGCGGCTGAGGCACCAAGGAGCAGCGGCCGTCGCGGTGATCTTTTCATGACTTCTTCTTTTGTCGTAGTCACAGTTGATTTGTTGGAGGGTGGATACGTGGCCCAGACCCGAGTCCAAGCGTATCGTTGACTCCAACGACAGCACTGTAAACAAGTTGCCGAAAGTAATTGTTGATGTTGCATTTGTGATTAATGCCTTTGAGCCTGACAAAGTGTCTTGTTGTATGAATCTAACACATAAGTCGAAATATATTGTTCAGTGAGTCCTTCGGTGTTCTAGCGAGAGATTTGAATGATATTACTTTTTCACCTTATCCTAGATGTATCCTCGGTCTGGATTTCCTGCGAGACCCATGCGGGCTGGGGAATCATAGTCTCAAGCTTCACCTTTGTTGTGACCTGACACCAGATCATATCGGCCTTTCTTTGTCTGATAGTCACTGAGACATTTCATTGTTGGAGTTGCGGTTAGATGCGGTGACTAATCTCCCAGGGAGATAACGTAATTAAAGGCTTCTAAGGTTGCGTCGGACAAATGAGCCAAGTCAGTAGGTCACAGCCAGGAGCTACGGTCAGAGCCAAAACCTTGTGCAGGATACAGTGTTGCTTCATGAGTGGTGCCGGAACTGCTGTCGGTAGCCCAGAGTTGTGCAGCCTCCATTGGTTGGGGGTGATCCATTTGATCTAGAGAGCGCGGAGGTCGGCCCCGAAGAAGTCGACCTTTACTGTGCCCAGGGCATGATAAAGGTGCCCTTATCCTTTGTAGCATGGTGGCTTGTGTCCAAGTGATACACTCCGGATCACTTAGTTAGATTAATGTGTTGTTGCATCGTAGTGCTCTTGGTGGGCGTGCTATTTCTTTCTTGGTCCTGATGCGATGCCCTTGTCCTCTTAGTCCTTGGGGGAAGGGTGGTATTTGTGTTTACAATTTTGTGTTGTATCATGACATTGCGGCGCGGGTTACCTACGGGCTTGTTTGTATTAATGTTAGCTAGGAGGCATGGTTCCCAGTGTCGAGGAGAATCTTTACGAGCGAAGACACAGGTGGTCCGCCAGGTCAATCTCTTCATCGGCTACCACATAAAAATTCGTCCATGTCTTGATAGCGAAACTACGAATACGAGACATGGTGCTGTTGATTTCAGAATACGCTTAATATGCCTTATTTGTCATATGGTGAGATAACCGGGGGTCGGGTTTATAACAATAGCGACATTTGCTGGAAGAAGGACCCAAAACCTTGTTATCCTCGTCTTGTTGCTTATCCTTGAGAGTCCCCAAGTGAGCATGCGCGCCTTCGCATCCCCATCGGGGGGCTTCAAAAGAATGACGAGCTCCTACGGTTTGATGGGGGCGACTGGTATAGCCAGGAATAATAACCACGAATGAAAGAACGTCTTGTGCTCAAAAAAACTCGCGGACATTAGTTAGAAATTCATTGCTGAAATGTGAGCCAGGTGAAAAAACACCCTTCGCGCCTTTGTCTTGACTGGGCCGGATCACGCAAGGCGAGGAGACATTCATGACACGGCACCTCCTCTGGTTGCGGAGCTAAGCGAAGGTACCCATACGCGTATCGGGATCATTGATGGTTTTGGATCTAAATCCTCGGCAGGTCTGTTGTCTTTTATAGGTCTCCGGACAAATAGGCAGCAGTAGCTTCGTGCTTGCTGAGCTGTGCTGATAGTGCGATCCTTGCATTGAGAGCATGTAATCTTGTGGATCATGACGTCGACAAAGGACTCTCTCGCGAGTCCATGGCGACCATCGTGAATGAGCGGAAACAGCGTGACAGGTGATGCAACAACGTTGTAATAAGTGAAACGTCGGAAAAGCGATTCGAGTACGAGATCTGCCCAATAGCATACCAATGACGGTACTCTTGTCATTCCATCATCCTCATGGATCGTGTCAAGAAAGTATCCGAGGGTGATGCAGGGCGTGTGGTCGCGGTGTGATCATCGAACTTGACCTCATGGGCGTACGCGAGGATCACCGAGATGGGGACTCTCACCGGGGTCGACGGGGTTGCGGGTAGGTAGTCGAAGCCATCCCGAGTTTTCGGCGTTCGTGTGAACGGCCTTCGTGAGCGAGCCGGAGGGAGCAATTGATCGGGAGCGCGGCGGAGCACCCTCTGGTTGTCTTGTTCGAGGGCGAGGGCAGCCGTCTTGGGCCAACACGGGAGCCTTTTAACTTGTGGGGTTCCACAGGAGCTTTGTGCTTTCTCCTTGCCTTTCCTCGTGGCTACGGAGGGGGACTTCTTCTAACTCGAGCTCATCCTCTGAGACTTCTTCAACATTGAAGCTCGGTTGGGCGGAGGTTTCGCGGTGGCAGTGCGACATCCTCGCGTGAAAAATGAATCTTGGCTCGCCCGGGTGACTCTTGTCGACGGAGAGGTTGATCGGTGAGAGGATGCGTGGTTACAAGAAAAAGTTCGGTGCTCAATTGCTTCCACAAAGACGCTTAAACGAGACGGTGGTATGGCGAGACAATGCGCTAATTGGACTATCACCCTTTGCCAACAGCACTTTAAACGGATGATGAAGATACTTTACTTGGGGGCGGTTTCCCAGAGAATGGTAAAAACTTCCCATAACTTGGCTTTGTCCAAAGGCTCGGGCAGCTTCTCTCAACGGTAACCACGCTTTTACCGGAGGTACGATTTCAACGGCTGGTTGTCGCGTCCCCATTGATCTTGGCATACGCATCACGCTGGGTTGCCTAGTTGTGATGGCTGCATGCTTCCCCAACACGAGGCTTGCTTCTAGGTAACACGGCCCAATACCCGAAGATTTTGTATTTGTTCTACGAAGGCCTTGGGGGGGGGGCATTGTCGGAACAACGACCTCTAGGCTGTGTCGGCCCTTCGTAGAGGTGGCTCGACCATGAGACCACTACACTGGCAGTCCTACGAGGTGTCATAGGGGGCTTGTTACTCCTCGTCGGTCGACCTTCTCCCGGGTGGGTTCGCCACGGTTGCCTCGGCCTAGCTCTACTCTGGTCCTTTCCTGCGGGACCATAAAGAGTTATTTGTATCTGAAAGACAACGTAGCGTAGAGGCTTCACCTGGCGGAGTCGCACGGCTTCCCTGATTCATACCTGAGATCCTCATCATCCTCTTGGCATTAGTCTTGTGTCTGGGTTGGGTTGTCCCTATTTTGCCTTTGTCAACATGAATATAATCCCCTCCCTCACGGTATGAGTTCGCATAACATTTTCCTTTCATAGGGTCTGGTAACGCAGCGGCCGCGTACACTTACTTTCAAATACAATGATGGGTGCAGAATTGATGATGCCCCCCGTATACATGGCCAGTCCGGTCGAGAAGCGCGGGTAGGGATCGCATCTTCACAATTTCTGTTCGATAACCAGGACCTTACCTGCGATGTCGCCATGACTTTCATTTGGCTGCTGAGGAATAATTTTTTGTTGATTTGCCGTTGTTGGATGTTGGGCCGTTCTGTGGGTCCCCATGCGTTGCCAAGTTTCGCCATTAGTATATTAGCGTTTGATCTGGTCTAAAATAACGATCCATTTCATAGTTGCTGTCTGGATATCATTGTAATTTCACGCGGTCGTCTTTGATATTGAATAACATACACATCCTTAATAGGAGTGACAAAGCGATGCGATATTTACCTGACTCTCTAGTAAACGCCATTACCGTGCTACACAGGGGTTGCTAACTGACCTCATGCGTACTTGTAAGTTTAACCTCTCACGGCTAACTACATCTCCCGGTGTGTGGAGTAAGCGGCGTTAATGTAAGTCGCCAGAGCTATACTTGTTCCTTGCTGTCGAGTCGGTCGCTAACGGTTGCTAACTACCCGTTAGTTAGTTTTTCGGTTTGTCTTTACTCCTTAAACTCCCAGTGGCCAATCATAGCATTACCACATTGCACCTTGTGTATCCTTACCCTACGGCCAGTGCAGACCATCGCACCTTTGCGTAGATAGAACTACTTTCCTTGTATCTTTGTTTTTAGGGTTGGACAGTAACTACAACGCCCATGGCCCAGCGTACGCAATACTACGGGATTGTCGTAACGAGTTCGAAATCCTTGTAAAAATGCCGTCTTACAGTTATAACGGATAAAGGCGGCCTCGACCGAGTCACAACGCTTAAACACAATGGCGAAAGTTGTAGTCCTGCGGTGAGAGCTTTCTAATGATGTATCATGTGTGTCCAAACGGAGATAGTATACTGAAGTTACGTCTCTGGGAAGTTGAAACACCAATTTACTAAGCAGGGCCCATAGTTTAGCGCTTCATCTCCTAGGGTTAGGTTTTGGATGTTTAGGGTTCTCCATTGTTTCGATAATAAATAGGCCCTCGAGCCTCATTGTAACTTAGTTCGAGAGGGCTTTGTGGGCACCACATCTCTTCTCGAGAGATAGCTGCAAATGCCCTAGCTAGTTTTATTTCATTAAATACTGTAAGCAGAATTTGAATTCTTTGATATTAATGAGAAATGAAGTGTTATTTCTTCTTTGCATCTTTGTATTTATGGTTATATGTTTATTACCCATTGCGTTCTGCATAAATCCGGATCGACTTCATACGAACTCATTGCTTGCTTGAAATCTTTTAGTTGCGCTGCAAGGTAGGTTGAGGTTAGAAACTACGTTTGAGCGTTCTTGATGTTACGGGCAGTTACCTTATTTTGGCAATCGTATCATATACCAGGTCAATACTCTTCCGCAAAACTGAATAGCGCTTTTTCACCAGTCGTAAACTCGCCATACTGCATAACCCATCTGGGCTTCATACAAACGAGAATTGCTCATGTCTTCTTGATGCATTGCCTTTGAAGGTAGGTAATTTCAGTATTGCGTCATGGTTTCTAAGGCATGTCGTGGTGGCCTTCTTGATGACCGACTTGTAATTACTAGAGTCCTTTCTCAAGCTCCTCGGTCTAAACTAGCAGAACCATTTGTTGGCTTGAGGGTCTTGACCAGTTGATGTGCGGTTTGTAACAAGCCCTATCTTATTAGCCCTTTAGGTGACCTACTTCATGAGTCGAAGTCTCACAGTAGTATAGGTGGAGTCTTTAGAACGATTCACACCTTGAAAAGATGATGAACAACTGACTGCGGCAGGTCACATAATCCCAGTTACCTTGTTATTATGAGTTAAATTAAAGTCTCTGATACATCCGTGCGCTAGATATATAGTTATATGCTTTTATGACAATAACACAACATTATATAAACATAATAAAGATATAGGTCTAGATCGAAAACACAGATCTTGGTAACCCAAAGACAAAAATGCACAATACAACGATTACTATGGTGTTCGCACAGATTATCACAGTTAGGTTCTACATCAATCCTTCTTATTCATTCATTCATCGAATTCTTCTTACAATTCCCTTCCCAACTTTCTTTTAACAATAGGGTCCACCTGCAATTTGGACTTGGATCTCTGCGCACACGGCCAATGAGAATCCTTTCACAAAACCCATGAGATAGTTTAAACAACAACAGGTTCGCATCAATAGCTCACCATTCTTATTTTTACAATACAAAATGCTTCTCTTTATAACAATACGCTGACTTTCTATGGTCCACAAAATCGTGGTTTCGGACCCCCAGTTTTACATTACAATACGTTTGGGGCATTGACCACCTAAAGCCACACACGCTGGAATTAAATCTAATAAAATATCCAAAATGGACCGGTTTCTGACTTATTGGAGACTGTTCCATGAGGCTGCACAACCTCATAAAATAAGTTGATTGCATGCCGGCCAACATCCCCAAATGACAAGAAAGAGCGAGGAGCTTTAAAGATTGAAACAGCATTAGAAACCACCAAAGTCCCATGCTTGGACATTGAGTGACCCTCCCATGTTACCGAGGGCCAGTCTAGAGCATTCCAACCACACCCCTTTCAAGAAAAGGCAAGCGAGAAAAATATGGTTGACAAATTCCTCATCAGGTTGCAGAGAACACACCCTTGGTCCTGAAAGCATATGAATTTACTGATTGTCCTAGGTTGGGACCTTATTTTCAAGATTTTCCCCAAGGGTGAGTCTTGGGAGGGCAATTGAGCTTCTTCTTCCACCATCGCCCATCCCCAAAAGGCCCCAACACTCGGTTATAAATGCTTGACCGTGAGTAGTTCCCACAGGGAAGGATCAAAATCCCAAAAAATCTCATCCTCCCTCTCCCAAAACAAAATATGTACATGTTTAGAAACACATGAATGTATATATTGATTCCTTTCATCATGGCATCCATCTAGGAAATGAGGTCAAAAACCAGGCGAAAACCTAAGTACGTGCTGAGCAAGACGACGAATGGGAAAGTAATCCAGGTGCCTGAAAGCCTCAATAGTTCGCCGGAAGAAGAGTCTTGCGGGCAGCGGCCATCCACGGATCCCTCTCAACAAAGCTTCTGCCACTACCCACACTTTCCGAATCGGTGCAATCGAATATGGAAAGACCGCCCAAAACCTTCCAAATCCGCAGGCCACTCATACATAAGACTTCGCGGGTCCTTATCCAATCCCAATGGACAAAGGAGCAATATATTTTTGAGAAATCATTTGGGTCTAAAGGTAGTAGAATTGATGACTCCAACCTCAACACTATGACAGAGGGCACGACAAGAAGGCGTACAGTCCCAACCTGACCCTTTTGTCACAACTATTTTCTCCGAGACGGTGACGAAGTTTCCTTCACCCACTCCCGAAGAAATTTGAAACGGATCAAGGTAGCCTCAAATACCTTTTGGAATCAGAAGAGACGTAGCTGTTTGGAACAACCTCAATGCAGAGCTTCTGGAAATCAATCGCCTCTAGAAGCCATTTATGAGCTCCAAACTTTTAATCTCTTTTTCCAATCTTTCCAACAACCACATCCGGTCTTGTTCTTATAAGCATTTGTTTCAATGGAACCACTAAATATTTGACCCATCATCTAAACGGCCAAAATTAGCAAAGGAAAGATCAAAAAACTTCAGGCCTCTCCTCTTCCCTCAAACGATGAGTGGTAATGGTTGACTTTTCAGCATTCCGCCTCCATACTAGTGGCCTTGACAGGTTAAAATCTCCCAAATAGTGTTAGCATCTCTCCTGAGATCAAACGAAAGGTAATACATCATCAACAAGCAGTAGATGTGCCAATAGACATATTTAGGTACCACGAATGCCGAACACGTACTCTTTGCATCCTTAAGGCCCTACTCAAGTATACACTGACAATAAGAATAATAGAGAATGACTTAGAACCTCTTTAAAGCATGAAAAAAAGGGGAAGCCGCCCCATTACTCAAAGCTGAGAAAGAAAGCATTTGTAATACGCCATGATCATCTAATAAAACCAATACCAAAGTAGTGGTCAAAAGCACTCGAATATATAACCAACTTACCGATCATATGCTTTGGAGATCAATTTTTCAAGCGTCCCTTTAAATTCTTGGTCTTCATCTTTGTGGATACCCTCTTGAAAGCTGACTCAATGGCTATGGTTACCTCCCGCTTCGAGAAAGCCAAATTGTTAAGCTAGAGATATCTTATTTGACGAAATATAGTCTTCTTGCAACAACCTTTGAGACCACCTTGTATATCTGATTTACAAAGATTGGACGGAAATCATTGAGGAAGATGGATTATCCACTTTGAATTAAAGTGATAGTAGAGTTGAAACAAGCGGTATCCTCCACGAAGTTCACGGTATCTTCCACCACTTTGACAAATCCGCTCCAACATATCAAAAAAGTTCCAAAAATTGATTGACCATCCATCGGCCACACAGGCTTATGTCTGGAAGCTTTGAAACACATCCTTTAATTCCTTCTACGAAACCTCTTTGCCATTAAGGATTTGTTAACCGACCTCCTCCACAAACCTTGGGAGCGATTGTACAACTCTAATAACTTCCACTAGAGATGCATGAGCTTGAGGAGCTTTAATAGGGCCTTGAAATGGTCAACCCCCAACAGCATTTGCCTCCAAAGAAGAATGTCACTCCTGCTACATCACACAAACTTCAAAATAGCGATGGCCTTCTTGCCTCTAGTGTAAGCATGAAAAAATTTGGTATTATCGTCCACATGCTGTGATGCAGCCACCTTTTCAACATAAATTCCATACGCTTTTCCAAAAGGAGAGTTCCTGTCCCTTGAGACGAACAAGAGAGTATTCTTATCTTCTTGTGATATTAAACCCCTCCATTCCCTTCATAGATCAATAAGTCCTCTTCCACAACTAGAATTCATTGTCCTCCTCGACTCTTTGCCGACCAATCCTTGATGGCATCCTTGAGACGCTTGATATTATCGGCAAATTGATATGTATGATGTCTTTTAACTGTATTTCGAAGAGATCCACTTGGAGTGAACTTGATTTTAAATGTCACATCAGCAGGCAAATGTGACCCAAGCTTTAATGGGCTAGGAGGGCATCGGGGCCGAATTTAAACTCAATAAAAATAGGAAAATGGTCAGATGCACCCCATCCACATCCTTTGCTTGATTTGAAAAAGCTTGGCCACAACCTACTTTGCCACCAGAAAACAATCAGAATCATCTTCGCTACTCGACCCTTCCCCACATCTATTGTTCTCCAATTGGGTTTCGACTTTATGGGCTTATATCCAACGAAGACTCTCCTCCAGTTTTTTTTGGGTCGTGTGGAAATCGGTGTCTCGATGTGAGCATGGACGGACATCAGGCAGCCCATAGTGAAGTTTAGATCCCCACCCAAGATTAGTCCCTTTGAGCAGAGGTTACTAAAGATAGTCTAGAAGGTGATCCTATTTTGGTATGGATATAAATATTAAAAATAGTAAAGGTTCTCTGACTCCAAGCCAAAAATTAGGAAGCTGGAGTTTGACTCCATACCCCAAGTGTTTAGAGGCTTAGTGGTTCTTTCATTCCTTACCACCAAGCCACCGGCCTCTTGCAGCCAACATCCAAGTCTCAAATAACCATGACATCCAACACCAGTCTGAGTTAACATCTCCTTCTCCTAAGTCTCTTGTAACAAAATAATATCCCAGGATGTTCAAATATAACCCTCATTAAGGCAGTTCTTACTTGGGGACACCCATGAAACCTGCACAATTAAAGGACATGATCTTCATCAAAAACGAGGATGCAGATCGACTTGCTCTAAGCGCCCTCTCGATTGATTGTTGTTTCCATCATGAACATCCATTTCGCCCTAATGCAGGCTCTGGCAAATAAATCTGCCCCTTCTCGAAGTCGGATACTTCCCCTTTCTGACCCTCAGTCTTTCTTTGTAGATCTCAGGATAGTAACGAGGAATCGGAATGAAGAAATGAGGCAGACCCAACACTGTCAGGATCGGTTCTAATACCTCCACAGTGACGACAGGAGAAAAGTGAGAGGGATGAGGAGAACCAACGAAGAGTGGTTCCTAAAACCTTCCATCTAATCAAGCCGGTGAATGAGACATTTGTTGAAAGAAAATAGTAGACCTCGGGGAAAAATGAAGGATCCACATGGAAAGTCTCCGTATGCTTGGCCCCTTCTGACATAGCATGAAATGACGAGAGAGAGAGAGAGCAGGCGAGAGACTCCTCTTCCATGAACCTTTAAGGTCATGTAGCATGATTGAGGAACACTCACAGGATTTGTGAAGACGAGGGGCTAGAAGAAGACGGTGCTTTAGCAGTCCTTCTGTCTCATCTGTGAGAAACGGCGGCCTTTAACATGTTGGAAGAATAATTTGCGATCGGAAGTTTGGATGACCATGAAGCATGGCATCTTTTGCACCTAAAGAGCATATATTCATAATCCTTTCTGCTTAATCACATAATACTGAGATTTAGGGTTGTCGAACTATAAGTGTTTATATTTACCCGGGATGCGAACGCTACTGCCTTTGTCTTGTCTAGGAAGGAGGAGTACGACCTCCGGGGAAGGACCCAAGGATATTTGTAATGCTCTTGAGTGTTCCTGACGGTAATGGAGAGAGCAACTAGCTCATGTCTCGAAATGGAGGCAAACCGGGGGCGACCTAACCCACAGAGGGCTGGGAGCCACATACGCTGGCATAAAGAGGATGCCATGACGCGGGGAAAGCGGAGGTGGTGGTCCCAAGCCACGACTTCGTTGCGGCACCCGCGCCTGCCGGATGCGAAAGTGGCAACAAACCACCCTGAAAGGGTCTAGCCTCGGGCGCATGTCAGGTGCTTCCTTCTGGCCTTAAAGATTCGACCCATAATACCAGCATTTTCCAAGGAGCTGATACCTCCCCATAGCCTTCCACCCAAAGAAGCCTTATTATTGTCTGAATCACCCCGGTAATATCTTCACCAGCACATAATTCGAATACTGCTTTGACTTAATCCATTTCTTTTTAAGGCTGCAGAACCCCTTCTTTAGAGCCTTCCCTTAATCTTGGCCAAACGGAAACCACGCAGCTCCTCCGGGCTAGGATAGCCACAACAACGAAAAATCAATGTGACACCTGTGATTCACGGTTCTCCTTCTCACTATCATTAGCATTTGGGAAAATAAATTGGTCAGGAGCCTCTTTACGTTCGACGAGCCCCCGATCATCGTCCTTCGGAGACCGAGCCTAACCCTTCCTTCCGGTCGGATTTAGCCGACTCTCTTCAAAGTACGTGCAACATTGCTGCAATCCCAAAAAATGCTCATCTCCTATGTGACTCCATTTCTCCCTCCTTGACCGCCTTGAGGTCCACGAGAAACGACACAACTACGGGTGAATGACGAAAACACTCCATGACTTACTTAATCTCGCATCACACGCAACATGATTATCGGTCTCACGGTCCGTGACACATGCATTCAAATTTTCTCCGAAGGCGAAGTTCCCACCATTTCCTCATCGCTTCTCGAAAATCATGTGAATGAGCCACATCTTACCCTTTTACGTCCTTATAATTAAAATTGTTGATTAATTAAAAAAAAAAAATGTTATATGAACATGAGTTATGGTTTTTGGGCTTGTGGTATTAATAAGCCATGATATTGTCAACCTATTTATAAGTTAGAATATCCATAGTAAAGTGGAGGTGAAGCTCCATGGTTAAAATTCTTGTTACATCTTTTTTTAAATCTATATATGTTTAACATATATCAATTCTTTTTATAAGTAATAATATACTAATAATTTAAAATAAAGTTACAATCTAGTTATTTTTTTATGATTTTTTTTTTTTAATTCTTGGCAATGTGAGATGCATTATGAGATAAATGTTTGATGCTATCGATGTTTACCAACTATTTAATTTGCTGTAGGCTTAATTATGTATTTTTTTCATGTTGCATTATTCTGTTGATTCTATTTTCTCTATGTTTTGCACATTCTATTTACATGCTCTTTATATTCATTTTGTTTGTATTTTTCATCAATAATTAGGATATATTAAAGATGATGTAACTAGATAACTAGTACTGTGATTGTGATACTGTACTTTTACAAAAATACTTATTTTCTGTGGAAGGAAAAAGGGAATAGTCCTATCATTTTCCTATTATATCTAAGACTAACGACTTCTTTATTTACATAGTAAATTCAAAGTTGATCTTCATTTGAGTCATTATGAAATGTACTTATGAAAAGAATAGAAAAAGAAAATTTTGTGTTAATTATTATTATGACTTATTAAAGCATGGGTTTCATGCTTGGGGTCTAAATTACGTTTAGGTCAAAGTGCCCATTGAAGACTTCTAGGATTTATCTTTAGTCATTGAAGTCATTGTACATTTAATAAGACCCTTCTTGAGCTTTTTGAATCATGTTAAAGAAATTATTTTTTGAGTCAAATAGTAATAGGCTGTCACCTTCAAACCATGTTGGTCCTTGCATTCAGAAGTCGGCCCACATGAAAGGTAATTAAAATTCCATAAAAGTATATATCTGATCTTTATTCGATTCATTTGAGAGAACTACCTCACCAAGTTCGATATCCAAGAAAGAGGTAGCAAAAAAGTGTGAAGTTGTAGGAGAAGGAAGGATAACAAGATTGAGATTTTACGGGTCATCTCTCTTGCCGTGTGAATTTCTAGGCTATTACAAATTGAAATTTATAACTGCTAGGTATTTTAACATCAAGATGAAGTTATTGTTGCATTGAAGTTAACTGCTTGCACATCAAAGATGCTGCTTCAAGGTCGAAATGCGCTTCCAAGGTCGAAGTCTTTGCATCCGGAGTCGAATTCGGAGTATTTGCCGAATTGAAGTTTTTATTTGCAAGTTCAAGATCAAGTTATTCTGAAGGTTATCATCTGCCCGAGGAAAGAAGGAAGAAGTGACTTGGTGATTGGAGGAAGTCTGGTAATAGGTCAAGGTCTTAGTTGATCTCATTGAAATATTGAAGGAGAGTTGTTGGTGGGTTTTCCCCTAGATAAGGTTTTTCATAGCTATATGTCTACGTACGAGTGTCCTTGATCTTCATGTTATGGTTTGGTAATTGCTTAATGAACTAAAGTAAATGAAGAACACAAGAAAGTTAATAGTAAATAAAGAACTACAAGTAATTATCATCATAGAAAATATTTCTACCTTTCGATTTTCTAATAACATTGTCCACATAAAATAATGCAAAAAACAACACATAATTATCTTTTATGTAGATTTTCTTCCTTCTTATGGAAGATAATGTGAGTTAGATTGGCTACAACATAATTTTGGTTCCACATCTTTCTCTTTTGATTTTTGTGTTGTTAATGGGGAAAGGAATGTAAATATTTTCTTAGAACTTCTAGAAGGGGAACGAGGTTGTCAAGGTGCTTTGCTTCCCCTTCCTCTAGTTTTCTAATTTCTCCCCAACTTCTTGTTGGAAAATACTCCTTAGGTTCGGTCTTCATTTTAATGTACTTGAGTCAACTTATAGCAATGTACTTGAAAAAAATAAAGAAAGAATTATTATTATTATTGTGACTTATGGGTCACCATGTTTTAGGGTCAAGTCCCCATTAAGGAGCTGCAGGATTTATTTTGAGTTAATAGAGTCATTGCACATTTAAAGAACCCTTCTTGGACTTTTGAATCATGTAAAAATGTTTAATATTGAGTAAAATATAGATTATCGACTTATCACCAAGTCGACCTAAAGAGATCATGTCGACTAAAGACACCTATTCGACCTCCTGGAGCCTATAAAGGAAAGGAAATCGAATTCATTTGGAGCACACACTCACAACAAGTTCGATATCTCTTATAGCTAGGAAAAGTTCAAAGTACGGTATAGGAAGCGAAAGAAGTGTGAGTTTGGGGAAGTCTAGGGAGAAGAAGAAAAATGAAATTTTGGTGTACGCTCTCTCTCTCTGATGCAAATCACTCTAGATTAAATTGAAGTCTTCCAAGTTTCTTTATTGAAGTATTCATTATTCTTTGGGAGATTCATTGCCTAATTAAATTCTTTGGAAAGAGGTCAAAAGATACGGGGCCGACTTGGTGTGGAGGAAAGTGCAGTATATGTCTAGGGTGAGCAGGTCTCAAAGAATACTATTAGAGAATAATTATCTTATTTGAGTTTCCCCTCGATGGGGGTTTTTCCACCGCGTGGTGTCTACATACAGTGTCTATTGTTTTGTCTTGTTACTTTGGTAATTGCTTGATGAACTAAAAGAAAGAAGATATAAAAAATCATAATAACAAGAAACATCACAAGTAATTATCCAGAGAATAACAAAATCTTTTACTGCTTTTATGATTTTCTAACATGGAATCGAGCTTTGGTAGAAGGAAGAAAGAGGCAGTCTTCTAACCTTGATCAAAGAACCATTCAAGGATCGTCTCACGGAAGGAATCTACACTCTGGGAAGATGTCTAACACGATCAAGAGGTGAAAACAAACTTGGAGCCTCAAGCCTCGAGTCTTGGAAAGTGAAAATTGATGACCTCATCCTTGAAAAAGAATAAGGTACTAGACTTGGTCAAGAAGAAGTAAAGAAGCCTACATATAATTCCGGTGATGGTGACAAAGAAGTGAAATTCGAGGAAACTAGGGTGGTAGCCATGACTCTAATGGTGGAGAATAAAGGACAACACTTGCCCATTCATAGCCAACGTTGACCATGCTCGAGTATTACATGAGCTGTCAAAGTTATTTATTATTAAGGAAGTAGCTACTTTGAAAAATGAGCAAGGACAAGATATTTAAGAAAACCTGTTAAACTGTCTCCTTTGTAAAGATAACAAGGTGGATGAGCTGTCATTGATGAAATTATTGCGGTCACTTCAGTCTTTATACTAGTGGGGTTATACCTACTTGAGGTGCAATTATTGAGGACTTGTTGGAAGGTAGCTCCAACCTTTGAAGAACATGGACTACAGGTCGAGGAAGAAGGTGGAGATCTCATTGGTGGCCAATCTGAAGGAGTATCTAGTAACACATTGATCAACAAAGAGAAAGAAATCAAAGGACCAAGGAATAAAGTTGACATGTCTGGGTGAATACCATCAATGTCATAAGAAGAGGTCACTATAAAATTGACATCTTTGAAAATACGAGAAACAAGAAGAAGAATCGAAATAACATTATTTGAAAGGCTCAAAAAGAATGTCAAGCATGATAATATTTGAAATCTAGGTTTTAAACAAGCCCTTGTAGTAGTTAAATTCTCTAGTGTGTGTGATAACAATACGAGATCTATTTATATAATGATTGTTGAGGTTGTGAGAATGAAATTCTAGGGTTTTGAATTGAACCTGGTAAAGTGAAAAATCTCACGATGAATAATGACAATATGATGATTTGAGGTTGTGTAAGATTGATAAGAAATTTGACTTTTGGTTGGATTTGATGGTTGATTGAAAATCTAGGGGTTTGCAACTAACTCTAGTGGAAGAAATTTGGTCATATTAATGACTAAGTTAGCGATTGACTTTGATTGGTTCTCTTGTATGAAATCTAGAAGTTTATGTAATCTCCTGAGAATGAAGAATCTACAATATGAATTACGAAAGTTGTTAGATATCTTGTAGATCTATATTTAAAATTGTTTCTAGGGTTTGGCACACGTGTAGTGAAGATTGTTACAACTTTGAAAACATTGAAACCTAAAATAGAATGAATGTTCTGAAGTAGTCTGGGGTTGTAATAAAGTCCACCAGCAATATATTGAAGAATATATGTCTCTTGTTTGTAATTAAGTTTGATGTCGATATGTATAAGTTGAAATGCTTTTGTGATTTTGATATAGCTAACTTCATGCTTCTCGTTGGTTGTACTACCTAAGTTGTGCATACTGATCTTCAATAGTAAAGATATTCGTTGATGTGATAAGCATGATGAGGATGATAATAACTTTCATTAGAAATGGTTGGAAGCAGAAAATTCTCACGATGATGAAAGAAGAAAATGATCTCACTGAAGCACAGAATAAAAGAGATCTCCATAGATTAGAGGAGTTTAGATGAATGCTCCTTGGTTGAGGAGGAGGGCATAGCTTGGTTTAATTGAAGATGAATTTGAGGAGGGTATGTTCTTTTGCATGTGAAAAGTAGGGAGAAGGAAAGTGTATAATGAAGATGTTCTATCAAAATTTCGGTTGATATCCTACTATGAATGTTGAGAAGAAACATCAAGTTGTGTGGAAGACCCCAAAAGTTTGTATTTGATTATGTACATATGAAAGTATTATTGATTGGGGTTGTGTTTGTGCGATTATGTGAATCTCTCGAAGGTTTTGATAGCATCACGGTTATCGATCAATTTTGATCGGGGGAGATTTGTTGTCCTTGATGCGGATCAGGAAACTTGTGGTGAAGCATTTAGCAGGAGGATGTCTGGTCAACACTTTGTGTTGATATGTAGATCCCAAAGTAGGGGGGGGGGTAGCGTGGGTCTGGAAGCTGCGACCATGGATACACACCACTAGGTCCATGGAGTTGATGGTTAGCAAGTAAGCTTGATGGTACTGAAGCCTTTGGCCAGGTCCATCTTAGTCCCACATGGATAGATTTCTGCAGTCGGAATCTAGTTTGTGGCATGGCGATGCCTAAATTATTGAAGACAGTGGATGAATTGCTGCAGTCGGGGAATCTAGTCCGCGCGTTCAGTGCCTAAGGATTCTTCATTGTTCATATAGTATGAGATCTTCCATTGTATTTGTATATGCGAACACTCCTAGTTAAGAGGAGTGTTGAAAAATATATAGGACGATCTTCATTTAATGTACTTGGTCATCTTGTAATGTTGACAAGGGCAAAAAGAAAAAATTATTATTATTATTATTGTGACTTATTAAAGCATGGGTTTCATACTTGGGTCACCATGTTTGGAATCAAAGTCCCAATTGTGGACTTCTAGGATTTATTCGAGTTAATAGGTCATTGTACTTTTAAAGAAGACCCTTCTTGATTTTTGGACATGTAAAAATGTTTAATATTGATAAAAAATATGAATTGTCCGACCTCACATAAGTCCCCTAAAGGATCATGTCGCTTATAAAAATTTACCTATTAAACCTCACACAGGAGCATAAAATGAAGGATATCGAATTCATTTGGAGCACACACTGCGGCCAAGTTCGATATCTCTTGTAGGTAGGAAAAATTCGAAGTTTGTTCTTAGAAGGCGAAACAAGTGCGGTTGAGAAGTCTAAGGAGAAGAAGAAAAACAAGCTTTTGGGTACACTCTCTTTCTTTGTTCATGCCTAGATTGAAATCGAAGTCTTCAAGTTTGTTGTTGTCGGAGAAAGCTATCTGTTTCTTTGGAAGTTGCTACCTAGTCAAAGTCGGCTGGAAAGGGTCAAAGATACGGGGCGACTTGAAGATGACGGAGGGAAGATGCTGGTATATCTAGGTGAAGAATCTCAAAATACTATTGAAACGAAAAATTATCTTGATTGGGTTTTCCCCTCAAGGAGGTTTTCCTTGGTATAGTGCCTATTTGGTGTCTATTGTTTTATGTCTTCTTTGCCCTTGGTAATTGCTTGATGAACTAAAATAAAGAAGATATAGAGAATTGTAATAACAAGAAACATCACAAGTAATTATCAGAATAAGAAAATCTTCTGCCTTTATGAATTTCTAACACTTCTTTTTGAATATTCTTTAGAGAGGGTGTTGAAACCCAAATGGTACGCTTTTGAAACATGTGAATTTAAGATCTTTGATTTTTAGTTGACGGATGCGGGTGAGTTTTGAAATTTCTTGTTTTGTATCCTCTTGATCCTCTTGGACTTCTAATTTGGTGGGTTCCTCTTGATAATATGGACAGAGTTTTATACGTATCTACCCTTTCTTCTTCACTTCTTCTTGTTCAAGAGCTTCAATTTAGTGTTATCGGAACTAGGCTATTTGGTGGAATTAGTTGGTTCAACCATTTTGGTGTCTAAACCATCTATTGATGTGGCTGAAAGGATGGTTCGGTGTCGGTGGTTGGTTCTTGTACAAAATTAATGAGTAAATTACCAAATTGACCTTTTTCACAAAATTATTAGTTTTGAACAATGCAACCAAAGACCTTCCAAATGTAATTGTTTTTAACGAAAACAATAATTAATGAGTGGGGTAGCCTAATATTCAACCTTATGCGAGTTGGTATCTTTTGGATCATCAACCCCTGAAATAGGGATAATTAGGAGGTGAGTATTATGAACCCCCTATACGAGGTCTGCAAGTTGAGATCCCGCTTAGATATTTATGCCGCATCTTTTGGATTTTATTTAAATGATGATTCTTGTTCATTGCTTTGGGGAATAGAGCCTTGCTTCAAAATACATGTGTTCTTTGAGTTTTGTGGAGTTTTTACAACAGCCATACTCCCCTTCAAGAGTTACCATGAAGAACTCTGAAGGATGTGTTTTTAGAGAAATTTTTGAGAATTAAAATGGGCCTCCTAAAAGAATATTATGAAATAATAGTGGAAATAATAAAATAAGATTAGATTACATCATCAGATTTTAGAGGAAAAAAACAGCTTCTTTTTTTCGCTCGTGACACAACTTATCTCCTACGATTTTACTCTAGGTTGACAAGACATTCGTTGGATGTATAATTCCATTCACCATCCAAAATTACAGTGTTGCATACATTGATGGACCTGCTACACGATAAATAATATATAAAAAATGTGATTGTCCATTTTCCTTCATTACGATTTTCTATGTAGTAGAGTGTTGAAATGTGTAACTAGGTTCAATCTTCATAATGTCACAATACAGCAATCACGATTTTATATATTTGATATTGATGAGAAAATGAAATTTATTATTCTTGATGTATGGGTTTCATGCTCAAGATTTTGTGGGTCAAGCACCATTTAGGTGCTTCTGAAGGTTTCATAGAATTATGAATGCACAAAAGAGTCATTGTCATACATGTAAGACAGCAGGCATTGTATCTTATCAAATATTTTTTTTAAAGTCAAGTGTCATAAGACCCTCCAGACAACTTTTCAAATAAGTCGCCTACAAGAAGGATCGTCGACCTCATGAGACAGCAATTTGACCTCCTAAAGAAGCCTATATACAGAACATTGACATCATTTAAGAGGAATCGATCGAGAACAAGAAGTTGGATTAGAGAAAGAAGACTTAATAGAAGAAAAGAAGAAGCTAAGAGGAAGGAAAGGAACAATCTTTAAAAGTTGTTTGGGCTATCATCTCATGAGATGGTAAACTTAAGGGCAACTTGTTACTATAACAAGACGAAGATTGTGAAAGAACCAAGTTAGAGCAACTGAGGTCTACTTCATAGCCAAAAAGTTCCCCAAAGAAGGAAGAACTAGTTCAAGCAATGGAAAGGGAAGACATCACCATCTTTCACACATGCAAAACTGGGGTTTCTCCAACCAGCCAAAATTGGAGTCGAGAAGTTGTTGGGGTCGAGTTGCTAGAGAAGTTGTTGAGGTCGAAGTTGATGAAAATTTATGTGGATCTTGTGAAGGTTGACTTGGTCTTAGATGGGGCTTTGTCAAGGTCATAGGTCTTGGAATTTGTCATTTGAAGTTCTATAAAAAGAAGAGTTCTCATGGGTTTCCTCTCGAAGGAGATGTTTGTGCCAACATAGCCTACGTCTTGTGTTCTCTTGTCTCTTTGTTTTTCATTGTTTGGTAAACTATTTGATTGTAGAAAACACAATAATAATCATGTGAAAGAAGAAACTAATCAAATTAAGTAAAAGTACATCACAAGCGGTTATGAAGGTTAGAGAAATCATTTAATTAAGTTGCCTAGATTTCTCAACATGGTATTAGAGCTAAGATGATAAGACAAGAGGAAGCAACTTGAAGATCATTAATTGGAGAAGGATACATAAGGGCCAAACACAGAAGAACTTCAAAGAAAGGACTCTACTCTTAAAGCATTCTTCAGTAAACTCACACATTAAACAAATCATCATCAATAAGGCATCAACCACATTAATCAACATCATCGAAGGGCATCAAGTGAAGATATCATCACACAAAAGACATCTTCACAATTGAAGTATCTTTATATTTGTAGATCTAGTGTCAACATGACTTCATTCACATAGAAAACAACAAACTTGTTGGGTCATCAATTCCTCTTGGAAAAAGATGATAGATTTGATTCTCATAGGAATGAAGTTGTTGAATATGTTAAGGTTTAATATCCAAACCATCTCCAGGGAAATCTCAAGCACTGTTAGAGTACATGAAAGAAATTGAGCTCAAAGAATCTACTGTAGAATCTATCAAGGATTACCTCATCACATATGTATAGCAAAGAATTGGAGAAATCGAGAAAAGATATATATGAAGAAGTTGGTAGAATTGTTTTTAAACGTAGGAGAAGTTATATCCTTTGTGAACCAACTATACAAGATGAAGGTATCAAAGGAGAAGGTAGCCTCGCACCTTATGCGGGTATCTCAAATAAGAGATCAACTACGGGAACTTGGAGAAATAATGTCGATAAAAATGACGTACTCAATGCACTACTTGATGTATGGGGCAACTTTGTATCAAGTATCTATGGAAAGAAGGAAACTACCACTCCATTCAATGAACTTTTGGTTATCATGTAAGATTGAAGAAACTAGGTTGAAGGCTAGAATGATGTTGGATCAAGTGAACAATTTGAAGCATATGCAACTATGGCTAGAAGAAAGGAAAGTTTGATCCTCAGAAAAAGAAAGCTTGACATGTCCAAGTATCTAATGCTATGAATGAAATGAATGAGAGCACTTACAAGAAGGAATTGTCCTAAACTTAAGAAGACAACATGAAAAGAAAAGATAGAAATGAAGCCCATATCCATAGAAGAAATAGAAAGACACGAAAAGAAGAAGTCAAGGGAGGAAAGTGAGAGACCTTTGTGGTGACAACATTCTTTACTTTGTTTGTAGAATGATAGGATGCATTATAGAGATGACATCATCATAGAGGCATGAAAAGTCAACCAAAGTAGAAGTCTATATGGTTGATAGTCATTATAGAGGAAGTAGCTCATAGCATCTTCATTTAAGAGTATATAAGAGACTGATCGAAGTAGCAATCCTATGGTTGGAGAAAATCATCTAGCAATATAAAAGATAAAGAAAGGTCATCATAGATCATCATTATTAGAAAGACATTTGCAAAATGAGGATTATCAAGATCTGTCTCTTTCTAAGGAGATCCACATCTCTTAGAAGAAAACAAGTGCAGCACGAGATAGTCACATTCCACCTTGTGTGGGATCCATTGAAAATAGTGTGATGACATATATGAAACATGTCAAGATGGTTGAAGTACTTTCATCTTCAAATCAAGGAATGAAGCTACTAGAAGGGAAGTCTAGATGATCAAAAGAAGGAAGAGATATGTATATGTTTGATAGATAAAATCATACAACCATATAGTTGCAAAAATAATGGTTTAATGCTCTATCTCATGAGCATGAATGAAGAAGAATCTCTTCCATTAGAAGAATGCATACGGATATGTAGACAATATGCCTTGAAATCTATTACATATTGACTAAGATGGAATCAATGTAATATGACCCTCTTAGAAGAATATGAGGTGGTTGACAATCATGGTTCCTGATTGAAAGAATCATGTAAAAAGAATCCCAATGAAAGCAATATATGAAGAAAATGAAGGAAAGTTCGTTGGAAAATGCATCTATAAGATAATATAAGTGATCAACATTTGATATCTAGGACGGTCGCTATAGCATCTCCATGAAAGGTATGAAGACCACGATGTATGTTGGAAAGGAGAACCTTGGTAATGAATGTCTTGTAGATAGGGTTATGCATGTCTTGGATATTGATGTTTATGAAGATGATGTCATGACGAAAGGCCATCATAAAGAGGTAGCTTTGTTTGATTTTTGAGAGCATCTGGTTGAGTTGAAACGGAGACTCACAGGAGGTTGTAGATGTCACCTACAACTGATGCTCATGAGAATGGATGGAAAATATCTGCAGAAAAACTGACTTGGTAAGAGGTAGCTATAAGAAGGAAAGATGAATGTGGTATAAGATCACTTTACGATGAAGAAAAAGGATGACATGACTATTGGTTCAACCTTATGGTTCATTGAAGAAAGTGGTGAAGATGGTTGATGCCCTACAAATAAGTTGTGATGAAGAAGGCTCCATGATGAAATTCATGAAATGATGCGAGAAGAAGGCCCTACAAGAGAGCGATGAGTAAGTGATCTCACGAAGGAGCGGATAATTGTTATCGAGACAAATTCGCTAGTTAAAGAGGGAGCTGAGCGAGTTCTTGGGGCAGGTGTATTCCTTTTATGGGGCGAGTATATCCTCCCTAGTTGATAGGGATAGATAGACACATCATTCTTGTCTTCTTTATGAAGAAAGAATGGAGGATTAGGTAACTATCGTTGATACTCTTTCGGATGTCTTTAGGGCATCCAAATAGGTAAGAGTAGTCGAAGGAAAATTTCTATGATTATGTTAATCAAGGCAGGAATTATCCTAAAAGGACTTGTACCTTGTGGTCGGATGAGGTATGTTATGAGAGACAATGATGAAGATGTTTATGAATCATTGGTCTCCCCTAGCAGTGTGCTCTAATCTTGTGGAGAGATGGGGCATTGGTCAAAGGCCTTACCACCATGTGATAGTCTTTGGTTGATATGTTTGAGAATGCATTGATATAGGATTGTGAAGATAGCATTATGAGATGGCTTGCAATCGACTCTTCTTATGAAATTCTTTAGTATGAGAATGTCCAGTACTGTATGTATTATGAATACCTCTAGTTAAAGTGTTGAAATGTGTAACTTCAAGTTTGGTCTTCATGAGTGATATTGTAATCATGATTTTTTATATTTGATATTAAAAGAGAAAAAATAAATTTATTATTCTTGATGTATGGGTTTCATGCTCAAGATAAATTTATTGTAAGATTAACACCCATTGAGTGCTTCTAGGTTTGTCATAGAATTGAAGTCAGAGTCATTGTGTCATACATGTCACTTTGAGCACATTGTATCTTGTAAAGAAAATTTTGTGGAGGTCAAAAGTGTCATAAAGACCCTCCAGGAACCTTGTGAGAACAAATTGACCTACAAGAAGGATCAGATTGGCCTCATGGAGCAAACAATTAAAACCTCTGAGAAGCTTCTATACATAAAAGTGCTGAACTCATTTAAGGAGAAATTGATCAAGAAACAAGAAGTTCGATTAAGTAAGAAAGAAGACTAAATAGAGTGAAGAAAAGAAGAACTAGAAGGAAAGGCAGAGAAGTCTTTAAAAGTTGTTTTGGGCTACAGTCTCCTCACATGCGAATATGGGGAAACATTACTAGCGAGACCAAATTGGGGAAAAATTAGAGTTAGGGCACCAAGAGGTCTACTTTGCAAAGGCGAGTTCTAAGAGGAAGAACGATTTGACGAAGGAGATAAAAAGGAAGAAATCACCATTTTTTTGACACAAAACTGAGATTTGCATTAGTGAAAAATTGTTGTTAAGTTGTTGGAGAAGTTGTTGGGGTCGAAGTTGTTGGAAGGCATGAAGGTGTGCAGATGTGGAGGTCTTTGTCAAGGTCGTAGGTCTTAAGAATTCATTATTTTAAGTTCTATAAGAAGAGGAGTTCTTGTGGTTTTCCTCTCAAGAGGAGGGTTTTGGCCTTAGATTATAACCTACATCTTCTTGTGTCCTCTTGTTTCATTGTTTCATTGTTTGGTAGTTGTTTGATGATTGAAAACACAATAATAATCAAGTGAAAGAAAACTAATCAGAGTAAGTAAAAATACCACAAGAAATCACCAAAGTTAGAAGAAATCATCTAATTAAGTTTCCTAGATTTCCTATGCAAGGGTCCATAGTATACAATGTGGGTACTCCTTGGATGAAAAGTTAAGTTCTACATCCAACCAGTGCTCACTTGAAATTTGAGTAAAACCGTGAAGGAGATAAATTGAAAATACGAGTTAAAAAATTAGTTTTTAAATTTTAAATTTTTATCTTTTAGTTTTTACTACAAAAATGGTGAATCATCCTCCATGGTTGACATCATCATCTTGAATCCTATTGGTTCTTATAAAGTTGATTTTGGCTGTACATTTTGTTTTGGGGTGCTTTAGACTTCAGGAATTTCTCTAATGTCGAACGAGGCTTGAAGATGACTCTCAACCCTCCATATTGATTTGAATACCCTCTGGTAGAGCCCTTTTAGATCCATTTCACAAATTTGCTTTAAGTATATATATCCCTTTTTGGTTCAACTCGTCTATATTGCGGCACAACATGCTCCTATGAATTTGATAAACTTCATTCCAAAATATAATGGGGATGTTTGGTAGCATCATCCATATAAGAATGATCAGAGATTTCCATGTCTACATCAAATTCAAGGTCCCGATGAGTAAGGAACATTCCTTACCAATGAAGTAGGGATTTGATTTGAAGCTTTGATCTCTATCTTCTTTGTTACTAAATTAACACAAACAATAATCCTTGTCACAATAATAACCAAAGATATGGCTTAGGAAATATCCTAGCGCCTTGAGATAAATACATGGCCTTCTTGAGGGTTAGGTTAGAGCCTATGAACTTTTCAATAGTGCTTCCTCATGCAACGTTATGGATTTTCTCTTTGCATTTAGAGACATGTTTAGCATGGGGATGGTTTTAACCCTTTTAACAATTTTCTCTTCTCTCGGCATTTCCACTAGTAGAAGATTTGGTGAAAACATGGTACATCCTCATGATTCACGGAATGTATTCTTTCTATTTGTATATATGTGCTTTTAATTCTCATTATTTTATTAGTATATGTAATGCGATGTTGTACAGACTTGTGCACACTCCTTATTTACCAAATTTTTTTTTACTGTTTAGATGTTCCATGTTTTGAAGGCTTGTGGACCCTTAGAATGTTCCCAAATTCTTTGGAATTTAATCGGGGACTCGGGTTAAGCTAGCCATCCTTGAGATGTTTTGGGTAGATTTCATGAATGCTTTGAACCTATGTCTGAGTTCGGCGAACTTCAACCTGAGGTTCGGGTGCAAGGCGAACCTTAAATTTTGAGGTTGCTTGAACCTCATCGAACCTCATAGTCATTGACCAAGTGCATAGATCAAAACTCATAACCTCATGTCTACAACTCCAAACTTGTAATGTGTCATGAGTTTCCATGATCATGATAACATTTTTATGTTTATTGATGTTGATATCTTACCTTTTATCCTATTTTTCATTTCGACTTAGCATATGTATATATAGACGAACCCTGTGCTTGAATCTCATCAAACAATTCGAACACGAACGAACTTAATCATTGTATAGAACCCGAACTCGACAGAACCATGTGACATAGCTTTGAACAATGTTCGAGGATGTTCTAAGCGATTTAGAGACTTTAAGGCATATTTCAGGAGATATTGAGCGCCATATCTTGACTCTTGACCCCATTCATGGACATTGATGATTGGACAATGTGATCATTTTTCCCATAAAATAGTTTTATATGGCATTGAATCTAAATTTGTACAAGTTGTAACTCGAAACATGGATTTTTGTTGTTTGGTTTCTAAAGCCAGTTTTAAAACAACTTTAATATCTTCAGCAACAATGTTGCATTCGAAAACATTTATGTCAGAAAAAGCGATATAACTTGTTCTGCAATATCTGATCCTTGTGATTTTTTCTCCTCTTTTTTGGGTCATCTCAGCACCTACATATTGTACATTGGTTCTGGGTCATTAGAGATCAGTGCTTCCATATACGGACCAAAGCATTTTTCAAAAAAATCATATAGTAGTGACTTGGATTAGGTACTAAATGTTTGAATAAATTCTATTCAATCACCTTAATTTGAAATTTTGAATCTAATTTCTCTGAAATATAAAGTGTTCTAAGTGGTTTCCAATATAGTTGTTAAAATATGAAAAACCTAGTGAAAAGATCATTGCTTTCGTGTGTATTAACTATAATCATCATAACAAGAAGAAACTGCTATATTGACGATTGGTTTGTCTCATAGACCCTTCATGGACAACAGCCGCAAATTGCAAAACGTTACACTTAAGTTTTCTAAAACTTAATCACAGATTACTCATGTCCTGGCCAGCCAATAATGAATGTCCTCATAACGTTACTCAATCGTTTTCAGAATTGGTAAGTGTAAGGGTTGTGTATAATACCTAATATAAGTTAACTTGTTATGCTTACAAACTTAGACAACAATTAATTTGTATGGTAGATTCTAAATTTTAAATTAATTTTTATTATTGTTATACATAATTATTATATAATTGCCAAATTGCCATCACTCAACCTGCCATCACTTGAAAAATTTAATTAGTGCCTAACTGCATCTTGAGGACGTGTCCCCTTTATGAGCAAAATTGCAACACAGATGTAATAATTTGCCTTCTTGTTTGTCTCATATTTAAAAATAAAATAAAAAATAAACACCACTATTTTGAATCATTGTGGAAATCCATGCAATATATGCTGTGTACCAATAGGATGTATCTAATATGTTAATTTATGAACCCCTGATAGAAGATGAAATCACAACCAACAAAACAATCAGATGGACTTGAAATTATGATGAAAGCCTCTTTCCAGCTCTAAAATAAATTATGATAGAAAGTCTATTTTCCAACTTTAAAATAAATTATGATAGAAATCCTCTTTTTCCAACTTTAAAATGTGTATTTTAAAACTGTTTTGGAAGTGACTCATCTGAAGTAGGTGTGCATTTACAGCCATTTGACTCTAATTTTCTAACATTTTGGGCTTTTTTTGGTATGCTTTTTCTGGTCAATCTCACTAAGAATTTGGTAAGGATTCAACAATTCCAGAATTTGAATTGCTGATTCATTTATGCATTCATGAAAAATCATATAATCGCCAACATTGTATCATCAAATTAGGACCAAAAAAAAAAAACCAAAATAGTAGAAGGTTTAAACAACAACATTTGAATTGTATCATTTACCTATTAACATTGCTGAAATTAATACATCAAAATATATCGTACTATATGTTATTTGTAGAAATGAATACACTATCTATTTTAACATTATAACAACGCAATCAATGAAAGAGAATGGTGAAGTCATATTTGATTTTGCACGATTATACCATTGCCTGGAATTAATGCACCATGTTATATTTGATGTATGGTTGCTAAAATGAATGCAAGAGAATGGTGGTGATATGATTGTTTGCATTGCACCATTGCCAAAATCAATGCGCCATATTGTAATGTAATGTATAGTTTGCTGAAATTCAATGTAACCATATTTAGTAATTTGTAATTTATAGTTTGCTAAAATCAGCAGGACACGTTCGTACTATATTGTTGCTAAAATCGAAAGTGCAACAACAAGTATATAGAAAAAACAAACAATCCCATCAAAAATAGTACCGGTACCGGTAACATTGCCATGAATAGGAAGATAAGTATCACATGTAGTTGTTTTCTGCATAGTGAGTGCTGCCTCTTGTTTTTGCAACTCCATCTGCAATACAGTTTGGCCATTATACATTTCCCTCAATTTGTATTCTAAATCCTTTTATAGCTCTGTTAACTCGGTGATTTATACAAGTTTAAACGTATAAGCACATGACAATTCGTTCTACGTTACAGTCTCAATGATATGTTGGATTATTTATAAAAATTTACCAAAACTAATAATATTAGTCTTTTTAGTACATCAGGCCAGCGGCTGATAACCTCTGACTGCGTATTAAGAGGGTAAACGAATGTGTTGACAATAAATAGGTGGCATGAAACGACTACAACATCACCCTGAACAACGACAACGCCGAAGCCATTTCGAGGAGAGAACAGGTGATTTGTGGCTGTGGAAGGCAACCTTATGGGTAATAATGGCAGCGTGCATGGAACAATTAATAAGCATGAGCTGTATGTACTTACTTTTAGATTCAAAGCAAGTAGATTATCTTTAGATTTAAGCAAATAAATTATCTAACAGTTGGCACTATACAACTTATGTATATTAATTTCCCTATGGCGGGATAGATAATTCTTGTAACCTTATGTTGACTGGGCGCGATTGATGACTATTATCACACATTGATGGCCGTAGAAGACGCTTTGACAACAATTCGGGTTCACACAAATCAAGCAGAATTGCTTATTTGGATCTAATTTTATTAAGTAACTATGCACCTGACACTTGCATAAATGACCATTCTTGAAAAAAATGAGTAACAGTGGTTTGCAAGCTGTTTTTCGAAGTGGTATTAGGTAAATCCTCTATTTAAGAACGCTGGAAGCTAAAAAATTGTTTTAAAAATGTAATCTCTGTTTTTCAAACCCCTCTTAAAGTTTAATCAAGCAATCCTCACCTGCACATTTGGTCATAAGCAGTTCCTTGTTTAAGTTGATTTGTTTGATATTTTTTTCAACTACTGGAGTCACAAGTTTCTATTGGAGTCATTTTTGAGTTATCGTAGATTTTCTGAAGTGGTTATGATCAATTTAGTAATTTTGTGATATGCTTAAATCTCTCAAATTGACTGGAAATAATTACTTTGGAATGAAATAGAAATGGAACAATCCTTTCATATCATTATCTTTTGAGAGTTGATCTTGAGTTGACATTGTTGTCATATTAGAGGCCATAAACATGATAATGAAGTATGGTAGAAAGTAAAAGCCTGTGTAAGAAACCTTTAATAAATTTCAGGTTGTACAATGAAATAAATTAACAAATATAAAAATCACTGAATTTGATTATTTCTATTTTAGGGATTGCAAGAATTGACTAATTAAAAAATTGTAGTAATTGATACACTAAAATTAAAAAGGAGCATAATTGTTGCAGGAATCATTGGCTGCAATACGAATTAAAGATATGATTGCTTTGATTCTTGTGTTGAAAGGTAGATACCAAAAAGGTTCATATTCTTAATTGAAATTTTTGATGTTGAAAGGTAAGATGTCAAAAAGGAGTTCATACTCTTAATTAAAAGAATTATGGCAAAAATCATTGGATCTAATACCAATTAAGACATACTTGCTTTGATTCTTGATATTGAAGAAGGTGGAATGTAAAGGAACCTATACTCGGAACTAAAAAATGCACTTAGATAAATAAAGCTTCAAAAGATTTTAAGTTAGCTTCCCATGGCTTCAAGTTTGGTTGACTCTCTTACATGGAAGAAAGAGTTAAGACTATTAGAGCCATATTTTGAGTAGATTTGATGTTATTAATCACACGAATTATTTGCAGATCAACAGGTGAAGAGACAAGGACCTATATAACCTGTGAAGGAAGTAAATCATTATTAGGATTTAACAGCAGTTATTACATTTTGTTTATCATTAAAAAATTGTATAAAAATCAAACCCTTATAACCTTTCACTTGTACATTGAACTTGATATTGCTTATAGGAGGGTAAATCAACCTAAAAACAGAGCATGAGAAGAAAAATACGATATATATTGTTGTTAGCATTATATCAGCGATATTTCTTATGATGTGATGACCTGTCAAGACAACATTTATTTACATCACCCAGAAGTGACATACTTTGAAATGGCGATTGGGGTATCGGGGAAACAATCAGGAAGCACACAAAGAACTATACCAAAGAATGAAGGATTTGAATGAGTTAGAAATTTTAGACATATTATTATATTGCTTTCTTTGTTCGATTAGGTAAGTCGAATTTAATTTGAAATAATTAAAATTAAAATGTAAACGTTGAAGTTTTTAGGATTCATAATTAGACCATTGTTTAAATTCATGTGCAGGACTTGACATTTGATATTTAGTATTATGATTAAGATCCTTTGAAACATTATGCCGAGCTTATTGATTGTTATTCCATTTTGTTTTTAATCACTTGGTAGGTTGTCTTAGAAATACGACAATTTTGATACATGAATTTTCCTAAGTAAACTTGAGTTGGCTTGCATCATGTCTACTATGGAGTTTACTTTTGGAAAATCATTTATCAAACCATGATCCACTAGAATCTAAAAACAACCAATACATATTTTCTTGGATACATTTGCAATGTATTTGTTAAATGGCAATTACATTTAATATTTAGTGGGATATGTTGACTCAAAATCTAGGCGGTCTTGTGGAAGCCTCGCAAGATGAGAGCTAGACCGAGGACAACACTATGAGGTGGAGGTCGATATGCTTCTTCCACCACCTCTCACTCTTTAGTGCGATTTCACCCATGAGAACTGTATATTGGTCACCAATAGATATTCAAAGTCAAGGAGCTTAGAGATGACAAGGATAGGCTTAGTAATGACCCGCAATTAAGACAAGACTCAAAATAAACAAACTGGAAAAACATACTAAGACCTATTTATAACACTTATGGCCAAAGGTTTAATAGATAGGCAAGGGCAAAGGAAACACCAAGGTGCATAAGGCGAAGAAAAGGCTTGATGAGTATGTATGATCAATAATTGGAGCAACAAACCTTCAACAAGCCCAAGTTGAAGCCTAGAGTTAAGTTATAGTTTTACCCGAGGAAAACACCTAGGGCTTGTGGCGTCATCCATAAAGCAGAATAATTTTACATGGAAATGGATGAAACTTGATAAAATGAGGCTTAAAACAAGTGAAGGACACTCCTCAAGAAACACACTCCTCTTCGTTGAATTGCTTTTTTAACCTAGTTTAATGCCTTGCCTTAAAAGGAAGTAGAAAATGTGTAGAGAGAGAAAATATATTTTGAAAGATTTTGTAGGGTGTGATCACCTATGTGATTGACGTGCTTGATCCTTGGGTAGGTAGATAAAGGAGACCTACTAATGGAAATATCGAACCATAATATGGAGCAAAGTTAGAAAAATCCTAGCCATCATTTTATGAGGGGGTAATCATTGAGGGCTTAATATGGAGATTTATTTGAGGGATTTTCGCACATTCTTAAGGGTAATGCATACAATACTTTGCCAAAGTTACATAGAAATATTCAATAAAACTAGCAGGATAAAAACCTAAACAATAACCATTCCATGCAATAGCCATAAAATATATTCAGCATGTAGAATAACACAATAAATGCATGAACGATCCTTTATTATCCCAAAGTAGCGTGTACAATAAGAAAGTCTCCAAAACCGAATCATCACAATAGATGACATCTCCTGAAGTATGAAGACTATTTTAACTAGGCAAAATCCTTGAAGAAGTTGAATTAATCCACAAGTGATGATGAAAATTAAAGTGAGGTGAATTTTATTTATCTGAGGTCTACCTCAGCAATTTAACTAATTAAGCCCCTAAAGCAAGTTTGACATAAGATAACGTTTGGGTTACAAAACGACCCACTAGCTAAGTGACTAAATAAACCATAATTTTACATGTGAACCATAACCTCTGAAAAGTTGACGTCATGCCCTTTTAGGGTTCCAAATGCCATGCCATGGTGAAGTTAGGTATACGGTGTCACGGTGCTAGGATGATCCAAAATTTGAGGAAATTCCATCAAATCCTTAAATCCTCCTTTGGCGTCCCAAGTTTAGTTACAGGGTGCCTCATGTCATCTCCATGGGTCTTCATTTGTCAAAACAAGGTCTCTCTCTAGCGTTAAGGCTTCTCCCAGTGGAAACAAGCCATCCCAAGTCTCTCAATGGGAGACCATCCTCATTGGGCTGCGAATGAAGTCTAGACCATTAGGTTTTGTCGAAACTAACTAGGGCATCTTTGAGTCAAGGCTGGGTGTCATCATGAAGAATCCTTTATGCTAGGGTGAGGAAGTAGACCAACATACGGGTCTAAGGGTGCTTTGGGACGTACGAGCATACGCTCATGTCATCGGAAATTTGAACTCTCTCGATGTTGCATGCGCGCTAAACCATCTAAATCTGCGAAGAGGCTTGAGTCCCACATTAAGTGTGGGTGCCTTCAAGGCTTGGGTTGCGATGGACCACCGGAAAAACAACATGAACTCGAGTGAAGATACCATCCATCAAATACTAACATCATATGCATCTAAATGGACAGAATTGGAATGTTAGAGCATAATACTTCAAAAATGATCACCTTCAATATATAACTAGACCAAGTCTAGTAAAGGTCTTCCATAGCGATAGAGGTGGCTAATGGTAAACTTATTAGGTACTTCAACATAAGGGGAAGTGGCAGTTGCAAGGTCAACCTAAATCAATAGTGTTAATATTAAGTGTATGATAATGAGGAAAAAGGCTCCATGGCGAGAGTGCCATGGTGAGACCAAAACACGATGGTGAGTTCATCTCAAGTGTATGAATGTGAAAGAGCAATCGTGGAGAACAAGTTAACTGCACCCTTTGCATTTTCCACCTCTGGACCTCTTTTAATTCTTCTTCATAATAATTTATTACGATGCATAACTCAAGGGTTATATATTTCTCTTTATGATGTAGCATTTATATTACCCCTTAGATGAAACAATGGCAAACCTCGAGTTGGGACATACAGGGTTCCTATTGATGTAATGGAGCATCATTGTAGGAAGCAGGTGATGGTCAAATGAGGGAGGGTAGAACCAGCTGTAGGATTTTCCACCCTCTTGCTTATGTCTAGAAAGTCTTGCATTTTGATTTTCTTCATTTTCTTTGTTGTGGCCATGATAATAGTTCCATTCAACCTCAGGACAATGTTTTTCAACCATACTCAAAGGTGTGAAATGAAGTGTGAATCTGGCTAGACGATGACAAGTTGGACGGCGAATGGAAGTAGTATAATGGGCTTGTAATGTGGCAGTAAAGGTGTCAAGTATGATGTATGGGAAGATGAACTTTACCTCAGCTCGATTTTTTCCAAATAATTGCCCTTCCTATAACCCTAAGGTCTCGAGGAGGTCCTACTGAAACTGGAATAAATATTAACCCCCTAGTAAGTTGTGGTATATTTGGTCAAGATCAATTGGTCTTCTAATCACCATTTATCCTTACTATAATCCCTAAAACAAACCAATGCCATGCAATTGTAAAATAGTCAAAGTACCTTTTGGTCGCGTACCTTTGTTCAAGTGGTAATGCCCAGGATGGAGGCATATGGTTGATGCAAATGGTGGAGGCTTTTATGGCATATCATTGTCAAATAGTGGTTGCTAGGGGTTCTTTGGTGGCCTTCATCGTGCATTGTCAAATGTGTAAACGTTCCTCCTAACGTAGTTACCCATTTAGTATTTAACATACGGCTTCAACTCTGAGACATGGGCTGTCGTAGAGCACATGATCCATATCTTCGAAGACAAAGAATTCATGAGAACTTCAGTATCCTAGACTTGTAGACTTGTTACTTGCATACAAGTCAACTTGTTTGAGAACGTAATGGGTGTTAGCTATCCTTGGTTTATATGATGATAAAAAAATCCATGCGGAAAGTAAGCTTTCTAATTAAATGCGAATTAATTTACAATGAAACACAATAATGAGTATACAAGGTTTAAATACTCGGACAAGATCATGCAACTATTTACTCAATATTGCGCCTTATTGTTGAAATGTATGTAGTTTGATCTTGAGTGTTATGGACTCATTTCAGCTCTTATGTAACAAACAAAGAAGTAAGAAAAAGCTATTATTTTAAAGCATGGGTTTCATGCTCCTTATTGGTGGTCTTCTAGGTAAAAGCATGTTCTTCATACTTGAGGGATTGTTAGGTCATGGGATTTATTGTCACCAAAAATCGATAAAGTCTATCCTTGATTATAAGACCCACAAGACAAGATGTACCTTGTCAAAGAATTTATTGAGTTCATAAGGTCTGGAAACCTCCAAAGTATAAGTTAGCCACTGACAGTTACAAGTTAGCTAAAGGAGGTGACCCACTTGGAAAGGCTATAAATACGAAACTTGCAACGTCATTTGACACACTCGGACACAAGTTTGATCTCTCGAAGAGAAGTTTGATCGAAGTTGGGAGAAGCGAAAAAGGAAGAGCGAAGGTCCCTGAAGACAAGGAAAATCGAAGATGCTTAAGGAGAATGCGAATTAATAGGCCAACCATATTGCATTTTCCAACATGGTATGAGGCTAAGGTGAACAAGAGAAGGCAATTTGGAAGGACAGAAAGCTTTCTTGTGAGGGGAATTCTTGTGAAGGAAATAAGGAAAGAAGAAGAGAAACCCCATTGGTCTAGGAGAGGTTTCCACATCGGTATTTTGTTGAGAAGACCTCATCATCAAGGTCTCTTTAAACGAAGGAAGGACAAGTATTGTTGAAGATTCTCTACTTCATAATCTTGAAGAAGAGAACGTAAAGTCTTGATATCATCTCTCACTCTTTGAAGTTGTTTGAAGACACCATTATTTAAGCATCCTAGAAGTCATCATTCTAGGGAATCTTTAGAGAAGTCTCCTTGGAGGTAATAGAAACATCAAGATTGTTGGATACATCATCAAAAGGCAAGACTCTTGGTTGATAAAGAATGAAGTCATGGAGGTATGTCCTTGGAGAAGTAGCGTAACGAAGAAAATAAGACTTAAGAGTTGTCAAAAGTACAAGAAGGAAAGTAAGGGAACAAAGGATCATTGTTAGATGTTAAAGATCATCTGATCCCTTTATTCTTGGACCCAGAAGACATCTGGCTATGTATGATGGTGGTAAGAAGTTGTGCCTCTATAAGTACATCGAGGGCTAGAAGATATCTTTGAGAATCAACTACATAGAATAAAGTCAAAATGTAGAAGACATAGCTGCCTACCTATTAGAAGATCTCTAAATAATAGACCGGTTGCAAGAGATTAGGGATATTGTTACAAATTGAGATGGCTATTTGTGTATTAAATGCTTTGCCACTCGATTGGAGTAGTTTTTGGACAAACTCTACTTTCGAAGAAGATACTACCTTCGATGAATTATGGGCTCAATGTATCTTGGAAGAATGCAAATCAATGCAAAGGATGATAGTGAATCAAATGAAAAGTGTAAAGCCTTCATTTCAGATGAAAAGATGAAAGGAGAAAGTTTGGAAAATCTGGATTAATGCTTTGGATGCAATGAGTATGGGCACTTTAAAAGGATTGTCTAAATAATAAAACAAACAATGAAATAGACGAAAATAAGTGAAGCTCTTCTAGCATTTGAAGGAGAACCTAAAGAAGATCTTTGAGAAAAAGATACAGATCTTTATCCTTTACGTGAAATCTCCATCTTTGCTAAGTTTCTTTATGAAGTTTGTCTTTATTTTCAAGTATAAGGTAAGTAGGATTCATTGTATTGCTCTAAAGAAGTCTTGATTTTACATATAGGCATCATAGATGAAGCACATGATAATATAACAGGTATAATACGCTTGGTGCAATTTTCTTTGGAAAAGATCATAGTTTGAAAGTGTAAAGTTTCGAACGTGTGCATATTGTTGTTAATATGGGCATGCGCTAACATATTTTAGAAATTGGTCATTTTGCAAGGAGGATTATTAAGATCATATAAAGATAAATCATTTTGGAAGATTCTTGGAAGCAACATTATTATTGGTATATATTCCATTTTAGCGGAAACAATAGTTCTAAAGGTTGAAGATACCGGTCAAGTTACAAATATAGGGCTAATGAAAGTCTTTCTCTTCTTGGAAAAACCTATCTCGCCCGAAAGATATAAGAAGCAAACTAGTTCAAGGATGGCTAGATGATTACATGAAAGCAAAGTATGCATATTCTTCCTAGAGCATGATTAGTATCTAAAAATCATTAAGGAAGAATTAGTTATGAATATGCTTGGTAAGTCTTCATATAGTTGCATGATGCTTGAAAATAGAAATGTTGTGAAATGGATGGAGATGAGTTACCTACAAGATTGCGTAACATAAATATAACAATGTTGATGAACATCAAGTATAGTCCCAGAAGAAAGAAAGAGGTTGCAATGACAACTCCAAGGAAGATATTACAACTTGGTAGGTGGCTTGATCTATGACCACTATTGCTTAAATTGGTACATGGGAGAAAGATTCATACGAAATGGATCATGCGAAAGGATGTTGATCTGAAGGCTCAACTAAGATGATGTGATGAGGGCCATCATGACAAGGTAAGTTTGATATTTAATATTTTGATATTGGTTCTCTAGTTGTATATTGTTTTTCTGCACGGAAGGATATTGCAGAATGAATGATGACAATTGAGAAAAATTCAGCAGTGGTATAAACTCAATTCAATGAACATATGAATTAGTGTATATGATTTGACAATTGAAGTGAAGGTGTTCACATAATCACCTTGGGATTGAAGGAATGCCAGGTGAAAGAAAGGTCTTTACGATGTTTCATCAACAAATATCTTTCATGTTTAGAGGACCTATGACTAGCTTGAAGTTTTAAAGGCTCAATATAATGTATTCATTGATGATGACTAGAGGAAGAAGTGATGACACAAGTTGATGCTTTGAACCTTTGTCATAAGGGTGAAGTAAGAAGATATGGCTCCATGATACCAAAGTGAGAAAGCCGATAATGAGATCTAGGAAGGAAAGAGAGCCATACAACTATCTTCATGAATAAATGATAAGTGATACATTTATGAAGACAAAATTGCAACTTGTGGTGATGACTTTGATTGGAAGGAAATCGAGGATCTCCTCTATGTTTGAGGGGTAGAAAAAGTCTCCTTAAATAGGAGTAAGGACCTTTCCCTAATCAAGAGGGAATAGGATATCACTCTAGTTGAAGAGGTAATGTAAATCCACATATGGGTTCTCTTGTTTTCATGTGTCGTGCACTTGACCAAGACTATGACAAATGCAAGTGACGATGATGGAGAGAGAATGGTGGAGGGGTGGATAAACATGTGTGGGAACACTTGAGGATAGAAAATCCAAGAAAGGAAAGATACGACGCTCTTTTAGGATACGACAAGTGTCCAGGAATAAGAGTGGCAAGGGGCAAAATATTAGCACACGAGGATTGGGAATCAAGATAAGTATAGTCCTAAAAGGACATACCTAGTGAAGGAAGCATGCGGATGGGGTATGTTCCTTAGAGGTAGTGTGGTATCACATATAAACCTCCAATCATAATTCTCTTGAATGAATTTGAGCTTATCTGAATTAGGCCTTAAAGAAAACCTTGGTTTTGACAGTGATGCTTATAAGCTGACGTAAATCTAACTCACCATATGAGGGCTCTTTATGCAATTGATGTTGGTGTTAAAATTATGAATACCTCCATAGTTAAGAGGAGGGTTGGAAATGTAACTTGTTTAGGTCTTCATAATTGTTATTATACTCATTCAATATGCATCTTATGTAACAAACTAAAAGAAAACTTATTATTTTAAAGCATGGGTTTCATGCTCCTTATTGATAATGGTCTTCTAGGTATAAACATGTTCTTCGTTAACTTCTAGGGTTTGTTCGGTCATAGGATTTATTGTCACAGTCAATAAAGTCAACATCATGATTAAGGCCTTTTTTGGAAAGATACTTTGTTGAGATTCAACAAAATCCTAGTGAAAATGAAGCACCTACACTAGGATGGAGCCTCGGGCTATTTTTAGGTGTATGTCTATTTATATATGTATCACAATTTTATTTATAGATGCATGTTGTGTATCATAATATTAGTTGGACAATAAGCTTATATTCTATTCTCAATGAACATGGAAATAGTTAGCGAAGTGCTTAATCGATTGGTAAAAGGTGGAGTTAAGTGGTTGGTTGGTGGGACATGCGAGTTGGTTGTAATTAGTGATTTAAAAGTTATGAAGTTGAAGTGTGATTATACAAGTTGTAGTAATTTAACAATTGTGCTAGTTATGGCAGAAGATACACTAGTGAATGTCAAGTGAATTAATTATTAATTGATTCACAATCAATGATCTCCATACTGTTGAAGATCTACTATTAGTAAGCACGTATATGGAATCGATCAGAACCTAGTTGAGTTCTAGGTGAAAAGTAAACTATTAGTTGCGACATTATCGGTTTGCAACCACATTAGATGTACTTATGAAGGTTACACAGTCAAGGCATGCAAGATTGCACTCATTCGAGGATTGCTATCAAAATTTGATTGCGTGAAATGGAGGCAAGTTGTTTTGGAGATAGTGAATTGGCTATAGAACTTGCCAATTTTTTTATTATGGCAGTCATGAGACAATCTGACTCATGTCTTGAGAGCTCTTGGATTAGAGATTTGTATGTAATTGTTTCATGATCCATGATTCAATATACAATAGAATATAGTGGGGTTTTAGCTATAAACTTTCTCATTAAATTATACATGTTTGTGTGTGATTGATTTTTCTTCATGATATTATGATGGCAGGTGTGTTTTAAATTCCATGAATTTGTAGGCGATTACGTAATTGCAACATCATATTTTTAGATAAGGAGAATCAAGACATACATGTATTTTGTATAATTTCTAGAAAGCACCTTGTAAAAATATATTTTAGTCTAGAAAGTCTATAAACCTCCAATGCAAATAAGCTGACAACTCTGATTGGCCTAAGGAGGGTGACCTTTGGAAATGCTATAAATACAAGTAGATTAGGCCTCATTTGACACACTCTCCTTACTGATTAAATTTCTCAGAAAGAAGGTCGATTTTATCTTGGAATGAAAAGGAAGAGTGAATGGGCTGAAGGAGATAAAGAATTGAAGAAGGTTAGGAGAGAAATGCGAATTAATAGCTTCCATGTGCATTTTCCAACATGTTACATCACTAAGTATAATCATATAACCAATGTAGCCATTCTGGTAGATATATCATACCACTTACCCTTGTAATTAATCATGACATAAAGCAATAAAGCATCACAATCATCTATGCCATAACATTTACATATTGAATCACACAAGAGGAGGTGGGAAAATAAAATATCCTGAGATAATTTTGGCTACCATTGGAAGAGGTCAAATTTTTCTCCTTGCTAATCCTTTCTTGTGACATGAATATGGAAGTAATTGTTGGAATTGATTTGAGAACTCTTGCTCCATATCTATCTTAAACATACAACTCCCATTGATGTCTTTAGGGACATGTTGTAAGTAGTATGATGAGGAAGATATACGTATAACAGATCTTAACAACTAGGTTTGCTTGTCCATAACAATCAAATTCAAAAGGGTCAACCAATGCTAGCTCATCTTGTTCAAAATGTATGTATTTATCACTCAAAAAATTCCTCTTGGTTGTAAAGAGAAATTCTAAGGTAACCTTTTCAAACCAATCTTGCATATTGAAGAGTGGCCCCTTCAATCTTTAAGAGAGCTCTCTTTGACAACCTAATCACTAATAATAGTAACTAGTTGTGTCATAGCGATGGTTAGATCTTAGGTAGGATTTTTGGATTTTAGTGTGGTGGTTAGGATGAAGCAATTAATCCATTGGGAAATGGAGTCAACAAATCAGGTTCAAATGTAGCTACCAATATCTTGACTTTATGAATCAGAGGACATAGGCAATATAGATGACAGCGCGGAGCACTTATCAAACATCATATGAATGGTAGTGAGGAGAAAACAATCCACTATAGTAGGGCATGAAACATGAATCCACTAACAAGCTTTAAGAAAGTAGTACGAGATGTCTAAATCACATGAACCGAGCATTAAACTTAATGAATTATGTCACATAATCTCATTTTAAACATAGAGAAAGAAAGAAAATAAATGAAGATACATAGAAATGAAACTATGACATGAGAAAAGCTGGTGACACCATCATAGGAATCTCTATATCATGAACATAATATACTAGTCTTCTTGGCACTTGAAACAATGAATAATTTGATTGCTACACATCAAAGAATGCTTTGTTTCAATATTAACCCTTCTTCCTTCTATTTTTCATTGATTATATGGGAAAAATACATAGGCGGGATCCTGATGTTTGGGAAGTATTAATTATATATTGTGAAGATCAAAGAAATGGATGCGAAAAACCTCTTTACTCATCTTTGATCGATACCCAAATCGAAGTTGATGAAGTGACCTTCAACTATTGACTTGTCGGTTGCAAACAAAATTTGAAAAATATGGCAAATTTATGAAAATAGGCTTTAAGAGGCATTCGAGATCTCTCGAAGCTGTGATATCGTAAAAGCAGAAAAAGGTTTTTAGTTAATCATTCCACAAAACCTATTTCATATTTCTAAATTATCTTCATATTCTTGAAAACCACACCGTGGATGACCAAAATCGAAAATAATTAAATATTTAATTCTTGAAAAATGAAATTTTAAATATTCATTCATATCCTTCAAGCCATGCTATTTGGGTAAAAACTTAAAGGACTTCTTTAAATTGGTATGTTACAAAAACAAACATTTTGGATTTCAAATTAATTTCCATATGTTCGGGAGGCATTTGAAAATAGTGGCTAAAACATGAAAATAAAAAAATTAAAATATGGAAAAACCGATATAAAGATTCTCGTAATTTCCAAAACATGATGTTTGGGTAAAATATGAAGAGGTTTTGTAAATCATCCCATTTCCAACAAAAACCTCTTTTGTTTTTCTTAAAATTCGTCACCACTTGTTTTGAAATATGTGTTTGAACATATTGGCTAAAGCAGAGAAAACAGCTTGTTATTTTAGGGCAAACTATTGTTTTATATGTTTAATTTAAATATCATCTTAGGATGAAAAACTCTACCAATGTCGCATCAAGGTTTAATAAAGGTAAATCTTCTTGAAAAATGGTTTGGCCACTTGAAAAAGTTTGAACCATATTTTTAAACTTTCTATCGGCCTTTAAAATATTTTTATGCATACACCAGCAGACTTCGATGGGTTGATTTTGCTACAAAAACGGGAACACTTAGGATTAGGTGAAATAACTATTTAGAAATGTTTCTAAGCTTATATTATATTCCAAAAAGAATTTTTAGGCCCATACATAACCACTTACCTGATGACACGATAATCATAACCTTTAGACCTTTAAGAAATGTACAAACGGTGCTAACAATTGGCTCCAATGGGGATCTTGTCTCCCCAGGAGGTAGTAAAGAACTTCATGGAGCCATATGCTTGATCCATTTGGGGATGCTCTAAGCTTTTACGCTGGCCCATTGTAAAGACTTGCAAGCTTGGAAACCAAAGCGGAAATCCACCAGAAAATCACAATTGCATGCTACAAACTCAAAATTGAATCACGCACGAAACTAAAGTTGAAGATTGAAAAAACCAAGCTTGAAACAAATGCTTGTCCTAAAAATCTTTTGCAAACTACTTCCTACTCCATATTTAGAGACCAACAACGAATCAAAATATTCTGATTTCGATGTAGCAAATCAAACAAATATTTATTTGATTGTAGCCCTTTATCACACAACTTGAAAAATAAGAAAAATTTAAGCGGCAACTCAAACTCAAGAGTAGACACGATATGCATAATCCATAAAACACCACAAAATCTGAGTTTTCTTTGACAGTTCAAACAAATTTTCGAGGATCTTCAAAATCATGGAGGATTTTCTCTTGTTGATAGACAAAAGTAAGAAAAGATAAATTGTGTCCTTTCTTGTTTTTGTTTAATGTATTTAATAGAAACCTCATCTTTGATTTCGGATGAGATAATAGATTTTTCTTGATTATGTTTTCCATTCAAATCATTAATCTAAAGTTTGGTGTTCATGAAAAAATTCAAATAGAACAACTATTACTTATGTTAAGTTCTTCATGAGAAGTTCCAGAGGATGTATCTAAAAATGACCTTTCATGTGCTTGAGGAAGGATATCGTTATGATTTCCAAAGAATCTGGAGAAATAGTTTCTTGCTCATCATTTCCTTGCAAATTAGATGATTATCATCATAGATTGATTCATTATAAAGTTTCCACCCATAAGATTTTGAACCATTTGTTTTCATAAGCTTCTTCTTGAAGTAAAGGTCAAGGAATGAATGATTTAATGGAAATAGAGTTGACTTTATTCATCATTAGGGTCTTGTTCCATTTCATTTTTAGGTAAAGGAATAAACCATTGTTGTTGTTGGGATGAATATTAAGTAAGGGCCCTCTATAATTTCATCATTTCCCATACACTTCATCCTCAAAATAATTTTCAAGGTATTAGATAAATCTTCACAAGTTCACAACAATCTTCAAACACAAGAAGGAAGGATTAGATTCTCCATAATACTCGAGAAAAGTATTGTATGAAAATATTTAAGTATAAGCTGCTTTGTTTTAACCCATACTGTGACCTTTCCCTTCTAGGGTAGCCATAAACATCTTCATCAGAACAATCCTCATGAAAATTAATCGCAAAGCTTATGTACATTCATAAATTTAATCAAATGAAAGCGCAACATGCTCACGATCTCTAAACTTTGTGATATGATTTCCAATCTATGCATGAAATGCATTTTGGAAAACCTAGGACATGTTCACATTTCATCCGACTTATACTGCCCAACGAATATGTAAGCCTCCATGGAAGCCATCTTAGGTATTGTGGGTTACTGATACACTTTAAATTCGAGGTCTCCTTTGACAAAGGAGTCATTGAAGTAGATGAATACAACCTCTTTTGTGTACACGATTTATACATCACCATACGAGAATCAAATTTGAAACAATATTAATAGCTTTGGGAAGATAGGTACTCTTCTCCGGTTATAGCACTTCACGATGTTATCATCAAAATTCCTCTTAGTTTGTAAAATATAAATTCTTAAGGTAACCTTTTCAAACCAATCTTATGATTGAAAGGCTAGTATATAATCTGAGAGACTCTCATTGACAACCTAATCACTAAGCTTAGTAGCTAGTTGTGTCTTTAAACAATATTATATCTTGAAGTAAGGTTTGAATTTTGAGTGTGGTGGTTGGGATAAAACGGAGTAATCCATTGAAATGGATTCCACAAATCAAGTTTTAGATGTAGCTACCAAGATCTTGACTATATGAATCAAGAGGAAAATGTAGGATATATGACTATTTGTAGATATATAAAACGTGCTCCAGTGGTAGCAAAGAGAAAAATCCACTATAGGGGCGCATGAAAAATGAATCTTGCAAAGCTTTAGGAGACATAATTATATGTCATGAACGACATTTTAAATATAAAAGAATATAGATAAATGATATCACATAGAAGAGCTATCATGAGAAAAAATAGTAGACATACCATCACATGAATCTACGTATCATAGATATAATCCTAGTCTTATTGGCACTTGAAAAGATGAATAGTTTGATTACACCAATAAAAGAATAATTTTTTTCAAAGTCAAACCCCTTTTTTGTATTTTTTCATTTAATTATATAGAAATACATAAATAGAGTTCCACAATGTTTGGGAAAGTATTCATTACAATAACAAGATACAAAAGAAATGGATATGAAAAACCTCTTCACCCATCTTTAGTATGATCCCTAAGTCGATTTTGATGGTGGCCAGCTAATTGTTGACACGTTTTATAGGAAACAAATTTTGAAAAATTTGGCAAATTTATGAAAATAGGCTTTAAAGAGGCATTGAATAAACATGATCTATGTGTAAAAGCAGGTAGAGGTTTTTCAATCTCACTCCCCACAAAAACCTATTTCATGTTGGAAAATGCATCTTCATCTTCTTGAAAGCGCAAGCAAAGTGGATGACTAAAATTGAAAATAATTAAATGTTAAATCTTGAAAAATGAGCTAAAATATTCAGCTTCATGCTCATCAAACCATGTAATTTGAGAAAAAAGCAGATATAATTCTTTAAATTGGTACGTATTTACATAAAAAAACCTCTTTTGTATTTTAAATTCATCTCCATATGTTGAAAATTACATTTGAAAATAGTGGTACGGAAACAAGAAAATAAAGAAAATTACAAAATCTTAAAACATAGGCCTCAAATATTCTCTTGCAATAATTCCAAACCATGATGTATGGGTAAAATTTGAAAGTCTTTTGTAATCATCCAATTTCGAAAACCCTCTTTTGGTTTTTGAAGTGCATCATAATTAGTGAAATTTGTTTGAACATGGTGACTAAATCAAGAAAAATGATGGAAGAAATTTGTCATTTTAAAGGCTTCTTATTTATGGTTTAATTTAAATCACTCTCTTAGGCTTGAAAAATTTGCATGACGTGAAGTTTTAATAAAAAATTAAATATTGTGAAGAAAAATGGTTGGGCACTTAGCTTAGGTTGAAATACATATTTTTAAACTGCTATGGGCAATGAGAAATATTTTTGTAGCACCACACCGTAGACTTAGATGATTGATTTCTTTACCAAAAGCAGAAACATAGGATTAGGTGAAAAGAAAATAACTATTTAAGAAATTTTTATAAGACTATGTTACATTTCTAAAAAGTTCCATATGCCATTACATAACCCCACCACAATAGTGATAATCATAACCTTTTGGACCTTTAGGAAAGGTACAACTTGGTGCTAATAGTATACCAACATGAATATGGTAGAGGATGACAACAAAAATTCCAAGGATGACTCAAATGAATAAATAATATCTTCAGTTAGATCAAGTGCAAGGGATGACAAAGTCGTACTAACATCATCATCAATATCATAAATTGAATACTTGTCAAAATGATTATTACTCATACACTTCCCCTCTTCGATATGTAGAGAATCACTCATTAATCTTCGAATTTTTATGATCACCTTTTCAAGGTATTAAAGTGCATCATAGGTGACATCAAAGGATGGAGCCCTCCTCAACTTCTTGCTTTCCAAAGTATCATCTTTATGATCCTCAGCATACTCCATTCCTTGGTCATCTTCAAGGTCACTTTCAATGTGTTGATCTTGATGATCTGGAGTGGTACTTCCTTTTCTCATGGTATTCTTCTCCATCATAACCCTTGTTTTCTTTCATTAACGAATGGTCGAGGTTTTCTTCCAAATGATTTTGGTTGTTAATAATGGTAATGTTATTTTTTGGATGGCAATGATCTTCTTCAAATTTTACATCTTTTAGAGGATGGCTTCTTTCCTTTAGTTAGCTGGCCAAACATACGTGAACATTCATCACTTTGGAACCTTGGCCCTATTATAGAAGAAAAATTTGATACAAATTTAATAGAGGATGCTTTCGGGTTCACGAAGATATTCAATCCCATCGCGTTGGTGACTAGTCCCTAAGAAGAGAATTAATGAATAACACTCTGAGTGTCTTGTTGGATCATATTGATCTACGAAGAATATTTAATGAATTTTACTATGTGATCAATTTTTGAAAGTGGATCACCATTAAATATTGGGACATTTATCTTAGCACTTTATCCTAACTATCTGGATATCCGAGTGTCCTTGACATCCAAAGCGTGTCACACATATCTAGAAGAGCCATTTCTCGTCACACAAAATTTCATAATCTTCAAATATGGAGTCGCTAGAGGTGGACTCAAGATGCATTGAAAAATTCTTGCTTCACCTACGAGCATGGAAGCAATTAAATCTCAATGAATAACTAGGTATTTTTTCTTACAATGGTGCCGGATGAGAAAAATTTATCCTTGTTTGTGGGATAAACAAATCAGGGTGAGCTTGAACTTTATATTTCGAGGAGGTGGACTCAAATCCTCCATTGTAAGCATTGCTAGAAGATGTTACTAAACTCTAACGATTCTTGTGAGATGCCTCACAGGGTAAGGAAACTAGACCTAGGTACAACACAATGAGGTGGGGCCCACTATCTGTCACGACCCCCTCCTTCTCTTTTATTGGAATTTACGCCACAAGGGTGTTGAGAAATATAAATGACTAGATTATGTGATTGTCTTACCTTGGTAAGTGTTTGTGGGGCTATTTTTAATTTACGTGATTAACTTCTTATTTCCTTTATTATTATTATTGTCTATTCAACGAGAACAACTACGAATCATGAATATGATTGAGACAATAGGACAAAAGATATGGCCAATCATCTAAGTGAAAACATCTCAATGAGAGAAGAAAACCCATTAAATTATTCTCTTCTTATAGGAACTTCAATTTGACAAATTCCAATGCCGATATACGACCAAGACCCTCAATACCAAGTGTTTTCGCTAGCAGAGCGACTACAACAAAAAATTAAGGCCTTCCAACAACAAATTCAACCCAAAATAGTTGCACCTTCAACCTTGATGCAACAAAATTTAAACCTAGAAACTGCAAACCCGACCTAGAAACAACACAACCTATGCCTTCATAGCTTGGACCTTGCATCTTCACAACTTGACCAACTTCACAACTTTGATGCAACCACAACCGATGCAACTGAAATTTCATCTTGCCCAATATTGAAACTCTATAAAGAGAGAGGGCCCAAAACTTCCAGAACTTGTTCTTCTTCTCCTTCTTCTACCTTTTTCGAGGGTTCTATCTAGAGATCGAACTTTCTTAAGTGAGTGTCCAAATGGTCGATTTCCTTTTTATTTATAGGCTTGTGATGGGTACAAATTTCTCTATTTAGGCTAACTTGTCCATTCTTAAGAGCCAACTTGATCTTATTATGAGTCTTAGAGGTCTTTTTAATCTATTTAAAATATGCCAACATGCAAATGGGTCTTTAATACATGATAATGACTCAATTGACTTTGAAAAACCTAGAAGCACTGATAGGTGCTGACCTAAAAAATAAATTTCCCTTGAGCATAAACCCATGCCTCAAGAATAAAATTAATAAATTTATTTTTATATTTTCATTAAATACATAAAATCATAATTACACGTCATTATGAATCTTGAACCTAGTTACATTTTCCAATACTCCCCTCTTAGCAGGAGGTATTCATAATCCATACAAGGAACTTGGACATTTCTACGATATGAATAATTCTCATTTGATAGGTGTGCTACATCTATTTAGCATCCATGTCATGAACATTGTCACATATGAGCCTGACTATAAACCCCATCTCTCCATACAGTTAGAGCACAATCTTAGCGAGATAGCCAATTATAGACACCTTCATCATTGTCTCTCCAAGAACATACTAGAATTGTTCACGGTGTATGTCCCTCAAGACTATTCTTATCTTAGTTCCCGATCTCAGTACTCAGTGCTCTTTTAGGCTTCTCTTATCTTGGATTCCTACACATCCTCAAATAGTATGATTGAAGATTCTTACCCAAATCCTCTTCTTTTCTTCCCAAGTGAAGACAGACCAATTAATACATCTCTCCCTCTTAGTGGGAGGATATACCCATTCCAATGAAGGAATTTACTCATTCCTATAAAGAAGATAGTGCTGACTCCCTCTTATCAGGGGTATCACGGGCTCCTAGGACTTGATTCCAAACTCACACTTAGCCAAGTACTTGTCCATGCTCCCAGGGACTTGCTTCCAAGTTTCTACCAAGTTGAAACTTTTTCAGAGAGTCACTCTTAACGCTAAGGACACCTTTGCTAACAACAACTTTTTTATTAATTGGTGGATATCCGCAGGGACATTCAAATTCTTGTAACATTCCTCCATTCAATGTTATGAATTTATCTTTAATATTATGGAGCCTTCATATTTGTAGGGCATAAACCATCCATCCTTTCTTGAGTCAACCATGTCTCCTTCCCGCTTTATCTAGTGATTTTCTACTCACATTTACAGAATTCCTTCATACAAATACCTCGTATAGATCATGTTTCCTTTAGGATCCATCCCTGCAGGTGCTGGTTGGAAAGCGAAATCCTGACTCTTTCTTTGGAATCCTTGCATTAACCCATCCAAATGTTATATCTTTCTTTCAAATTCAATGATATGGGTTTTCTTCCCTTCCTCTTTTGTTGTTTTCCTTCTTGACTGGGTCAATCTCTCTTGATGCCCTTCTTTTCTCTCTTGACGTCAATAGCATTGAACCTTACGCCATATTTTTTTCTTCCTTCTCACGAGGACCGATTTTCCAAAATTCCCTTTCCTCATTGTAGCAACACATACTTGAGTTTTCTCATTCATCTTACATCATTCTTTGCCTTCAATTTGGTTCCTTCTATCTTGTATAACGACCATAGTTCATTGAATGGATTAGCTTCAGCTTCTTGCCATAGATTCTTAATGTGGAGGATTTCCCCATTCCTCGATGTGCATTGAGCACTATGGTAGTCATTTCCTTTTCAAACATTATTTCTCCCAACCCTTGTAGTTGATCACTTATTGAGACACCTTAAAAGTATGAAGAGAACATTTAGTATTCTTTAATATCTTCATCTTTTCTATATATTTTCACATTTCATGTATTTTGCTAAGGGTGAGATTATTCTTTGGAAGTTGAACAATTAAACCCATGACATGCTCAACGAGTTCATTTTCTATGAGGATGCAATCCATCCTCTTCTTTCTGAAAGAAAATTTTGATGAACCAACCAATTTGTTGTTTTCATACCGTGAAGTAATATTGATAAATAAATATAGATAGAGATACTTGTCAAGTGAAGATACTTTCCTAGATGGCAAATCTTGACTTGATTCCTTGATTTGATGATGTAGATAATAAAGATATCACTTCTTGTTGAATATTTCTTCTTCAAAAGTGATCCTTGGATCTTTGAGGATATCACAATCACTTGATGATGAAAACACTTTATATTCCTTCAAGTCAACACTATTCAAACTTGTTCCACAACTAAGTTTTCAACCCTTCTTCATATTTTGGCTTGCTATAACATGTCTACAATTTGACCTTTTCACCACTTGACCCCTAGATCATCACCGTGTGTTGGAATATGAATAATCTGCAACACTCCTTTTTGACTTCTCTTGACCTTGAATCCTGACAATTCAGCTTGCTAAGTAGTCCTTGTTGGCACCAAAAATTTGAGTCCTGCAGTGACTACAATTTTTTGAGTTTGAATTCTTTATGATAATAACCCATGTGTGGAGGAGGGTATTTAAACGGATCAGAAAATGCTTTGCTCTTGTTTATTCTTCGCCAAACAGGTATTAGGTTCCTTTCTCTTCCTTTATCAAAATATTCTTTATGATTGATGCTCTTGATGTTTCAAGATTATTTGTTCATAATTTGGCCCTTGCGTATCATTCTTTGTACCACCTTCCTTGATGTAGTCTGTAGCTTTATTATATTTGAGAAATTTAGAAACTAGATTATGTGATTTCTCTTACTTTGATGTTGTTTGTGATACATTTTTACTTTACTTGATTAAATTATTATTTTCACTTTATTAGCTATTAGTGTTCTCTATCTTCTAACAAATACCAAATCATAATAATGGTGAACAATGAGACATAAGATGTAGGCGACCAAACATGGCAAAAATCTCTCCAATTGAAGGAAAACCCCATCAAAATTCTTTCAACTTCTTATATAACTGGTGTGAAAATTCCAAGACCTATGACCCTTGAACAAGACCTCATGACAAAGTAAAAATTTTCCTTCTTAGACGGATTCCAACAACAAGCTTGACCTTCGGTAACAACGACACCAACAACAATTTACGCGAAGTTTGACCTTGATGCAACTTCAACAACTTCGATCTAGCGATACAACTTTGACTAAGAAATTAACTACAACAAGCCTTGTAGCTTCATTTTGAAGAAAATTGACAACTTCGATATGACTTCACAACCGATGCAACTTCCATAATTTTGTTTTGCCCGATGCTTTGTAGAAACCTAAAAATAGAGAGAGGCCCAAAACTATGAAACTTGTTCTTCTTCTCCTTCTTCTTCTTTTCAGTTTCTATCTGATCGAAGCACTTGGTGAGTGTCCAAATGAGCCAATTTCCTTCTTATTTATAGGCTTGTCAAGGAGTACAAATTTCTCTCTTTAGGCGAAACTTGATCTTTTTGACCCTTGCCCATGACAAGGTCTTTGAAATGTCTTTAACTCTGGCTGACTCAAATAAATTTTCTTTAATATATACTTGTTCCAAATGGGTCTTCAATGAAAGTAATGACTCAATTGACTTTATAAATAACTTCACAAGTGATCGATAGGTGCTTTACCTAAAAATAAATTTCATGAGAATGAAACCATGCCTCAATAATAACAATAATAAATTTATTTTCTCTTTTCATTAAATACATAAAATCATAATTACATTTATTATGAATATGAAACTTGGTTACATATTTAAACAAAGGGAGGCTTCCCAATGATAGGTCGTCATATATATTCAGGTACAAGGCTTAAATTTGACACATAGCAAACAAGAATAGTGCTCAACAGAGAACAAGGCTCAAATCAACAAAGACAGGGAAAAATGCACCCTCAAGAGACTATATTTTTATCTCTTATGAACTAGGGTTTAATGAATATGCAAGAAAAGACTTCCAAATAGAATAAGGCCAGAAAAGGAAACTTGATAAGATACATATGATAAAGTAGACAACAAGCTATTGACCCCAGTTGGAAACCTGAAAGATTTAATTTATGGTTTACCAAGGGAAAAATTACCTAGATCTTTATTGACATCCATAAAATGTAAGAAAAGTTCACCGAAAGGATGAAACTTGATGAAAATGGGCTTAAACCATGTGAAGGACCCTCCCAAATGGGCTTACTCCCCAATTGAATTCAACCCTGGCCAGCAATGAAAGCTTGCCTTAAAGGGATGAAAATATGTTGAGAGAGAATATGATTTAAAATATTTTCATGGTGTGATCACCTTTGTGCATTGATAGCAGAACTGACACAGGTAATGGAGTCTAAGGAGTCTACTAATGGAAATATCAAACCCTGGTATGGGTAAGGAAAATAAAACCTAATTTTCAAAACCTTAGCTATCATTTTATGAGGGGATAAAGTCACATTGAAAGTTTAAATTGAATATTCATTGATTGTCTAAATTCTCAAGGTATACATATGCGATATTTACTCAAAAAATATTCAATAAAAGCGGCACAAGCCAAAACAATAACCATTCTAAGCAGTAACTATAAAAAAATTCATGATGTAGAATACTTACAATAAATACGCGAACTAATCTTTTAATCCCAAATGATGTCTCCTGACGAAGATAAATTCTCAAAAAAAACATATCGATATATCACATATCCACATGTATAGAAGAATATTTTAGATGACAAAAATCCTTTAAAGAGAATTGATCACATTGATGATGAAAAGCAAAAGTAGAGGTGAACTCTATTTATACAAATTCCACCTCAACCAATTTCTAACTAATGAAACCTCATTACATACGACATAATATAATGTTGGGTTACAAGCAAGCCTAGCTAAGTGACAAAATAAAATGATTTCCATAGCCTCTAGAAACGATGATGTCATGCCATGGTGAAGTCGGAAAAGTGTCATAGTGTAGGATCATCAAGTTGAGGAAGGAATCCTAAAATAAACCTCAAATCCTCCTATGGGGTCGGTAATTTGAGATTGCCATCATGTCATTTCCATGGGTCTCAAGGAAAGGCTTGATAAGATATGTATGAACAAAAAATGGAGCAACAAACTAGCTGATTGAAGCCTAGGGTTAGGTTATGGTTTACCCAGGAAAAATTACCTAGGAGTTGACGTCAGCCATGAAATGGAATATTTTCCATGGAAAAGGATGAAACTTGATGAAGTGAAGGCTTAAACCACACTGAAGGACTCTCCCAAAGGAAACACATCGGAAGTTGAATTTGACTAGCCTAGCCTAACAGTGCCTTAAGTAGACCAAAAATGTATTATGAGGAAGTATGCTTTGAAATTTTTAAAGTTGTGATCACCTATGTGGATGAAGAGTGCTTGAACCTTGGAAATGACAGAGTCTAAAGCGAGATACACTAATGGAAATATCAAAACCACACAGTATGGAGTAAGGGAAATAAAAGCCGCATTTTTGAGAACCTAGATATCATTTTATGAGGGATAAAGTCATTTTGAAGAGCTTAACACTGAATATTTATTTTAAAGTTAGCATACATTCTCAAGGGTAATGCATAAAATAATTTTCAAGATTTCATAGAAAAATGATAATAAAACTAGCACATAGAAACACAACAATAATAAATATAGAAATAACCATAAATAATATTCAAAAAGTGTATAAAAAAGCACTTACAAGAGATGCATGGAAAAATATTTTATTATCCAAAAATGATGTCTCCACAACAAGAGAAAGTATCCAAAATCAACATCTCTACAATAGATTACATCTCCACAAGTATGGGAGACTATTTTAGCTAGGCCAAAATTCTTAAAAGAGGTCAAATTGATCCACAAGTGATGATGAAAATGAAAGTGAGGCGACCTATATTTATATGAGGTCTAACTCAACCAATTTATAACTAATAAAACACCTAAAACAAATTTGACATAAGATAACGTTGGGTTAAAAGCCAACCCACTAGCTAAGTGACAAAAAAAACCATAATTTCCATAGCCTCTAGAAATGTTGATGTCATGCTCTTCAAGGGATCCAAATGCCATGCCATTGTGAAGTCAGGTATTCTAGTGTCACGATGATAGGATCATCCAAAATTTGAGGAAATTTCCTCAAATCCACCTTAAACCCTCCTTTGGGGTTTCGACTCTAGTTGGGGTGCTATCATGTCATCTCCATGGGCCTTCCATCAAAAAAATATGTCTCCAAAGTTGAAGTTGTCCGGTAACACACCCTCCCAAAATATCTCAATGAGAGACCATCCTCATTTGGGCGTTGAATTAAGTCACGATCATCGAGTCATGTCAAAGCTAACCGGGAGGCATGTTAGGTGCGATCGTGTCATCATGAATAATCATCTATTCTAGGTCAAAGTGAGACAACATCTTGGGTTACGAGGTGTTCTGAGACACTGGCTGATGACCAAGCCATTAAGAGCTAAAATATCTCCATAATGATAAACCATCTCTCTCTGAAGAGAGCCTGAGTACCCATGGAGTGGGTACCCACAAAATGCAGGTTGCGGTGGACCACGACAAAAGAAACATGAAATCAATTGAAAAAAACCATCCATCAAAGACTAAGATCATATCTACATCTAAGTGAATAAAACTTTAATCTTAAGGGCATATTAGTACTTCGAACAAGGATCACCTTATGATATCTATTGGATAAAGTTGTCATTGATGTCATGAATAAAGATGCAATCCTAGTGGCACCTAGATAAGATATTATGTCCAAATCCTAAGACAAAAATTCTATACTTAAGTGAAAACCTAAGTGAATAATGCCCTAATACTAGCAGTTGAATGGCAAGCATGTATGTATTGAAACGTTCTGTAACCGTAAAATGGTTGGTTGGAAAGCCTAAACCATAATTGAACACAATGGCCTAGATACCCTAGTTCTAATATATGATGAAGCCCTAGCTTGCAAGAAACCTAACATATGATGATTAAGCCTTAATTCTAAAGCCACTAGAATAATGATGAAGCCCTATGATGTCATATACCGTACCAGTACTTACTGGCAACACAGAATGTCCATGAAGCACGTCTTTATCTAAATGATGATGAATAATGAAAAGCCATAAAAAAATAATTATATATGTTTCCCTAATCTAAGATATTCCTAATCCTAATATCCTAATAACATGTCATGTGAAGGAACGCTTGTACAGAAAACCATACCAAAATCCCAAAGGGCTATCATAAATTTCTAGGATAGTTAATTTTTTGTACATGACATTTGGAACAACATGTTGAAATGGTTCTTTTTATAAACTTGTTTGGGAGCTTCAAGACCTTTCCAACATGTGTAATTTCCCTCTAATTCCTTGGCATTGTGGATATTTTAATTTTTGAGATCTGTGTATGCTAAAATTATAAGAATTTGCTAGTGGACTTGGTGGAAACTACTTTACACCCCTTCATAAGTTATGTCCCTTCGCTTATACTCAAACCACTATATATACAAACACCTTGCGGTTGGATTCCCGAGTTCCTCAAAATTGTTGTCATACACCAATTCACGGTTTACCTACTCACCAGGGTGCTTCCCACAGAAACAGTTCAATGACGGTGAGGTAGTTCGGGCTATATCAAGCCATCACATTTTTTAGCTAGTCTACTTCTAAGAAATTTTATGGAAATACTATTAAATTGCTACATGTTATTTGCCAGTGCAATGGCCATACATTTGAATATAAAAGGAAAGTAATTTCTAAAAATAAAACACAATCAAGAAGATTCGATAGTCATCATTGCTAGAATATGTTGTGGGGATGGAACTTTGAAGCACTTGAGCTGCTGAGTTTGAGGCCCCATGAAGGTGTATATATATATTGTCAGTGGGTATGCGGTTATGCTGAAAAAATCTTTGGTGGTGGATCCTTTGGATTCATTGGGCAATACAATGATTTCATTGCATTCCTCATATTGTCTTTAGACCTCTACCTATGAAAATCTTCATTTGTCAATGGAGGGTGATGGAGATTAAGGTATTGGATGCTACGTCCCTTCTTGTGGCTGGGATCTAAGACTTGACTAAGCTTTGGTTGAATCTTAGAGTTGGAATAGGCCTAGTGTTTATTGGTAGTTTAAAACTTCCAATTGTTGGATTTTTAGTTTCGGGTGTAGTATAATGAAATATAATAGCAACATGCGGTCTTAAGTATTAAGAATGGGGGTATGTGGAAAGGCCACAACCTTGACTGATAAGGCGCATACCTTTGATGAGGCATAATCGTAGAAAAATATAGTGTATGAGGTTTTAATCCCTTAGAGAGGCACATACCATTAGACAAGGCAAATTAAACCAAGGGACGAGTGTGAGGGATATTGGACGCACGGGCAAACCGGGGGATGGGGTGAGGTAGAGGTGACAAAGAGGAAGGCGGAATTCACAGAAGTGGCTCTAGGTCGGCACAACAAAACAAATTAACTAAGAAATTCAAAATGTTTCAACGCCACTAAGACATGCAAGCCATGAAAAATTCTAGTAGAGAAAATTAAGCTAGAAAATTACAAATATTGGGCATAAGATAGGTTAACCTTGTGTTGATGACCACTCACAGGCCTCACAGTGTTGTTATTGGAGCACTCTTCTCTTTTGGATGAAACTAATTCCTAGAATGTAAATCCTCGGCCTCTCTTGTTCTACGAACTCGAAACACTATCAAAATATGGGTGTAGTGAGGTTCCAAGTGAGGTCTGACTTCCTCCATAGAACAGTGGGTAGAGAAAATATAATCTTAGTGTGGAAAAATCCCACTTGCGGTTGAGTCACCTCGTATGCATAAAAACTCGGAGCAATGACATAGAGAAAGGAAAAGTGCCTAGTGGAAGTGGGATACCATCTTAAACGTGACATAATGATTAAGTTTGTTGGCATGTGAGTGCATGGGGCATGATATTTTTTACCATCCCTGCTGAAGATTGAGGAGAGGGTGCGGTGGTCAGAGCTTACCACTCTATTCCATTGGATCAATTTCCAACACCTTGCTCGGATAGATTTTCCATATTTGTCCACTTCTTGTTTTTCTACAGAAAATTCTAGGCTATCTTGATTTGAGAGTGAGGCCATAGGGGATGATAGGAAAGGCAGATCAAATATTGGATGTCTGATACTAAATATCTCAAATCCCAAACTCCTACAAATGTTATGCAGAAATTTTACGTTTAGCAATGTTTTGAGTATATTGATTACTAGCAGAATCACCATCTATATGGATTTTGAGAAACCATTTGTTTTAGCATCATAGTCTGTCTCCAATTGAAAAATTTGAGATATTGTTGCTATTTATCCCACGACTACTGCATAAGAGAATATTTCTTGACCTCGGTTATCACGATTTCCTCCACATCTGTCAGGACCTAGGTTACCTTTAGATGTGCCATCAATGTTAAGCTTTATAAAGCCTGTGGGGGAGTTGTGAAAATTTGTGGAGAATCCCATCCCTTTGTGTGTGGTGTGAAGGAGACTGTCATTGAACCATGGATGAAGAAAGCTCCAATTTATTGAGGATCATCATATTTTTATGGTTTCCTCCCAATATTCTTGTGTCTAGGAAAAAGATAGGATAGTTTCCCAGCACTTCACTTGATTAGATGCCAGGACCAATCCTTCCTCGGATTCTAATTGTTTGAAAATGTTCTTGTTTATTTCCACGTTAACAGGAGAAAACTTGGTATTAAGAGTCTAGGCTCTAGTAAAGTTAGGTTATGGAAGAATCCCCTATCTCAGGTTGATCAATTGTTTCTGTAAAACCATTGTATCTGCGGTTCAAGTGCACAAATAGAAGTAGGAATACAATCCCATAGTTTTGCGGATAAAGGAACATGCATTGAGTAAATGCTCAGGATCTTCCTCCTAATTCTTACATGAGAGGAGAAATAGAGAGGTTACAAAACCTTTTCTTAATTTGATCCCAGAAGTACATGTATTCTAGCAATCAACAATAGGAAGTGGGTGATTTTAGGCTAGTGTGTCCTTGTGTCCGTATTTTCTCAAATATATTCTTTAAGTAGGTCCTTATGACCAACTAAAAAAACATAGGCTTCATTTATTGTAAACATCCCTTTTGATTTGATACCCTGATAGTTTATTAGGGCCTTGTATAATTGGAATTTTGAAGTTTTTAGGTTCTTGATGCAACTTGGTCAGTTCTTTGTGTTTGGATGATCGACGAGTCACTCAATTGTCTTCCAACCTACCTATTTAATAGAGCTAGTAAATGGTTTCCAAAAATCAATCTCCATCTTTGAATTATTATGTTTTTGTATAATTCTCTAGTTCTTTGATATCTTCTTATTCTCCCAGTCAGGAAATTTGTTTCCATGTAACTCTCCAAAATAGGCAGGTTTGACCTTCGCCTGATTTCTAAGTCGTGGTCCCTAGGATAGGCTCTTGTTATCTCTTACCAGATTCCATATTGATGATCCTTGAGGGAACTCTAGGTTTCTTAGCTTAGTCAATTGTGATGAGTGGTGGATATATCCTTTCTTACATATTTGTTTCCATAATTCCAGCCCACCCTAGGTCCATCTCCATCAAATTTTCGCCCCCATCACCCTATTAAGAGTGTCAAGGTCTCAGATACCCAGGCCACCTACCACTTTTGAGAGACAAAGTTTCTCCCATGATACTAGTGACTATTTTATTTCTTTTTTAGTCCCCTTCCAGAGGAAATTTCTATATAAAGTATTGATAGCTCGGAGGACTACTTTAGGAGTTGTTTTTGCTGATAATTGGTACACTAGTAAGGCTTGTAGAACTAATTTTGAGAGCACCAACCGTCCTGCCAAATTAAGTGACTTGAAAAACCAATTGTCAAAATTTTGAGAGATCCATTACAAAGTCTCTTGATAGTAGGTTATATGCAGGAGCTTTCAATCATGGGAAGTCCAAGATACTTAACTGGTAGTTTACTAAGTTGAAAATCCATCAATCGAGCTAGGTGATGCTGCAATTCCACAATAGTATTGGAATATATATATGGGTTTTATTTAAATTGATTACTATACTCGAGGCCTCCATGAGTTCACTAAGAATTGTTTTAGAGTATTGATATGTTCAATTGTCGGTAATCCAAAAATCATGATATAATCCACAAACTACTTATGCGTCATGGAGAGATCTGTGCCATATAGTTGAAGTCTCCTGATCTTACCTTGATATGTTTTCCTAGCTCTTCTGCTACCAAGATGAAAATAAAGGGGGATATTAGGTCACCCTGCTAGAGTTCTCTTTATGGATTAAAGGTGGAGGAAGGAGATCCATTTAGGAGTATTGAGAAGAAGGGTATAGAGATCGAGATTCTGATCCATTCAATCCATTAGTCCGAAAATAATGAAGAGTTTGTAGGAGGTAATCCCAATTCAATTGATCATAAGCCTTAGAGAGGTTAAGTTTGATCATCATCCCTACCTTCCTTGATATTTTTAATGAGTGTATGATTTTACATGAGAGACAATGATTTCGTTTAGGACTTGGGGGCATTCCACAAAGCCTGTTTGTTAAGGGGATATGATGGAGCTTAGTAAAGGTTTGAGGAAGTTTAAAATCACTATCGTTAAAAACTTGAATATGACATTACAAAGGGATGTCAATCTAAAGTCGTTTGTAGAATTTTCCTTATTAGACCTCGACATTAGGGTGATAATGGTATCATTAAGGCCAAGCGATACTAGGCGTGAGAGGGATGATTATTCCACTAGTGAATGGATTTTTTGACCAAGTGTTGTGAAGCCAGCTCCAAAAATAGAAGAAAAGAGATATCAACGCCTTAGAAATAAGCCACTTCGAGGGGGCAACCTCCAATACATTACATGAATGAACAATTCTTGGATGATACAAATTACAAAACTTCCTTTCTATATATAGGAGTCCATGGGGCCACAATGTAATCCTAGTGGGGCCACAATGTAATCCTAGCCGACCTAACAATAATAATTTAAGGGCACAATAATAACAATATGGGGGTTACAGTGGTACAATAATAACAATAAGGGGGTTACACTAACAACAATAAGGGACTATACTAGTAATATAGGGACCTAACATGCCCCTCTCCTTCAAAAAAGTTTTGTCCTCAACGCTTGAGTAGCTCTAGGTGCTTCTGTATAAAATTCTCATCCTCCCATGTAGAATCTTCAGTGGGTAAGTTCTTCCACTTGATGAGATACTCTAAAATTGATCAATTTCGTAGCTGTCGAGTTCTTGTTTCCGTGACTGCTTCAGGTTCCAATATGATTTTTCCTTCCTCATCAAGTTCGGGCAATATTGTTTGAACTGGAAGATTTTCACCTATAACCTTCTTTAAGCATGAAACATGGAAAATTGGATGCACTCGTGAAGAAGCAGGAAGCTCCAATTTGTATGCTATAGTACCAATATTTTGCAACACCTTGTAAGGACCATAGTACTTTGGCGATAATTTATTATCCTTCTTTGCTTGCTTGAGGGACATTTGTTTGTATGGTTGTAGCCGTAAAAATACCCAATCTCCTACATCAAAACTTCTCTCGCTACGATGTTGATCTGCCCGTTGTTTCATTCGATTTTGTGCCAAATTCAGGTTATCCTTTAAGAGTTGGAGAACTTCTTGCTGATGCTCGATGTGATCTTCCACTGCTTGAACCTTCAAATTTTCCCTCAAAGATGATGTGATGGATGGTGGATGATATCCATAAAGTGCCATAAATGGGGTCATTTTTGCTGTAGTATGGAAGGAAGTGTTATACCACCATTCAGCGAGAGGTAACCACTTGACCCATTGTGTTTGTTTATCGTATACAAAACAACGAAGATATCCTTCCAAACATTTATTTACTATCTCAGTTTGACCATCAGATTGAGGATGATAAGATGAGCTATGAGCTAATTGAGTACCAAACAAGAAAATAACTCCGTCCAAAAATTTCCAGTAAAAATGGGATCTCTGTCGCTCACAATAACCCTTGGGCTTCCATGTAGCTTTTGAATTCTATCCATAAATGTAGTAGCAACTGTACCTGCTTTAAATGGATGAGATAATGCACAAAAGTGTGCATACTTGGTAAGTCTATCAACTACCACCATGATGACACTCTTTCCTTCGGACTTAGGTAAACCTGTAATAAAATCCATTGAAATCTCCTCCCAACGTTGACTTGGAATGGATAAAGGTTGTAGAAGACCCGGGGTCTTAATTGTCTCAACTTTATTCTGCTGGAAAACCAAAAATTTCGCTACAAAATTTTGAATATCAGATTTAAGGCCATCCCAAAAAAATTCTTTCTTCACCCTGTGGTAAGTTTTTAAAAATCCTGAGTGTCCTCCTAAAGGAGAAGTGTGCAATTCCAAAAGAATATTTTGTTTTAGTTGGGAATTCTTACAAAGATATAAGCGATCTTTGTACCATAAAAAATCATTTTTCCAACTAAATGTATCAGATGTACTAGGATCTTGCTGCAACTTTTGAATGAGTGTCCATACTTCTTTGTCCTTCTTCCATTGATCTCTTGCTTCGGTTATCCAATCTGGTTGGATAATAGAAATGGCACAAAGCAATGCTTCCACCTCTTCATTCTTTCTTGAGAGTGCATCTGCAACAACATTAAGCTTTCCTTTTTTGTAGATTATTTCAAAGTCATAACCCAACATCTTTGTGACCCATTTTGCTGCTCTTCTGAAGATAGTATTTGTTCCAAAAAGTGTTTAAGACTATCATGATCAGTTTTTACCTTGAAGTGTCTTCCCATTAGGTAAGTTCGCTATTTCTTTAGTGCATGCAGTATTGCTAACATTTCCTTCTCATAAATAGGTTTCTGTAAATACTTTCCTTTGATTGGACGACTTTCAAAAGCAATGGGTCTTCCTTCCTGCATTAAAACAACACCAATTACATTTCCTGAGGCATCACATTCCACAATAAAGGTTTTTGTGAAGTCTGGCATAGCTAAGACCGGTGCTAGGCACATTGCCTCTTTAAGATGTTCAAAGGCCTTACTTGCTTCAAGAGTCAATGAAAATGCATCTTTCTTCAATAATGTTGTTAGAGGTGCTGCTATTCTCCCATAATTCTTAACAAACTTGCAATAATACCTTGTTAACCCGAGAAATCCTCGCAACTGCTTTATGGTTGTGGGGACTTTCCATTCCTTAATGGCTTTAATTTTTTTAGGGTCTACTTTAACACCCTCGTGAGATACAATATGACCCAGATATTCCACCTCTTGTACTCCAAAGAACATTTGGATGTTTTTGCATATAATTGTTTCTCCTGCAATAGTTTGAGCACCCTGTCAACATGTTCAACATGATCCTTCCAAGACCTGCCGTAGATTAGTATATCATCAAAAAATACTAGCACAAATTTTCTAAGGAAGGGTTTGAAAATGGAATTCATCAACCCTTGAAATGTAGAAGGTGCATTGGTAAGGCCAAAAGGCATGACCAAAAATTCACAATGACCCTCATGAGTTTGAAATGTTGTTTTTGGAATATCTTCAGTCTTCACTCTAATTTGATGATATCCTAAACGAAGATCCAACTTGGTAAAATAAATTGCGCCATGTAATTCATCCAATAATTCATCAATCACAGGAATGGGAAATTTGTCTTTAATGGTGAGCTTATTGAGCTCCCTATAATCCGGACACATTCGCCATGATCCATCCTTCTTGTGTACCAATACTACAGGAGCAGAGAAACAACTTTGACTAGGTTGAATTATACTCACCTCTAACATTTCTGCAATCATACATTCAATTTCGCTCTTTTGGAAGTAAGGATATCTATAAGGCCTGATGTTTGGAGGAACACTTCCTGGAATCAAATGAATAGCATGATCATGATCATGAATAGGTGGGAGTCCTTTGGGAGTTTCAAACACCTTGGAATGATTGTCCAAGACTTGTTGGAGATCTTCAGAAATATATGATTTTGATGTTGGAACTTCTAGTGAGCATAATTGTGCAATTATACTTCGTTGTTTTTTATTTAGAAGTTTTTTCATGACATTAGAGCTTATTATCTTTCCTGGATTCGTTGCAATACCCCGTAATTAGAATTCCTTTCCTTATGAAAAAAATATCAAGAAAATTTCTTGAAAATTAAAAGCTACTGTCCCCAAAGATTGTAACCATTGTATTCCTAGTACAACATCAACACCTCCCATAGGAATGGAAAGCATTGGAATATTCAATACATATTCCCCCTTGGTTAGCTTGATATTATGGTATTTTCCAGAGCAATTTATAGTTCCTTCATTTGCAACCATCACTTGACATTCTGGTGCTGGGTATAGGAAACAATTCAATTCCTTGGCTACCTTACAATGAATAAAATTATGGGTGCTACTTGAATCAATCAACACTATTACCTTTTTATTCTTGAAATGTCCTTATATCTTGAGATTTTGAGGATTGTTAATTCCCGCCAATGTATTACATGATATGATCGGACTCATTTCTTCCTATTCTAGGGCTGGTTCCTGGTGTATATCCTCTTCTTGTTCATTTTCTTCTTCCTGTTCACAATCTATGTAAAATAATTTCTTCTCAGCACACTTATGACCTTTAGTGTATTTTCTATCACAATTGTAAAAAAACCATTTTGCTCTTTTTTCTTCCAATTGTTGTGGTGTCAACCTTGTAGGTTGTGGAAATCTAGGCGTAGCAACACTTCCTTCTTTATAGAAGTAAGTGGTAGGCTTCCTTGTCGTCATAATTTTACATTCAATTTTTCTTGCCAACCTGAATGCCTTCTCCAATGAATCAGGTTCCAAAACGCAAACTTCATGTTAGATGTTATCCTATAAAGTACCTATGAAGAGATAAATCCCGTGTTCCTCTAGAATATCAGTTACCCTTATATTCAATTTTTGGAAGTCCTCAATGTGCTCCCCCACTAAACCCTTTTGTTTGAGATTTATCAATTGGCTAAAGAAGGTGTTGCTCTTTGTATCCTCATAATGTGCTATCATTTCCTCCGTAAAAATTGACCAAGTGACAAGTTTTTTACGGGAGCAAAGCCATCGATACCATACAAATGTATTTTGTTCTAAATGTAAAGTTGCAATGCGTACCTTTTGTGTGTTTTGCACGTTATGGAGATCAAAATATTGCTCCATCTGTAGTATCCATGTTACAGAATCCTTTCCATCAAACTTCCTCATATCCATTTTTGGAATATGGTGGTTCTTCCCGCCAACATTAGATTTTATGAAATCACGATTAACATTTATTTTGTTCTCATCATGAGTTTCCTCTACTATCTTTTCACCATTAGGAAACATTTCTTGTATCAACTTTGTAAAACCTTCCATGTCTGCTTTTAGATCATTCTTCATGTTTTCCATGTTGTCTTTCATTTTTTCTTCCATGTCATCCATCTTAGCTTCCATGCCATCCATCTTAGCTTCCACACCTTTCTTCAAACCATCCATCTTCGCTTCCATGCCTTTCTTCAAAACTTTAATTTCATTTTTTGTTTCGCTTTGCAAGAGTGAAATTTGGTGCACTTGCTCTTGTAATTTTGATAGATCATGTTGCAATTCTTCATCTTCATGAGTCATAGTAGAGCCTTCTAAAGGCTTAATGGGCGTTGAATTATTTTTATGGGGCATTTTTTAGAACCCAATACTGATATCTATTCTACAATATGCCCTTGGAATCAATTCAAATTGATTCTTCAAACAAGACTTATGCAATTCGAGAAAAAAAATACACACCTTTTTCTTGATTTTGAGGAGCTCGATATTGAAATTGGATTATCTCTGTGATTGCAGCTCTTCAATATTTGAAATTTGGCACTGAGGTAGCCTTTTGAATTATCTTTCGAATGCTACATGTCTGACTTGATTTGGATTCTCCAAGGCAAAGTTATGTCCAATCTCTCACAATGACCTAATTATGGATTGGTTCAGTAGAGCGAACTTGTACGACTTTCCTGTTGGGTGTGGAGCCTGATTGTCTTGTTTACTTTGTATCACAGCGTTGGACCCCTGTACCTTAAAAGGGGCGGCAATGCCACATGTAATTAATCACTACCGTGGGGGGTCTGGGGGGGGCAGTAGCGCTTTTCGGAGCCCCCCCCTGGCGGGGGTTTTCAGGGGCAGCGCCCCCGAAGCTAAAAACAAATGTAAAATTGCCTTGTAAAAGTATAGTAATTTCTAGTCAATCTCGGCCGTTCATTAGGCAAATGATCTGACGGTAGAAGTTATGTTTAGATTAGGGTGTTTTTCCCTAGAAGGCAACCCCCTCGTATATATGAGGGTATTGTATTACGGCTGTGTATTATGTGTGTATTCTCAGAGCAAGAAACAGAGAGGGAGACTGTGAGAGAGAACAGAGGATATTACAGCGGATCTGCTGTAGGTTTTGTCTCTTCTTTTTTGCTGGATAATAGAAAGGAAGGACTGGCTGTTCGGGGTGGATGTAGCCCAAACTGGGTGAACCACGTATATTTGTGTCTCTCTGGTTTTATGTGTTTTGTGTGCTTGTATTTTTTTGCATATTTTATGTGTTGCATTGCTCTATAATATATAATTTTCTAACAACTAGTGTCAGAGCCGAAGGTATATTTGGCTGATAAACTTGCAGGAAAGAAGGGTTCTTGGTTCGAGTGGGAGCAATGGCGGACGATGGTAAGTTTAGGGTCGAGAAATTTAACGGCCAAAACTTTCCGCCGTGGAAGATGCAGATGGAAGATTATCTGTATCAGAAATATCTATACCTACCATTGAGCGGAAAAACAAAGAAGCCGGCGGCCATGACAGACGCGGAATGGAACTTTCTTGATAGAAAGGCACTCGGAACAGTGCGGTTGTGCCTTGCGGCGTCAGTCACCTTCAATATTTCGAAGGAAACAACAACAGAGGGTTTGATGCAGACGTTGGCGAAACTATATGAAAAACCCTCGGCCTCAAACAAGGTATTTCTTATGAAACGACTATTTAATATGAAGATGTCGGAAGGTGGATCTATTGCAGACCATTTAAATGATTTTAATACAGTTACCAGTCAGTTAAGTTCCGTAGGGGTAAACTTTGATGATGAAGTTAGAGCTCTGTTATTCTTGTGCTCATTGCCAGAGAGTTGGAATGGTTTAGTAATGGCCATTAGTAACTCTTGTTTCTTGATCTAGTACTTTAAAGTTCGATGATGTTGTTGGTGCTATCCTTCTTTGAAGCAGGAATGTACTAAAAGCTCTCGTGAGACATCGAGTAACACTTTGAGTGCAGAGTCTAGGGGAAGAAGAACAGAAAGAGGAAAGAGCTCAGGATATTGCAGTAAATCAAGGAAAGGTAGATCCAAGTCCAGTTCGGGGATAGTGTGCTGGAATTATGGAAAGAAAGGACACCTGAAGAAAGACTGTAGATCTCGAAAGGGAAAAGAAGGAGGCAAACAGTAAGAAAAAAATCATGAAGCAAATGTGACAAGTGATGTGTTACAAGATGCTTTGATTCTTTCTTTCAAAATGTTACTGATTCTTGGGTGGTATATTCAGGGGCCTCATTCCATGCCACACCTGATAAGAATTATTTTCATGACTATGTTCAAGGAGATTTTGGACAAGTCTGTTTGGGTGATGATAAACCCTATAAAATTGTTCGAATGGGTAAAGTTCTTGTAAAACAAAAGAATGGAAACCAATGGCTATTAAAGGAGGTAAGGCATGTTCCAGATCTGAAAAAAAAATTTGATTTCAACGGGGCAGTTAGGCGGTGAAGGTTGTGTGACAACTTTCACAGATAAAACTTGGAAGGTCACCAAAGGAGCCCTAGTAATAGAAAAAGGTAAAAATGTTGGTACATTGTATTTATGTAATGGTATTTCTAACTCGCACGTTTAACTTCCAAAGGAGCAGATGCAACATTATGGCATCGTAGGCTCCTGACACATGAGGAGAAGGGAATGAAGATTCTTCACTCAAGAAATTTGTTGCCGTGTTTGAAGAATGTTGATTTGGATTTTCGTGAGAATTGCATTTATGGAAAGCAAAAGAGAGTCGTATTTCTAGTTGGGAAAGAAAAGAAGAGCTTAAAATTGTAGCTTGTGCATACATGTATGGGGACCTCAAGGTATCATCTCTCAGTGGCTCTCGTTATTATGTTACTCTTATTGATGATGCAACTAGAAAAAATTTGATTTATTGTATTAAGAATAAATCTAAGCTATTTGATACTTTCAAGAAATGGAAAGCTTTGGTAGAGATTGAGACAGGAAAGAAGTTGGAGTGTCTCAAATCATAAAATGGAGATGAATATTGCAGCAAAGAGTTTCATAGGTACTATTCAGAGGATGGAATTCGCAAAGAGAAGATAGTTTCAAGAACACCACAAGAAAATGGTGTGTCAGAAAGGATGAACAGAACAATCATGGAGCGTGCAAGGTGCATGAGATTGCATGCAGGATTGCCTTTACAATTTTGGTCAGATGCTGTAGATACTGTTGTTTATCTAATAAACAGAGGGCCTTCAAGTTCCTTGGATGGCAGTATTCCAGAGGAAGCATGGACAAGTAAAAAGGTAAACTACTCCTTTTTAAAGCCTTTTAAATGTGAGGCCTTTGTCCATATTAATAAAGAAAATAGAACAAATCTTGAGGCAAAATCAAAGAAATGTACCTTTATTAGATATGGTGTTAATGATTTTGGTTATCGCTTATATGATTATGAAAATCAAAAAATCATTAGGAGCAGAGATGTAATATTCAATGAAAAGGTCTTGTATAAGAATTAGTTGCAGGAAAAGAAACAGGAAAAAGAAAGCAAGGAATATGCGGTTCTTGATGAGATAACTGAAAAAGTAAAGGTGCTTGAAAATGATAATAATCAACAACTACGAAGAGCAACAACCACCACAACAACAACAGTGCACCTCGAACACCGAGTAAAAGTTAGAAGATCGAGCCAAGATAAGTAGACCCCCACTGGTACTCTTCCTTCATTATATTATTTATTGCCGATCGAATTCGGGAACCTCTAATGTTGGTGAAGAAGCAATGCAAAGAAAGTAGGAAGAAGTGGGAGTCAGCTATGGAAGAAGAGATGGGCTCCTTAATGCATAACCAGACTTGGGACTTAGTCAGGTTGCCTACAGGTAAAACTACATTGCAGAATAAATGGGTTTACAGGTTGAAGGAAGAAGACGGAGGAAAACATAGGTACAAAGCTAGACTTGTGGTGAAGGGGTTTGCACAGAGGAAAGATATTGATTTTGATTAAATATTTTCTCCTGTTGTTAAGATGAATTCAATCATAACTATTATAAGTCTTGTAGCAGCGGAAGATTTACATCTTGAAAAGTTATATGTAAAGAAAACATTTCTTCATGGAGATTTGGAGGAAGAGATCTATATGGAGCAACCAGAAGGATATGGGGTCAAAGGGAAAGAAAAATTAGTGTGCAGGTTAAAGAAGAGCTTGTATGGCTTAAAACAGGCTCCAAGGCAGTGGTATCTAAAATTTGACAAGTTTATGTCTCAACAAGGTCATACTAGATGTCACTCTGATCATTGTGTTTATCTGAAAAAGCAAAATGATGGTAGCTATATCATATTGTTAATATATGTAGATGACATGCTTGTTTCAGATCTAATACAGAAATAACAAGCCCAAAAGAAAATTGGCAAATTCATTTGCAATGAAGGATTTGGGTCAGAAAACAAATCCTTGGTATGAGAATAACTAGAGACAGAAAAAATCGCAAATTAACACTGTCTCAAAATGAATACATACAAATGGTGTTGAAAAGATTTAATATGTAGAATGCAAAACAAGTTAGTACACCTTTTTCTAGCCATTTCAAACTTAGTAAGGATATGTGCCCCAAGACCCAAGCAGAAATGGACTATATGACTAAAGTTCCATTTGAATCAGCAGTTGGAAGCTTAATGTATGCAATGGTCTGCACAAGGCCTAATATTGCACATGCAATGGGATTTGTAAGCAGGTACATGAACAATCTAGGGAAAGAACATTGGATGGCAATGAAATGGATTCTTAGACATTTGAGAGGTACCACAAATCAAGCATTATGCTTTGGTGGTTCAAACATTGATCTATAGGGATATGTTGATGCAGATATAAAATGCCTCAAGCTAAAAACAGATGTAAAATTGCCTTGTAAAAGTATAGTAATTTCTAGTCAATCTGGGCCGTTCATTAGGCAAATGATCTGACGGTAGAAGTTACGTTTAGATTAGGGTTTTTTTCCCTAGAAGGAAACCCCCTTGTATATATGAGGGTATTGTATTGCGGCTATGTATTATGTGTGTATTCTCGGAGCAAGAAACAGAGAGGGAGACTATGAGAGAGAACAGAGGATATTACAACAGATCTGCTGTAGGTTTTGTCTCTTCTTTTTTGCTGGATAATAGAAAGGAAGGTCTAGCTGTTCGGGGTGGACGTAGCCCAAACTGTGTGAACCACGTATATCTGTGTCTCTCTGGTTTTATGTGTTTTGTGTGCTTGTATTTTTCCGCATATTTTATGTGTTGCATTGCTCCATAATATATAATTTTCTAACATTTCCATGTGTCACTATTTCGTCTTTTATCTCTGAAATTGATAGAAAAGTAACTACAGTCCGTGTACTTGTGACCACTTTTTACGGCACTCCAATCTGATGCTCAGAGAGAGAGTTATGAAGATTTTCCCACGATGACCTCTTTGAGATAAAATTCAGGAGCCTGAAAAAGCACTACCTTCCACATATCATATCTCTGAAAATATTGCGAACCAAGCTCTGAAATTTTGTGACGAGTTTCCTCAGGATATCAGCTTTGCGCCCTAAAAATTTTAGATTCTGAACCTTCGTAGAAAAAAAGTTATAGTGAAAATTCCACGATGACTTGTTTAGATTAAATTGAGGAGCCTACAAAAAGACCTAGCTTCCACAGATCATATCTCCGAAAATATTGCGAACCAAGCTCTGAATTTTTTCAACGATGCTCCTCAGAATTTTGGCTTCAAACCCTAAAAATTTCAGCTTCTGAAACTTCATAGAAAAAAAGTTATAGCGAAAATTCCACGATGACCTGTTTGGAGCAGTGAAACCCTAGAATCCAAAGCTCTGATACCAAATTTTGTGAAGCCAGCTCCAAAAATAGAAGAAAAGAGATATCAACGCCTTAGAAATAAGCCACTTCGAGGGGCCAACCTCCAATACATTACATGAATGAATAATTCTTGGATGATACAAATTACAAAACCTCCTTTCTATATATAGAATTCCATGGGGCCACAATGTAATCCTATTGGCGCCACAATGTAATCCTAGCCGACCTAACAATGATAATTTAAGGGCACAATAATAACAATATGGGGGTTATAGGGGTACAATGATAACAATAAGGGGGTTACACTAACAACAATAAGGGACTATACTAGTAATATAGGGACCTAACACCAAGGAAAGCCAATAGGCTTGGAAAAAGTTGGAAAAATTCTGTTGTGAAGCCATTAGGTCTTGGAGCTTTGTTCCTATGCATTGCCATCACAACTTTCTCCACTTCTGCATATGATACCTCCCTCGTGAGGACAAATTTTTGAGTTGGTTGGATAAGGTAGGCATATTTTATACTATTATTTGGATTTCTTTTGTCCCATTTGGCATGGGTTCTTCTAAGAGGCAAATGTGATAAGCGACCAATTCTTGTTTTAGGTTTTCATGTTCCACCATTATGTTTCCCTCCTAAGAATTTAAGGAGAATATTATATTATTATGCATGTGTTTCACCATTTCCTTGTGGAATAAATTTATATTTCTCTCCCCTTTAACCACCTCACTCTTGATTTACTCTTCCAAATAAATCCCCCCTACTTCTTCTATGCCTCAATTTGGTTGATTAACTCTCCCTCCTCTAGAATTAGGTCCTAAATGCGTTCTTCTAAGATGATTTTTTCTTGCATCTGTTTCATACAAGATTCTAAGGATTTCTTCTCCTTGATAATATGCCCAAATTATCTTCTGTTCCATACTTTAAGTTTTTCTTTGAACTATTTTAACTTCAGCTGGAACGTAGGCATGCAATTTGTCTCTTTAACATTGATTGTTTCCCACTAGTCTTTGGAATTTGTAAGGAAGTCAAGGTCTCGTAACCAAACACTTCAGATCTGAAAGGATGGTTATGGAGTGTCACTTTAAGGTCCAGTTCCAAATGAATAAACCAATGGTTGGAACTAGTACTTGATTGTAACACCTGTGGTATATTCCCCTTGATGATAAATGATTATAAATTTATTTGAATGGCCCGAAGAGTGGGACCAGATATCCATGATTTGAGGGGGAAAATGAAGAAGAATATGAGTGGTGTTAGTTGACACCACAACTTAATAAAATGTGCAACTCACAAGAAATATCTTGAAGAACGTTCCATGAGGAATATGAAATGACACACACGAAAAAGGATAAAAAATAATTTGAATAAAAAGAGGGTGTTTTCTTTTTGGTTGAATGAAAGAAGTTTGAGGACAAAATTATATTTTTTGGAAAGGAGAAAAACTTGTGAGCATGATTTCTAGCCGATTTTTCTTGAAAAATCCCCTTGGAGCATGGATCTAGCTCAGGGGTGACTGCTACAAGAAATACAGGCTGTAGTTTGTAGAAATTAGCTGAATAAATCACTTATTCAATGAAGATTAACCCGATCATACATCAATTTCGAATTGCATGCATAACACATAACCTTCTTCTACAATTAATTGTCACATGCGGAAATAATATAGAAGCAATCGCACATCAAATCAATCACACATTAACTCAGTATGTATGGGGAAAGCCTATAGCTGAAAACCCCCTAGCTATTGTGTATATTATAATGGAGAAATCATGTAACAATCATAGTACAAAAACTCTTCACAAGCTCTCATGCACTACCTCCCATGCTACACACTATCAAGCTAGATCTAGCAAATCACTTGCTCCAATCCTTAGCCACTTGATAGCCAACCTTGATTTCGTGTTTTAATGCTAGGTGATGGCCTCCTTATATAGATAAACCACCAGCCTTGACTTTGCAATACTCATAGCTTACTCCACCTATCTATGTGTTGCAAATAGCAACAGTATAGTCACAACTGATAGCTAACTCTACCCTTTCATCTATCTCTTTCACTGGTCTTCACTGAACTGATCATGCACTGTAGTGAACTGAAGTGTTCTTGAGTTGACTAATGAGTTAATATTTAGTAATTTAAATATTATTTAATTTACTCCACTCATATCTAGTTGATTAGTTAGTTAACTAATCCCAACTAGTTCAACTAAAACAAACAGAACACAACTCCACTATCTGTCCCGTTAACTCCTCCAAAACTCCTGCCACTGAAGTCTAACTGAAGCCAACCATGCAAGATGCCATCAAACCCTAGGAACCTCGTGATTCCTTGTGTCAGTTGCATGAGCCACCTCCATGACTCAAACTGAAGTGCGCCAAGAGAGTAAACTGCTGTTTATAGTCAAAATATTATTAAGGGTAAATAATATTTGACTCCCATATTTTTAGGAGATCAGTCTAAAAATAGCCTGGGTCCTAAAAATTAGGGTCTCATCTATTTTTACCGACATGTCGCATACTCCAAGAATCTCCAAGTAGAATTCTCAAATTATGCTCCGTATGTCTAAAAATAGACATAGTCTAAAAATAGACTTTGCGCCAGAATTTGCCTGCGGGCCCACTTAGTGAAGGCGACTTCATTTCACTAAGCTCCATCATCTTGCTGCATTCTCAACACTCCCTCTCAGCAAGATATGGATTATCCGCAATCCCTATCCTGCCTCTGTGGAATTCGAACTTGCTCCTGGTGAGCGCCTTCGTCAGGATGTCGGCATCCTGATCCTCCGTGGGAACATATGAAAGCATCATGATCCTCCGCTGAACACAATCTCTGATGTGATGGTACCTGATGTCGATATGTTTGGAACTATCATGAAATACTGGATTAGCCGAGAGCTTGATGCAGCTCTGGTTATCACAGTAGATCACTGTAGGCTCCAAATGCAACCTGAACAAACCTGCGAGGATCTTCCTCATCCAAATAGCCTCGCATGTGCCCAAACTGGCCGCCATGTACCGCCCGCCGAATCGAGTGCCACGGACCGCTTTCCGCCGTACTGTGAAACCGCCGTCGACCCCATCGCCCAAAACTCCTCCGGGTATGCTCTTCCGGTCCGGTTGGACCCCCGCCCATTCGCATCGTTGAAAACCGGTGCCCACCCATCCCCCCCCGTCCCCGTACTTACAGACCAATATCCCGACAGTTTTCCTCCTCTGATATAGCGCAACACATGCTTGCCCGCCTTCCAAAAGAGCTTGGTAGGCTTAACCATAGCTTGCGAAAGCTGGTTAACTGCATAGCATATATCGGGTCGAGTATTGACCAGATACATCAACGACCCCACCAACTGTCGATAGACAGTGGCATCCACTACCTCCGCCGAAGTAGCATCCTCCTTCCTCCAACCACCAGGAAGAGGAGTGTCAACAGGCTTGCAGCCTTGCATGTTGAACCTCTCCAGAATCTCCCGAGCATACTTTCCCTGAGAAACAAACAGTCCTCCGCTGCGCTGCCAAATCTCCAATCCCGAGAAATAATGAAGGATGCCCAAGTCCTTCATCTCAAACTCTCGTGCAAGATCCTCCTTGCATGAAAGTATCAACTGCTCATCGCCAGTCAAAATCAGATCATCTACATACAGTACGATGATCAACAGCTTCCCCTCCACCACAATCTGGTACAGGTTTGGATCCGCCTCACTCTTGGAGAATTCAAGCCCGGTGAAGTAGCTGTCTATCCGAGTGTACCAAGCACGAGGTGCTTGCTTCAGCCCGTACAGTGCTCTCTTGAGTCGGCACACATGCGACTCACTGCTGAAGATCTCAAAACCTTCAGGCTGCTCTATGTACACCTCCTCCTCAATAACTCCATTGAGGAACGCAGTCTTCACATCCATCCGATGAATGTGCCACCCCATCTGCGCTGAGAGAGCAAGGATCGTCCGTATGGAAGAGTACCTTGCGACAGGTGCAAAAGTCTCCTCATAGTCAATCCCCTCGATCTGTGAGAAGCCACGGGCGACAAATCTCGCCTTGTACTTCTCCACACTCCCGCCAGCCGCCCGCTTCACCTTGTAGATCCATCGCGAACCTACAACTGATTTCCCAACCGGTCTTGGGACAATCTCCCATGCACTGTTCCTGATGATCGAATCATATTCTTCGATCATGGCATCAACCCATGCGGGTTCCTCCACAGCTTCCTCAAAAGAGGATGGCTCTGTGACAACACATTGACTCATAAGAGCCATGTATCCGCGTTGGCACCGATCCTGGACTCGTTCTGTTCACACGGCCGTAGGTGGTCCTACAACCTTCTCTTCCCTGGCATCCTTGTTACCGCTCGCCCTTCTCGTAGTGCGCATGCGCCCTCTCGATGGTCGCGCCCGCCCGGGTGGTCTCTTCCACCTCCCCGAACCTCCCTTCGTGGATAGTCCACATCCTAAGCTCCTCCAGGAACTAACAGCCCTCGATATTTGCAAGTGTAGCTCCCTCTCAAGCGAACATCGTGGCGGCTTTCTCCTCCCCGGAATTTTTATATCTCGTCGCACAAACGCCTTGCGACTGCCCCACATACACCCGATAGCGGGAGGTGTACTTGCACTTACAACATTCAGCTCTAGCTAGCTTGATCCAGCCTTTTATTCATCCTTCGTCACATGCATGTAGACAGGAGATTCGAAAATCCGCAAATGGGAAATATCAGGCCTCTTGCCAGAATAAGCCTCCTCTGGTGTACTCATGCCAAGAACCTTGTGAGGACAACGGTTCTGCACATACACTGCTGTATTGCATGCCTCAGCCCACAAGTGAAGGGGTAGGCCCCGATCATGCAACATCGCCCGTGCAGCACCCACGATCGTTCTGTTCTTCCGCTCAGCCACCCCGTTCTGCTGTGGGTTATGGGGTGCGATGAGCTCTCTCCGAATCCCTTCTGCGCTGCAGAACTCCTTGAATTCAGCTGAGATGAATTCACCACCGTTATCACTCCTCAGAGCAATCACCTTCTTCCCCGACTCCTTCTCGACCAGTGCTTTAAACTCACAGAACTTCGCGAATGTATCGCTCTTCTTCTGCATGAAGAAGATCCAGCACTTTCGAGAGAAATCATCAACAAAGATCACATAATACTTGTGTTTTGCTGTCGAAGCAACTGAGAAAGGACCACACACGTCTGTGTGAACTCTCTCAAGGATCGTCGTGGCGCGACTATCCTTCTCGTGAAAGGTGGCTTTCACATACTTCCTTAAAGTACACCCCTTGCACTGATCTGACTGCGCAAGAGTGCCCTTAGGAAGTCCAGTAGAAATCTGCTGCAGAATCTTCAAAGCTCCATGGTGAAGATGGCCCAATCTCCTCTGCCATAGTTCGCCCTCATCATCCCGGCTCACCACATCTCCAGCCTTGCATGCCATAGCTGCGCAGTCATCTACCTGCAACTGATAAAGGTTCTAGTTCGAACCCCTATCTTCCGGGTCTCTCCAGTAGTCTTACTGCGCAGGAAGGCTTTTCCTTCGCCGAAGACCACATCATAACCCTTATCCTCCAACATCGCTACTGAAATCAGGTTCTTCTTCAATCCAGGTACATGCATGACATCCTTTAAGACAAAGGGTTTACCAGACTCCCTCTGAAAGGATACGGTACCGATACCAGTCGCACTGTATCTACCGTCATCGCCTATCTCGATGTGCATACCCAAATCCTTGTCCTCCAGATCTGAGAACAACTCCCGATCTCCCGTCATATGAAATGACGCACCGCTGTCCAAGAACCACACCGATCCCATCACACTTGAAACCAAGCATGCAATCAGTGAAAAGTCAAGCTCGAACCGTGAAGCCAAAGCTTCTCCATCTGCAGATCTTCCCGCTTGCTTGTTCTTCTTCTTCTTTGGACAATTGGTAGCATAATGTCCGTGATCATGGCAGTGAAAACATTTCACTTTCGCCATATCCTGCTTCTTGCCCTTAGCTCCAGAATGAGAGGTTTTCTTACCCTTTCCTTTCTTAGCTTTGGACACCAAAGCGCAGTTTTCTTCATCAGCTCCCTTTGATGAAGATCCATCTCGAGTAGTCCTCCTTATCTCCTCCCGCATGAGATCCGCCCAAAGGCGCTCCCATCCCGGCAGCTTCTCCCGACCATTGACACTATCTTGATATGAGTGCCAAGCCTTCGGAAGACCAAGGAGAGCCAGGTCGACCATATCCTCTTCATCGACAGTAACTCCCACACTTCCCAGTTCATCTCTGCATTGAGTGAACTTCGTGAGGTATTTAGCGATACTGTCGCCCTTCTCCATCTTGATGTTCCCGAGCTTGTCTTTGAGCGCCAGCTTCCTTTGGTCACTCTTACTCTGGAATAGATCCGTCAAAGCTTTCCACATTAAATATGGAGTAGCCTTTCCACGCAGGCTGGATACAATATGATCCTTGACGCCCTCCAACAGGATCCTTCGACATTTCGCGATCTTCTTTTGCCATGCATCGACCAAAGCTGCATCAGTGGGCTTTGGGACATCCGCATCCACGAACTCCTTCATACCATTATCTTCTAACACTGCTTCCATTCGATCCTTCCATGCAACATAGTTCGAACTGCCTTCAAGAGCATATTCGAGTCGCAAACCATTGAAAGAAGACATCTTTCAACACCGGCACCAAGAAGAACAACCTTCCGCAAAATTCGAATTCCAAACTCCAAGCTCTATCGCTTCCGATCTACACTTGAAAACAAATTATTTCCAAATCAGAGATTGACTGCAAGGGCATTCACCAGATCTTTCACCTTACAAAGAAGGATGAATATTCCTGAGGCTACCTGGCCCGCATGCAGACTCTGTCCGAGGAAATAAGTTTGCAATCACCGTAATAGACTTCGACAATTAACTTCGCTCCGATACCATGTAGAAATTAGCTGAATAAATCACTTATTCAATGAAGATTAACCCGATCATACATCAATTTCGAATTGCATGCATAACACATAACCTTCTTTCACAATTAATTGTCACATGCGGAAATAATATAGAAGCAATCGCACATCAAATCAATCACACATTAACTCAGTATGTATGGGGAAAGCCTATAGCTGAAAACCCCCCAGCTATTGTGTATATTATAATGGAGAAATCATGTAACAATCATAGTACAAAAACTCTTCACAAGCTCTCATGCACTACTTCCCATGCTACACACTATCAAGCTAGATCTAGCAAATCACTTGCTCCAATCCTTAGCCACTTGATAGCCAACCTTGATTGCGTATTTTAATGCTAGGTGATGGCCTCCTTATATAGATAAACCAACAGCCTAAACTTTGCAATACTCATAGCTTACTCCACCTATCTATGTGTTGCAAATAGCAACAGTATAGTTACAACTGATAGCTAACTCTACCCTTTCATCTATCTCTTTCACTGGTCTTCACTGAACTGATCATGCACTGTAGTGAACTGAAGTGTTCTTGAGTTGACTAATGAGTTAATATTTAGTAAATTAAATATTATTTAATTTACTCCACTCATATCTAGTTGATTAGTTAGTTTAACTAATCTCAACTAGTTCAACTAAAATAAATAGAACACAACTCCACTACTTGTCCCGTTAACTCCTCCAAAACTTCTGCCACTGAAGTCTAACTGAAGCCAACCATGCAAGATGCCATCAAACCCTAGGAACCACGTGATTCCTTGTGTCAGTTGTATGAGCCACCTCCATGACTCAAACTGAAGTGCGCCAAGAGAGTAAACTGCTGTTTATAGTCAAAATATTATTAAGGGTAAATAATATTTGACTTCCATATTTTTAGGAGATCAGTCTAAAAATAGCCTGGGTCCTAAAAATTAGGGTCTCATCTATTTTTACCAACATGTCGCATCCATCAAGAATCTCCAAGTAGAATTCCCAAATTATGCTCCGTATGTCTAAAAATAGACATAGTCTAAAAATAGACTTTGCGCCAGAATTTGCCTGCGGGCCCACTTAGTGAAGGCGACTTCATTTCACTAAGCTCCATCATCTTGCTGCATTCTCAACATAGTTAGTCTACAATTGGGTGGAAAATCAAAGTCCCATCTTCAATTTCAACCATTGTTAGATCTCAATAAGTGTTATTAATTGTGATATATGAATATGATGATTATATCTTCATTGAAATTAATGTATAGTACCATGATCATTTTGCATGGCTGTAGGAAACTATTGCATGGAATCAATAGGAAAAATGCCTTGAATATTCTGTGAATTATATTGAAATTCTGCCTTGAGGTTGTAAGAAATATGTCTTGAATTTTTTGTCCAAGTTAATATGTTGCATGTGGACATGTAGGGCTCTGAGAATATTATTTTTTACTTTTCTGCTATAAATTTTCTTCTGGGAAGTTCCAGAAGCTGAAACTTGGACCATGCTGAGGGAAAATCCTGCTGATCCTCTGGTCTAGTTTTCGGATCCTGGGGAACAAAATTTTAGAAAATATGAGCATAGGAAGTTTGGCTTCCTAAATGCATATTTATATATGACATGTTAGAATTTATTCTATAGCTTTTCTTCTGAGAGGTTCCATAACCTAAAACTTGGACAATAGTGAGGGGAAATCTTGAAGATCATATAGTTGAAATTTTAGATCTTGGGTCATGATATTTTAGGATATATGACGAGAGGAAGTTGAGCTTTGTAAATGATCCAAAATTGTGCATAAAACATGTCATGTTGGAATTTATACTATAAATTTTCATCAAGGAGGTTTAAGAGTTTGAAACCTGGTCCAGAATGAGGGGGAATCCTGCTGATCATCTGATCCAATTTTGAGATCTTGAGTTGCAATATTTTAGGAGATATGAATATAGGAATTATAGATTCCTGAATGATCCCAAAATCATGCATCAAACATGTGATGTTAGCATTATTTCTATAAATTTTCATCTGGGAGGTTCCATAAGTTGAAACTTGAATCATAGTTAGAGGAACTACCACTAATCATTTGGTTCAATTTTTAGAACTTGGGCTACTATAATTTTGTTAGGATATTCCGACACAGGAAAAATTTAAGTATAACTTGGTCTAGCGTAGAGTTAGGTAAAGTGTGTTTCTTTACTATGTACACTTGTAACTTATAATCTGACGCTCAAGATATGTAGTGATTTGACAGTTCACTCTCTCTTCGGTATTACCAACACTTGATCTGTGTCTTAACACCCGATTGGTCCACGATCTCTATTTAACGAGCATGGAGGGTCATTTTTCCGGTAATAATTTATGAGAGAATCTTATGTAAATTTTCTTTCTCTATATTAATAAATTTCCTGAAGTGGCCACGTTAGCTCAAGCCGTGGACTGTTGCCCTCTTCGAGGGTTTTAACGATGTCAAATACTGGTGTACTGATTTGTGATCTGTTTGTGAGTGGTGACCTTTGGTGTTTGATCTAAGGAACATATATTTTGATCTAAGGAACTTATCTTGTGAATTCCTACAAATTTATGAGATATGCCTCGAATAATTTTCTATATGAGTTTGCATGCAAAGTGTTTGATGAAGTTCCTAAATGGTTTAATGATTCATTACATACAAACTGTTTGATGAAATTCCCCAATGAAAACGTTTCTTTGTGGATGGGGACAATATTATTGTCTCATAATATTTCTATAGTTGAGATGTGCCTATTTTCATAAAAATAATTTGCTATATTAGTTTTCATGCAAAGTGTTTGAAGAATTTCTTAAATGGTTTAATGATTTAATGATTAATTGCATACAAACTGTTTGATGAAATTCCCTAATAAAAATGTTGTTTTGTATACAGGGAGAATATTGTTGTATGATAATATTTTTGTCGCTGATATATGCTTATTTACATGCAAATATTTTGAAGAAATGTTTTAAAGGTGTTTATTACAATTTGCATACAAACTATTCAATAAAATACCTCAAAGACAAAAAGAAAAAGTTGCATGATTGAGTGGTATGTTTCAATTAGTATGTTACAAGTGGAATTAGAGCAATGTTTTTTATTTTATTTCATACAAAATGTATACAAGAAAAATACTACTCAATTGATTGTAGACAAAATATTTGAAGAATGTTTACATGTAAAGTGTTTGATAAAATGTATGAGAGATGAAAATCATGTTTTTTTTCATGCGTGGATAGGATAAATTTAATAGGTGTATGTGATAAAGTGGTATCAAAGGTTATTATCAAGCTAGTAAAATGAAAAATAAAATTTTGGTTTCCCCGTAGCCTCCATAAGTACTTGAGGGAGATGGGTATGTTACATCGGCAATATGGAGGCTTCAACAAATATGTATCACTCTATAAGAGCTTCTAAAATAATGAACCTATTAAGTATACTGGAAATTTGATGCTTACCTCCTCGACGATTGTTCTAGGTGTAAATTCCATTCATCGTTGGTATATTGGTCACTTGAAGTTGTTGAAGGATATATTTAAATTGTTCTACTTATTATTCTAGTCTTTTGATCTCACCCTTCTTCTCCTCAAGTGATTTAATGAGGTTGAATTCACCCCTCTAAGATCCAAAAATCTTCTTGATGTCTTGTATGGTATTTGTATTTGTAATAAACCCCGACTTGTCTGCAAGTATATGGGGGCCATAAACCGCTGTTAGAAAAACCATTTCCTTTGCTCCTAGATATTTAAACTGGCTAGAAAGTATTCAAGGAAGTGAAATCCAATCATAGGATATTTCCTTGGGATTCTAGAGTATGGCTAGTTCCACGACACTCCCTTTGTCATAAATGGATATAAATTCACATCTCTACCAGCGTTGGGGAGCTATATCACTAATTATTTCACTGGAGATATTTGTCTCTTGTATCATAATGAATAATTAATGGTCCTTTCTAATTCTATCCTTAAGAACTTGCTACTTGCCTCTACAGGTGACATAACTTATCATCATGGCAGAGGGTGTTGAGTGTATGATATATATGATTTGATATACTTGAAAATGGCTCCAATTGATGTATTTGTGATGTGATACTTGTTCATCCATAAGGTTATGATATATGATGAGTCTTATTTGTTCCTTTGAATCAAACCTCCCACCTTCCCCCATTTTTTCATGTTGATAATCAAGTTGGCGTGTGATTTTGCCAACTAGTTATTTTGTTGCTTGATGTGGAACCATTTGACATCACATTCTAGAAGGTGAACCTGAGCTCAGATTTGGTTGATGATGGATTCCAATCCTAGATATTTGGAATTATATCCTTTTTGCATGTACCTTATTATCATTTATGAATCTGTGAAAACCATTAGACGATTGGAGTGAATGGATATGACAAAGGAGACACCTTTGAAGAGAGTGTATTCTTATATTGAGTTATTGATTTGCACACAAAGTTTCCATGTGAATTATCCTTCCATTTTTCCTCCCTCCCACACCCCCACCTGCCTCTCCTGAAATAAATCCTCCAATTATTGTTTTGTAAAAATTTTTCATTATAAAATGTGTGTCTTTTGAGCTTATACATTAGCCTTCATGGTAATGGAAACACTCTCACATTCAATTTTGTGTGATTGCATGACTTGAGTACATAAATTATATTTGTGAATTTCGGTGGTTAAAGTTTTATTACATGTTTTTATAATGATTAGAAAGATTTAAGTGGATTGGGTATTTATATTGGCCCAAGCTACAAGCAATATCACTATATATAATAATTCAAAACATTAACCGATAAAATACAAATTTATTATTTTAATTGCACAATTCACATAAATAATGAGGAATCCTACCTAGGAGTTGAAGAAACCAACTTAATCACAATGTTATGAACACTTTATTTGGATTGGACCATTATACAATTTTTAATCCATATCAATGCTTTTAGAGTGGAAAATTTAAAGGAATCAACTTATAGGAGCATTTTTTTCGGCATGATCTCGTTTGGAGAATTGGGGTCTGAATCATTTTGGGGCCAATTTGAGGTATTAAACAAATTTTTTTGGGTAAAAATTTCCTTCTTTATTACAAAAAAACATGATGCTATTCTACACTTGAAGAACCTTCCAACACTATAAGAATCATGCCATCTGGAGTTCAGATGCAAAAATTATCCCTCCTAGAAGTCGATATATTGTGATTGACCACCATAATCCGAGAGGATGCCATGTTAGGACCCATAATTCATGGAAATACGACTAGTTATACTCTATAAGGGTCAAGTTGCAACTCATGTTGAGGGATAAATGGGTCAAATATAACCCTTAGTTGGCTATCATGATGTGTTACAACTATTTCACTAAGAGGAAAGGTTCCTTTTTGTTTGTTTGCATTTTTTATCCATAGTAGAGCATACTACGTGAGTGTGGATAGAGAGAGAATAACAAAGGGGGTTTTTGTTTTGTATTATTCTATAGGCCATAGGTCTTAGGAAAATCCATATAGAGTGCATTCTCCTTTGTACTTTCATCATTTCCATTCTAAATAAAAAAGATCAGAGAATACTCACCTTCCAACTAGGTTTCTCCTAGAGGTTTTCCTAGAGCATACCTTGGTGTCCATTATGGTTTGTGAGTGAATGTATTTACCTATTCGCTATTTTTTGCATGTTATCTATTGCATGCATACACTAAAATAACAATAGAAAATATGGAATCTAAAAGGAATGGACCTTTTATAGTATATATTTTGGTTTATTTTCACATATCTATTATGAAGAAATTTCTAATGGTATATCCACGACATTTTAAAGATCAAGAATGAAATATGGTGCATCAATGTATAATCCTGTTGACCAAATCCAACATGTGGGATGTTGAGATTCAACAAGATGATGAGCTTAGTGAAAAGAGTTGCCTTCACTAAGTGGGCCCGCAGGCTATTTTTGGCGCAAAATATATTTTTAGACTATGTCTATTTTTAGACATGTCGATCATGTTATATGAGTTGCAGGATGCTATTTGTGGATGGTTGGTCAAGTTGGAAAAATAGATGGACTTCTGTTTTTAGACATATTGGGCGGAGTCTATTTTTAGACTACCAGTCTAAATATAGATATGTCGAATATTATTAGCTCTTAATAATATTTGGACTCTAAACATTATCTTATTCTCTTGGAGCACTTCAATTAAGTGCACATATGTGGCACAACAACTAACAGAAGGAATTACGCTATTCCTGAGGGTTTACTGGAGCTATTGGATGGAGGACTTCAGTTAGAACTCATGTGATAGAGTTTGGTGGAGTTGGAGAAGTAGTTGGTGGAGTTGTATTTTGTTTAACTCAGTTAGACTTAGTTGAGCTAGTTGTATCTAGTCTAATTGATTGATACAATAGTGAGAGTGGTGTGAATTAATTAGTAAATTAATTCACTAAATAATAATTCATTAATCAACTGAAGAATACATCAGTTAACTACAATGCATGACAGTTTCAGTGGAGACCAGTGGAGAGATAAGTGAAAGAGAAAGTGTGACTATCAGTTGTGACTATAGTGATGCATTGATTGCATCTAACACTCAGTGGAGATGCCAATGAGGATTGCACAGTGCAATATTGGTGAATTCGAGTTCATTCAGAGCCATTCTTCAGCAGTGATTGCGCATTAGAGGCAGGCTAGTAGGTGGCAAATATTGGTGCATGGATTTGCAAGATCGGGCTTAATTAGTGTGTAGCGATTGTATTGTATTGAGAGCTTGATATGATCAGCTTTGTATGAGGATTGTTACATGATCTATATGACATATATTATATACAGATAGTTGGGATTTTCAGCTTTAGGCTTTCCCGTTAAACAACTGTGTTAATGTCTGTGAATTTTTATTGTTTCATATGTGCATTGCAATCTTGATTTAATTTCCGCAAATGATCAATGGTGGAATAGATTATGTATTTTGCATGAAGTTAAAATAGTGTGAGATCAAGAGAATATTGGAAATATAACACATAAGTTATATAATTTCTACATGGTATCAGAGCAATATTGATCATAGGAGATTGCAATTATTGAAGCGGTTGAGTTTTGTGCTGGTGGAATTCGAATTTGCTGCAGTGTTTTCTTGGTGTCAAAGTTGAGCATTCATTGAAATGTATTTCAACGGATTGTGATTGGAGTATGCCCTTGATGGGAGCTCAAACTATATTGCATGGAAGGACAGGATGGAGGCAGTGCTGGATGATAATGGGTTGAAGGAGTTCATCGATAGCGATGTTCCTAAGTTGGGTTCTAGCGATGCAGCCGCACTTGCCGCATGGAAAAAGAAGGTAGAAAAGTGTCGAAGGATTCTGTTGGAAGGTGTGAAGGACCACATTGTGTCCAACCTTCACAATAAAGCCACTCCATTCTTAATGTGGAAGGCTTTGACAGATTTGTTCCAAAGAAAAAGTGACCAGAGGAAGTTGGCGCTTAAAGACAAGCTCAGAAAAATAAAAATGGAGAAAGGCGACAGTATACCAAAATCCCTCACGAACTTAGTCCACTACAAGGATGAGCTGGGAAGTGTGGGGGTTACTATTGATGAATAAGACTTGGTGAGCTTGGCTCTCCTTGGGCTTCCGAAGAGTTAGCATAGCTACAAAGACTCTGTCAATGGACGGGAGAAACTGCCAGGATGGGAGCGAATTTGGTCAGATCTTGTGCAGGAGGAGATAAGGCGGGGTACCAGGGATGGATCTTCATCGAAGAATGAAGATGAAGAAAATTGCGCTTTGGCTTCCAAAGCAAGGAAAGGGAAGGGGAAGAAAAATCCTTCTCAATTCGGTGTGAAAGGCAAGAAGTAGGATTTGTCCAAGGTGAAGTGTTTTCACTGTCATGAGCATGGGAATTTCGCCACTAATTTCCCACAGAAGAAGAAGAATAATCAGGCTGCTGGATCTGCAACTAGAGAGGCCATAGCCTTGCAGTTTGAGCTAGATTTTTCTTTGATCACATGCTTGGTTACAAGTGTGATGGGATCGATGTGGTTTCTTGATAGTGGTGTGTCTTTCCATATGACCAGAGACAAATATTTGTTTAGTGATCTGCAGGAAAAGGATATTGGAGTGCACATTGAGATGCACGATGATGGTAGATACAGTGCGACTGGTATCGGGACCATTTCCTTTGAGAGGGAGTCCGGTAAACCTTTCATCTTGAAGGATGCATGTTCTAGGATTGAGGAAGAATCTAATCTTCATGGTGATTTTGGAAGGCAAGGGTTATGATGTTGTTTTCAGTGAAGGAAAAGCTTTCCTTCGACATAAAACAACTAGTCAAACTAGGAGGATAGGGATTCGATTTAAGAATCTTTATCAATTGCAGGTAGATGGCTGCGCAGCAATGGCAGGCAAATAATAAGGAGTGGTGAGCCGAGATGAGGGCGAATTGTGGCATAGGAGATTGGGCCATCTTCACCATGGCGCTTTGAAAATTTTGTAGCAGATTTCTACTGGGCTTCCCAAAGGTACACTTGTGCAGTCAGATCAGTGCAAGGGATGTACTCTGGGAAAATTTGTGAAGACCACTTTTCATGAGAAGGATAGTCGCGCCTCGACGATCCTTGAGAGAATTCACACAGACGTGTGTGGACCTTTCTCGGTTGCTTCAACAGCAAAGCACAGGTATTATGTGATATTTTTTGATGACTTTTCTTGTAAGTGTTGGATCTTCTTCATGCATAAGAAGAGCGAGACATACTCATGCATAAGGAGAAAGCCATGAAGTTGTCGCTTGAGAGGGAGTTACAATTGCATGCAGAGGAGGAGATACTTGTTCCTAAAGATGAGCCTCAAGATGTGGATCAACCACAAGAGGAGGTTCATGGAGTGGAATAAACCACTCATGCAGTGCCAAACATCAGAGTGCGGAAGTGCACTACAGAAGCTGAGCGACTGAATCTTGATGCAGTGCAGAATGTAGGAGTTCCTACATCACATCGCAGACAGAGACAATCACCTGTCTGATTCACTGGATACATGGCTTTGATGAGCAAGTGTATCGTGACGGAGCCACCCTCTTTCGAGGAAGCTGTGGAGGATCCCACATGGGTAGATGCCATGGTGGAAGAGTATGATTTGATTGTTAGAAGCAGTGCATGGGAGATTGTCCCAAGGCCGGAAGGGAAATCAGTGGTAGGTTCGAGATGGATCTACAAAGTGAAGCAAGCTGCTGACGGGAGCGTCGAGAAGTATAAGGCAAGATTTTTTTCCTGGGGCTTCTCACAGATTGAGGGGATCGACTATGAAGAAACCTTTACACATATTGCAAGGTATTCTTCCATATGGACCATCCTTGCTCTCTCAGCACAGATGGGTTGGCACATTCATCAGATGGATGTGAAGACTGCGTTCCTCAACGGAATCATTGAGGAGGAAGTGTACATTGAGAAGCCTGAAGGATTCAAAATATTTAGTAGCGAGTCACATGTGTGTAGGCTCAAAAGAGTGTTGTATGGGCTGAAACAAGCACCTCGTGCTTGGTACACACGGATAGACAGTTATTTCACCGAACTTGGTTTCACCAAGAGTGAGGCAGATCCAAACCTATACCAGATTGTGGTGGAGGGTAAAATTTTGATCATTATACTTTATGTAGATGATTTAATACTAACGAGTGATGAACTGTTGACACACTCATGCAAGGCAGATCTTGAAAATAAGTTCAAGATGAAGGACTTGGGCCTCCTTCATTATTTCCTGGGATTGGAAATTTGGCAGCAGAAAGGTGAACTGTCTGTGTCTCAAGGAAAGTATGCTCGGGAGATACTGGAGAAGTTTCACATGCAAGGCTACAAGCCTATCGACACTCCTCTTCCTGGTGGTTGGAGGAAAGAGGATGCTACATCGACAGAGGTAGTGGATGCCACTGTTTATCGATAGTTGGTTGGTTCGCTCATGTATTTAGTCAATACACGACTGGACATATGCTATGTTGTGAACCAGCTTTCACAAGCGATGGTTAAGCCTACCAAGCTCTTTTGGAAGGCAGGCAAGCATGTCCTGAGGTATCTCAGGGGCACATCTAGATATGGATTGTGGTACAGACAGTCGGATGAGGTGAAGCTGCATGGCTTCACGGATGCAGATTGGGCAGCAAGCCCAATGGATAGAAAGAGCAAACCTGGAGGGATTTTCAATATTGGATCTACAGTAGTTTCTTGGTATAGCAGGAAATAAATATCCATGGCACTTAGTTCAGTGGAGGCCGAGTACATGGCAGCAAGTTTGGCTGCACGAGGCTATATGGATGAGGAAGATCCTGGTTGGTTTGTTCGGTTCTCATTTAGATCCCACGGTGATATATTGTGATAATCAGAGTTGCATTTAACTCCCGGTTAATCCAGTATTTCATGATAGATCTAAACATATTGACATACGGTACCATCATATCAGAGATTGTGTGCAGCGGAAGATCATGTTGCTTTCTTACATTCCTACGGAGGATCAAGATGTAGATATTCTGACGAAGGCACTCACCAGGAGAAAATTCGAATACCATAGAGACAGGATCAGGGTGGTAGATAATCCCTATCTTGTTGAGAGGGAGTGTTGAGATTCAACAAGATGATGAGCTTAGTGAAAAGAGTCGCCTTCACTAATTGGGCCCACAGGTTATTTTTGGCGCAAAGTCTATTTTTAGACATGTCGATCATGTTCTATGAGTTGCAGGATGCTATTTGTGGATGGTTGGTCAAGTTGGAAAAATATATGGATTTCTATTTTTAGACATATTGGGCGGATCTATTTTTAGACTGCCAGTATAAATATAGATATGTCGAATATTATTAGCTCTTAATAATATTTGGACTCTAAACATTATCTTATTCTCTTGGAGCACTTCAGTTAAGTGCACAGATGTGGCACAACAGCTGACAAAATGAATTACACTATTCCTAAGGGTTTACAGGAGATAATGCATGAGGACTTCAGTTAGAACTCATGTGACAGAGTTTGGTGGAGTTATAGAAGTAGTTGATGGAGTTGTGTTCAGTTTAACTCAGTTAGACACAATTGAGCTAGTTGTATCTAGTCTAACTGATTGATACACTAGTGAGAGTGATGTGAATTAAGTAATAATTAATTCACTAAATATTAACTCATTAATCAACTGAAGAATACATCAGTTAACTACAGTGCATGGACAGTTTCAGTACAGTGCATGGCGGTTTCGGTGGAGACCATGGAGACCGATTGGAGAGATAGGTGAAAGAGCAAGTGTGATATCGGTTGTAATTTATAAGTAGTCACATTGAGTGCATCACTTAGCGTGGAGATTCCAATAGAAAGTTGCGTAGTGCAAGCTTGGTGAATTCGAGTTCATTCGAGCCATTCTTCGGCGAGAGTTGCGCGATGAGCGGTAGCGGGTGGCAAAGATCGGTGCATGGATCTGCAGATCGGAAACGATTAGTGTGTGGGGGCTTGTAATATGCGAAAGGGAGTGAAAATACTGCCCCAGCAAGGTGGCTATGATCTACACTTGTACATATATATACGAATAGTTAGGGTTTTATTCGAGCTTTCTCGTTAAACAACTGTGTTAATGTGTGTGAATTTTTATTGTTTCATGTGTGCATTGCAACCTTGATTTAATTTCCGCAAATGATCAATGGTGGAATAGATTTTGTATTTTGCATGAAGTTAAAATAGTGTGAGATCAGGAGAATCTTGGACATATAACACATAAGTTATATAATTTCTACGTGGAAGATGAATCCCTACCTAACAATCTCCTTAATCATCATGACTAAGAGCTTCCAAACCTTAATCCAAGAAAAGGATACCTTAATCCTTTTCTTATTCCATTGAATAGAACTCATTTTTCCAAAAAATGAAGGAAAGGCATATGATTCACTTGTCACCATGCATTTTTGTTTTTAGTTTAATCATTTTGTAAATTTAGCTTTTCCATAAATTTATCTTCTTATTTTTACCTTTTTTTATTAATAAAATAATTGCTTTTATTTATTCACTATGATATTTCACTTTATTTATTAGTATAATCATGATAATTTTTTTAATTTAATAATAACATGGGGCATTACACACTCACACATTAAATTAAATTTATCTTGAATTTAACGTTAATTAAGTTACTTATGATTTTTTTTTTCTCCACGTATCTTTCACATCCCTTTGATGAACAAGTTTAATAACACTCCAAGTGACCAAAATAGGCATTGAAAGTTCACATCACAATTCTAGGGAAGCATTAATATTGTTTGGCATTTCTTCCTAACTTTCAAAACCAAGCTTAAAGCCTCTTGCTCTATACGAAAGCCATAAGGCTCTAGAATTCATCTTCCCAAGCAGGCATATAGTATAGTACTCACATACGCCTAAGCATCTTGAATGGATGGATTAAATTATTTCCAAAAATCACTAGGCTACACAACCTTGAGAATTGAAGTCTATTCCCACAACTCCATTGGTGAGAAACACTCTAGCCCTTCTCCAGAATTAAACATCACCACTTCAATATTAGACACTCAACCCACTCAAGGTGGCCTCATACCCCATCAAGAATTATACAAAGGAAAATAAACATTGGAATGAGTAATTGATTGAGTTTGTCCGTAGCCCATAAGGTGTTAGTTGTAAATATTCTCCCTTGTAGGTATGGGATCCCATGATATCATCCAATCGATTAACATTCTTCACCTATCGGTGGATTTCCTATCAATCATCACCTCTCAAGATGCAACTGATGAATTATTTATAATTATAAAATCATCACCTCATTCAAAATAATCCACATCATTTTTATCACATGAAAACGAAACATCATTTTTATCACATTTTAAATAGTAATGAACCACATGCTCACACATGCCATCACATCACGAAATATCATCATAATTGACAGACCCCTACATTAGTCACTCCATATGGTCCACCCATCATATTATCTTACCTTCATGTCACCTTTTTGACCATGTATGTGCACTATTTTGATGTTTTCATAAATATTATGAGCACTTAGGGAAATTTGAGTCAATAATCAAATTTGTATACATTTTAACCTCATTTTTGTGCATTTTTTAAAGATATTTGAAAGATTCATGAGATTAGAAACAAAGAGGGAATCATATTAGGCGAATTTTGAGGTCTAAAAAGGGCCTCCTAAGAAAAATATAAAACAAAAAGAAACTTTATAAGAACCAATAATATTCAAGATGATGATGTCAACCATGGGGGATGATTCACCATTTTTTAAGTAAAAGGGTAAAAAGATTAAAAACTAATAAAATAATAAAACTACTTTTTAAACTTGTATTTTCAACTTATCTCCCAATTTTTTTACTCAAATATTGAGCGGGAGTACTTGTTGGATGCACAATTTGATTCCTCATCCAAGGAGTACCCATGTTGCATACTTTCGATGGGCCCCGCTACAGGAAAACTGAGAAATACATAAAAATCATGATTGCAATAACATTTTTCATGTATTTCTCATTTTTCGTGTAGCAGGACCCATCGAAATTATGCAACATGGGTACTCCTTGGATGAAGAATTAAATTTTGAACCTAATGAGTACTCTCGCTTGAAATTTGAGTAAAAACTTTGGGAGATAAGTTGAAAAAGTAGTTTTTTATTTTTTCCCTCTAAAATTTGATGATGTAATCAAATCTTATTTTATTATTTCCACTATTATTTTATAATTTCCTTAGGAGGCCCATTTTAGACCTCAAAATTTCCCTAATTGTACAAATCTTATCCCCTCATGTAGGAGAGTCTAAACTCAATGACTTTAATGCATTAGAGATAAGTTCAAGAGGCTGTAATGCCAACTAAGGGGAAATTACCATGATTTCATGTTTTTTTTAAGGGAAATCAACTCTCCCTACAATAAGGTTGCTTCTCGTGATTTTGTATAAGAGAGGAGTAAAGGAAATGCCTCAAGAGAGGGGGAGAAAGAAAATTATTTTGATTACATTGTAGCTCTATGACTTTCTGTTTATTCAAACTTATGTGTTGCTGATTTTAGTTAATAGAAGGACAATATTTGTTGTTGGAGTTGGATTTTTTATTAGCTCTCTAAGAACCTTCAGGAGGGCCCACCCATAAGAGATGTAGAGACTCGTGTACCATTTTCTTTCTAATTTTCATGCTTATTTTCCATGTCGCTTATATCTTTAATTTCATGCTACAAGTACTTTAATGAGTGATGTATTTTGTATGTTCTTGTAGAATCTTAGTAACTGTTACTCTTTCTAAATATTTGAGTTGTTCTTATGAAATATATATGTTTGAAATAGGATTCTTTATGAGTTTTAGGATTCCAATAATCAAGTTGCTTCACCAATCTCAAATATGAAATTTCTTATCACATTACATAATTTATCGTAGGATAGTCTCGTGAGAATCTGTTTAGCACCTTTTTTTATGGTTAATAGATATTTTATCTATAAATACATAAAATGACACTTGATAATGTGATTTAGTGAACAAGAGAGTTAAGGAAATGAATATTCATTTCTCTAGGATTTCTTTATGTTTACTATGTCGTTGATTCTTGTTTTGCAAAAGTAGGATTGAGTTTATATTTCTACAAGAGTAGAATATGATTTTTTTTGTTGCGACTTTTCTCTCTGAAGCTAAAGTTAATTCTTTTCGTGCAATTTACTGTAGCATTTACTCTTTTACAAATCTATTTATTGTAATTTCGTAGATAATTCTTTTGCTTCATTTATTTTAAGTTGAGTGGTTGTTCAACAATTGATTCTCTGTTTTTCATCTAATTAGATATTCAATTGATTTCATTATATAGTAAGTATAGATTTCACATATAGTGAAAGATATATTTTAAGTTTATAAACCTGTTGTGGTGTAACAACAACCCCTTATTATTGTATATATGCTTCAAATAATGAGGTACTTTAAAATTTAAAGTTTTAAAAAAATCTACCAAAATTTGTGAATAACACTTAAAAGTAGTAAACAATGTGATAATGATAATCTATTTTAACACTTTGGGAGTTAAAGTTAACTTTAGCTTCTCTCTGAAGCTAAAGTTAGTTCTTTTTGTGCAATTTATTGTAGCATTTACTCTTTTACATTTAAAAGTAGTAAACAATGTCATAATGATAATCTATTTTAACACTTTGGGAGTTAAAGTTAACTTTAGCTTCTCTTTGAAGCTAAAGTTAGTTAGTTCTTTTCGTGCAATTTACTGTAGCATTTACTCTTTTACAAATCTATTTATTGTACTTTGCTTCAATTATTTTAAGTTGGGTGGTTGTTCAACAATTGATTCTCTGTTTTTCATCTAATTAGATATTCAATTGATTTCATTATATAGGTCAATAAATGCATTAAAGAGAGATAATAAGTAAAGATTTCACATATAGTGAAAGATATATTTTAAGTGTATAACACTTAAAAGTAGTAAACAATTTCATAATGATAATCTATTTTAACACTTTGGGAGTTGAAGTTAACTTTAGTTTCTCTTTGAAGCTAAAGTTAGTTCTTTTCGTTAAACAATGTCATAAAAATAATCTATTTTAACACTTTGGGAGTTAAAGTTAACTTTAGCTTCTCTCTGAAGCTAAAGTTAGTTATTTTCATGCAATTTACTGTAGCATTTATTCTTTTACACTTGAAAGTAGTAAACAATGTCATAATGATAATCTATTTTAACACTTTGGGAGTTAAAGTTAACTTTAGCTTCTCTCTGAAGCTAAAGTTAGTTCTTTTCGTGCAATTTACTGTAGCATTTACTCTTTTACAAATCTATTTATTATAATTTAATAGATAATTCTTTTGCTTCAATTATTTTAACACTTTGAGAGTACAAATGCATTAAAGAGAGATAATAAGTATAGATTTCACATATAGTGAAAGATATATTTTAAATTTTAAGTGTATAACACTTAAAAGTAGTAAACAATGTGATAATGATAATCTATTTTCACACTTGGGGAGTTAAAGTTAACTTTAGCTTTTCTCTGAAGCTAAACTTAGTTCTTTTCATGCAATTTACTGAATTTACTATAGCATTTACTCTTTTACAAATCTATTTATTGTAATTTAATAGATAAGTGTATAAACCTATTGTGGTGTAACAACAACCCCTCATTATTGTATATATGCTTCAAATAATGAGGTACTTTAAAATTTAAAATTTAAAATTAAAAAAAAATCTACCAAAATTTGTGAATAACACTTAAAAGTAGTAAACAATGTCATAATAATAATCTATTTTAACACTTTGGGAGTTAAATTTAACTTTAGCTTTTCTCTGAAGGTAAAGTTAGTTCTTTTCGTGCAATTTACTGTAGCATTTACTCATTTACACTTAAAAGTAGTAAACAATGTCATAATGATAATTTATTTTAACACTTTGGGAGTTAAAGTTAACTTTAGCTTCTCTCTGAAGCCAAAGTTAGTTCTTTTGGTGCAATTTACTATAACATTTACTCTTTTACAAATCTATTTATTGTAATTTAATAGATAAGTGTATAAACCTGTTGTGGTGTAACAACAACCCCTCATTATTGTATATATGCTTCAAATAATGAGATACTTTAAAAAAAAAAAAATGTACCAAAATTTGTGAATAACACTAAGTAATGTCATAATGATAATCTATTTTAACACTATGGGAGTTAAAGTTAACTTTAGCTTCTCTCTAACCTAAAGTTAGTTCTTTTCGTGTAGCATTTACTCTTTTACAAATATATTTATTGTAATTTGCTTCAATTATTTTAAGTTGAGTGGTTGTTCAACAATTGATTCTCTGTTTTTCACCTAATTAGATATTCAATTGATTTCATTATATAGGTCAATAAATGCATTAAAAAGAGATAATAAGTATAGATTTCACATATAGTGAAAGATATATTTTAAGTGTATAACACTTAAAAGTTGTAAACAATGTCATAATGATAATCTATTTTAACACTTTGGGAGTTAAAGTTAAGTTTAGCTTCTCTCTGAAGCTAAAGTTAGTTCTTTCGTGCAATTCACTGTAGCATTTACTCTTTTACAAATCTATTTATTGTAATTTAATAGATAAGTGTATAAACCTGTTGTGGTGTAACAACAACCCCTCATTATTGTATATATGCTTCAAATAATGAGGTACTCTAAAATTTAAAATTAAAAAAAAATCTACCAAAATTTGTGAATAACACTTAAAAGTAGTAAACAATGTCATAATGATAATCTATTTTAACACTTTGAGAGTTAACTTTAGCTTCTCTCTGAAGCTAAAGTTAGTTCTTTTCGTGCAATTTACTGTAGCATTTATTCCTTTACAAATCTATTTATTGCAATTTAATAGATAAGTGTATAAACCTATTGTAGTGTAACAACAACCCCTCATTATTGTATATATGCTTCAAATAATGAGGTACTTTAAAATTTAAAATTGTAAAAAAATCTACCAAAATTTGTGAATAACACTTAAAAGTAGTAAACAATGTCATAATGATAATCTATTTTAACACTTTGAGAGTTAACTTTAGCTTCTCTTTGAAACTAAAGTTAGTTCTTTTCGTGCAATTTACTGTAGCATTTACTCTTTTACAGTTAAAAGTAATAAACAATCTCATAATGATAATCTATTTTAACACTTTGGGAGTTAATCTTAACTTTAGCTTCTTTTTAAGCTAAAGTTAGTTCTTTTCGTGCAATTATTGTAGCATTTACACTTTTACAAATCTATTTATTGTAATTTAATAGATAATTCTTTTGCTTCAATTATTTTAAGTTGAGTGGTTGTTCAACAATTGATTCTCTATTTTTCACTTAATTTGATATTCAATTGATTTCATTATATAGGTCAATAAATGCATTAAAGAGAGATAATAAGTATAGATTTCACATATAGTGAAAGATATATTTTAAGTGAATAACACTTAAAAATAGTAAACAATGTCATAATGATAATCTATTTTAACACTTTGGGAGTTAAAGTTAACTTTAGCTTCTCTTTTTGTGCAATTTACTGTAGCATTTACTCTTTTACAAATCTATTTATTGTAATTTAATAGATAATTCTTTTGCTTCAATTATTTTAGGTTGAGTGGTTGTTCAACAATTGATTCTTTGTTTTTCACCAAATTAAATATTCAATTGATTTCATTATATAGGTCAATAAATGCATTAAAGAGATAATAAGTATAGATTTCACATATAGTGAAAGATATATTTTAAGTGTATAAACCTATTGTGGTGTAACAAAAACCCCTCATTATTGTATATATGCTTCAAATAATAAGATACTTTAAAATTAAAAAAAAATCTACCAAAATTTGTGAATAACACTTAAAAGTAATAAAAAATGTCATAATGATAATCTATTTTAACACTTTGAATTTTAAAAATTTTGGTAAAAAACTCAAATTTCCCTCATCTTTACTTTCTATTATTTTTACCAGCGTATCGGGGTATATTCTCTCCAACAATATTATTTGAAACTTAACTTCCTGGTCTTCATACACCTTTCCATTAATAAACAGACAAAATCACAATTTCCATTTGAAACAATTGTCGTTATCGAATATCAGGGTCACTAAACAAAAAGCTTGAATCAACACCCCGATTTTTGATAGACCGATATCATGAGCTCGATAGCCACGTAGGAGCTATTACTAATGTGTTGTCAATATGCGTGGAAATTTTCACATGTCAAGTGACACGTGTCACTCAAATTGGGTCTTTTTGGATATTTGAAAACTCCTTTTTCATGTGACACATGGCATCTATCCATCGTTTCCGCATCACCTTCCTGCCATGTCATTTGACAAATATCGGATATCAGATATCAACTTCTTACATTCTAGTGCTATAAAAAAGTTGAAATATGATATCTAATATCCCAATATTGGTTCCTCTCATTTTGATATCAGGTTATAGGATCATAAAGCTCTAAATATGATACAATCGATATTTGATATATTGTTCTCTTGTGTCTACTTGCCACATTTGACTTACATTTTTTTTTCAGAGGAAAAAAATGCTGTTGTATTAATAGTTCATATGACAGACATTACATCAAAACAGAAGCGATGATAAACAGATCCAACATCCAGTGGTAAAGACTTCATGTGAAAGTCGAACCAAAAGCAGGATGGGATCATTGAAAACTTTTTTGGGGGATAAATCCACCCAATTCAACATATGAGCCAATACAGATAAGCACCCTTAGAAAACAACATGCAGGTGCCAGCTTTCCAGGAGCAGGATGTTGAGACAAAACAAAAAGATGAAATAGTCTCGCTTATTATGGCGAAAAGTCCAGATATCATAACCCAGATGTGACAATAAGACCACCAGCCAAATGAGAGAACCAGGCTCGCTTGAGAAGATTCTATGAAGTTGCCGAAAGTGCAGTCGATGAAAACAGGCTCTCTTGTAGTCAGGCACACTTGATATGATCCATCGAGCATGCATGTATGTATCAGATATGACTATAAAAACAAAATACTATTCCTGTAGTAGGGATGTAGAAAATATAAACTTATGGCAGGCTCGCTTGTTATCTGGCTCGCTTGTCATGGGGAGAAACAGAAACATGCGATCGATCTTGGGAGAAATAAAATGTGAACAACAATTCCGAAAACATGCTTGTTTGTTAGCAATGATAAGAGCGAAAACGTTGCAAAAAGAGATGGCAATCTTCTCCCCGGAGTGAAACTATCTCACATGAAAGAAACAGGTCCGCTTCCAATGAACTGATAGAAATTATGCACAGAGTGTATCATAAAACATATGGATGAGGGGAAAGTGGAGCTGGGAAGAACAAGCAAAAACTCTTGTAGTTGAGAAGGATAGGAAGAAAAAGGATAGATAGATAGGATATAACAAACTGTAGATAGAGTAGGTTATGATTTGTAGATAGCGAAAATAAGGAGAGGTGTAGGGATTAGAAATAGAAAACATCGGAGAGCAAAACAAAAAGTGGATGTAGGAGAAAATATCATATAAGAGGCAGAGTTATGGTAAAGGAATAGAATTTTCCAGTTGAAGGACTCCGTCCTGGAAGTGGAGCATCTGCATAACACCATAGGCAACATTTAATCCCCGTTTAGATAGACTGTCAGCACGAGAGTTCAGATCCCGGTATATGTGCTCGATGGGAGGGGATCCCAGTCTCTGCCAAATCCTCCGGACTCTGGAGATCCAGCCCTGTAAGGACGGGATATGAATCTGTGAATGGCCCATGATACCGTCAACAATCAAAGCAGATTCTCCATATATGTGGAGATCCATAAGATCCATGTTGGCCGCCACAAATAGACCTCCCCAAAGGGCCATTAACTCGGCCTTATTATTGGAGCCCTGTCCTCCATTCCAAAATAAATGGATTCTTTCCCGGTTAGATATCTTAATCCAAGCACCACATCCGGTGTTGCCTTCTTTGCAAGCACCGTCAAAGAAGACAACCGTAAATGAAATCTCGTGAGGACGTATCCGATGGGAGCCATCAGTGGGCCTTTTGGGCTTTGTTGGGATGGCATCGATCCAGCTCATGATAGCCTTGAAAATGTGTGAAAGATTGAAAGGGGCAACATAAAAAATGAGCCGGTTTCTTGCAAGCCAAACCTCCCATATGAGGTAGAAAGGCAGCGTTCTAAATCTGTTCTTGATGGAGTCCCATTTGTGCACGACATCAATGAAAACAGTAGGAATCCAGTCAGAATCAATAAGGTGAACAAAGAATAATCTCCAGAGCAGAAGGACCTTAGGGCAATGAAAAAATAGATGTTCAACAGTCTCTTCCGCAAGGGCACATATAGCACATATGTTGGGGCCCATCGTGCCTCTTTTGATCAGATTATTCCAAGTCAGGATCTTATTCCTCCATGTAAGCCAGCGAAAAAGGATGATCTTGTTTGGAATCCCACGTTTCCAGAACTGTGCAAAATTCCTAGAACACGGAGATGAGTAGGATTGGAAATTGATTCTGTGGTATATATCTTTGACTATCGGTAGATCCGCAGCCATCGGCCCATCCCAGATGATGCAGTCGCCTCCAGCAGAATAACAGACTCCCGCCGCACTTAAAGAATCGTGAATCTGATCCCATTCAGAAGCTATTTCATCATGAAGTCCCAGTTGTTGTGCGTTCTTGAAGATGGGGGCCCCAAAAGTCCATGAAGAAATAGTCTGTGATAGATGGCAGATTCCCCAGTGAGCGAGAAAATGAATAAGCCTATCAGATGGTTTTTTCTGGCAATCAAGACCAAGCATATTAAGGTTGCAGATTGGAATACGACTTCCGTCCCTAAACAACCATGTGAGCCTGACCGTGATATGTCCCAAGATCTTTTTGAAGCTGCCCCAGATAGCCGAATAAGATGCAGGGAATCAGAATTCGTGGCAGAGGAGGAAATGTAAGGAATCACCTGTGAGATATTTGCTTTTGATAATCTGTGACCAAATCCCTGATCCGTTGGTAGCCCGCCAAAATGATTTGACGAGCAAAGCAATGTTGAAGTTCCTTTTGTCCAAGATGCCCCAACCGTCGTGATCCTTGGACCTGCATATGGAGGAAAGTCTGACTAGGTGGATTTTATGAGAATCCCCCGATCCATTCTAGAGAAATCTGCCGATGATCCTGTTAATGTCTTCCACTATATTCGCAGGCAGATAAAAAAGATGTCCCCAACAAACCAGTAGTTGGGATAGGACAACCTGGATCATGATGTATCTGCCGCCCAAGGTAAGCCATCTGTGAGACCATGAGTTGATTTTCTTTCGAAATCGCTCAAGCATCCAGAGCCAATCCGCCTGGTGGTATCCACAAGGTTTGATTTTGTAACCCAAGTATGTCAGTCCATCTGTTAGCAACTGAACACGAACCCCCAAGAACTCCGCAATGAATAGGATTTCATCCAGGTCACCATACTCGTATTGAAGAAATGATTTTTCCTTGTTAATGTGCAAACCCGTGGCAGCAGCAAATCTGTTGAATATGAAGAGTATGTAGAACCAGTGATTCCTTCTGAGCCTCCCAAATAACAGCATGTCGTCGGCAAAGAGAGAATGGGAGGTCGATATGGAATCAGAAAAAGAAAAACCTGAAATGAAACCATTACTAGACGCCATATGCAGCAATTTACTGAAGCCATCCAAAATAAGTATGAAGATCAGCGGGGACAAGGCGCATCCTTGTCTTAATCCCCGGCCAGCCACGAAGAAGGAGGTAGGCAGACCATTTATAAGGACAACGAAATGGACAGTGGTGATGCAAGACATAACCCATCGGATGATACTGAGAGGCAGTTCTATTTTGAATAAAACCAGTCGTATGTATGACCAATCCAGGGTATCAAATGCCTTGTGGAGATCTACTTTCATAACCAAGGCCTCACATTTCTGAGAGTGAATGGAGTGTAGAACCTCCTGTGCTACAACTATAGCATCATGAATAGACCTGCCTTTGAGGAAGCCGAATTTTTCAGGAGATATATGCGCAGAGAGGGCCGGCTTTAATCTGTTAGTGATGATCTTGGAGGTGATTTTATATAGAAGATTGCATAGAGCAATTGGCCGATATTCCCCGAATGTTGAAGGGTTATCATTCTTTGGAATGAGTGCTATGAATGTGGAGTTCAGGTTGGCTGGGATTCTTCCACTTGTTCTGAAGGATTCCGTGATATCCGTCAGTTCTTCCCCCATAATATCAAAGAAAAACAGAAAGAACTCGGAGGTCCAGCGATCTGGACCAGGGCATTTGTCATGGGGAAAGGACTTCAGCACCCCCTCGACCTCGGCCATCGAGATAGGCACCTCCAAGGAATTAATGTCATTGTCTTCTAAAATTCTAGGAACATGATCAAGAACCCATTGTTGGCATGTAGCATCTATCTCTTGGTTCTGCTGATAAAAGGCCGAAAAATGAAGGAAGGCTTCGTGTTGTATTTCCGGAGTAGTAGTAGCAACAGAACCATCAATCCTCTTGATGCGCCATATAGCATTCCGATTTCTGCGGTCAGTGGCACATTTATGAAAATACTTAGTATTCCTGTCGCCTTCTTTCAACCAGCAATTCCGACTCTTCAACTTCCACGATATTTCATCAATTTTTAGAATTTCTTGTTCTCACGCAGCAAGCCTTTGGATCTGTTCATAGTCATGATATTCCGGAGCTCTGTCTTTGAAACCGATGTAGATGGCTCTCATATGTTCTTTTATGACTGTCAACTCTTCCTTTAACTTCTTTTTCTTATTGATCTCCCATTATTTAGCTGCTCTTTTCATTTCCTGAATTTTGTGGTGGAAAAGATCCCAGCCGACCAAATCATAATTTTCCCCAGCACGCAGCCTTGTCTGCCGATCAAGTCATTAAACTCACTGTCTTCCAACCAAGCCCGATTGAATTTGAAGTGAAAACCCATCGGCTTGTCGACCTTCCTCCACGAGCGCAAAATCGGCATGTGATCAGAAACATTTGACACCAGAACCTCGCTTCTCGGCAATCCCATTGTATTAATAAGCATGTCCTTTATCAAAGCATGATCCAGCCTTTTTCCAATGAAGTCCGCTCCAGATCTTTTGTTTGTCCAAGTCGGAATTCTGGGTGAGGGGATAATATCAATCAAATGATAATCCATCAACATCTCATGTAGAAAAGCAGCCAATCTGTCAGCCCTGACTCTGCTCCCCCAAATATCATCGAGATCCATTGTGAAATTCAGATCTCCCATAATTATCAAGTTCTTCAGGGAGAGGAGCCTAGACTGTTTTATTTTAGTCCAGAATGTCAGCCGGTTGCAGTAAGGAGCATATAGATTCATAATATTGATGTGACCTTCAAAACCTCTAATATTTCCCACAAGAGTGATCCCTCCAAAAAATCTGAAGGCCTTAAATTGCGCCCAGAATGGATTCCATAGGGCAATAAGGCCACCAGAGTGACCATTAGTATCGACGGCGGTAGCCTGCCAACCTTCACATATTTTAAGAAAAGAATTAATAGCCTTCTCCCTGGAACTGAGAGTCTCTTGACATAAAATGAGGCAGGGGTTTTGAGAGGTAATAAGATTCCTGAGGCAATGTTGTTTAGGGGCATCGCCAAGACCCCGGATGTTCATGGAGAAAAAATGAATCATTCTGGAGAGTGGTCGGGAACACTTGCTCTAAGCGCCCGGGATCTGCCGGAAATCTCTTCGGACATGGCGATAGGAATGTCTGTGAGGTTTTCATATTCATCGGATGAAAGCTGCAGGGCTCTAGGGTCAGACAACAGGTGACGCACAGAGCGGTTCTTCTTACTATTTTTCCTTATCGTGACATTAGACACATTCGAAGGAGGGATGCCTTTGTTGGGAGACACAATGATCTTGTCGAAGACGGTAAGGGCAGTGAGATCTAGGTCTGGATTATCAAGGAGCGAATCAATGTCACTGCCAATGGTGTTACGAGGAGACTGAGGTAGGGCAGAGTCAATGTCATAACCAGTGGTATTGCGAGGAGACTGAGGGAGGACAAAGTGTTCCTCCTTCGACGAAGACGCCGATTGAGAAATAAAGTGACAGTCCGGCCTACTGGACGTTTCCCCTATTTGATGATTGGGGGAAGAGAGTAAGGAAAGGTCTGGATGGACGGGGTGTGACGCAGGGACAACAGCGTTTATAAAAATATCCATATCATCTTTCTGGAGACCATCATCCCCGGAGGCTGAGGTTATGACAACAGGCAGTTTAGGGGGGGCCATGTCTTCCTTGCCACTGTTCAAGACTGTTGGATTTGTTTGGGGATCCACCCCAGAAAAGGACAAACTTTTATAAAAAAAACAAGAATCCCGACTCGCCCGTTCCAGATGTTTATTAGATTTATCGCTGTGTGCACTGGCAGAAACATACACATCATCTTCATCAGAGGAGAGAGAATAAGAATTACCTGGATGGGGATCATCTTGGGGGCCCGGATTGTCTTGAATTTGTCCACGACCCTTAGATTGGTGCGACCACTTCCGCTGAATATGATGTCGAAGTGGACAATGACTCCGAAGGTGTCCGGTTCGATGACAGATAAGGCATCGAAAGGGAATTCCCCAGTAGTCGATATGCTGTCGGTGGCGTCGAAGGCCCCATAATAGGTCCACATCACCAGGCAGACCTCCAGCAAATTCCAACTCGACAAGGATCCAAGCTATCCTTTTATCGTCGGATCCAATGATAGCCGGGTCTATGTATTTCGTGGTTCCGATGGAGTTCCCTATGGCCCTCAGAGCTCTATGAGTCCAGAATCCTAAAGGCAGCCCCAGGAGCTTGACCCAGATGTATCGACTTTTAGGGGCCTCCATGACAGGATTGAAGCCAAGGTACCATCGAACCAGATGCAGATAACTCCGACCGCGAACCCATGTCCTATTAACAACCTTGAAGATATCTTTATCAGCCATAAAGTGTATGCAGAACCATCCATTGAAGAGTTTGCTAACTCTGGGCGCATATCCAATCAGCGGGATCCAAGCCTGTCGAACCTAGCAGTCCATGTCCAAGTCACTACCATCGAGGAAGATCCATCTCCCGACTAGGACACGCTTCTGAAAGGCTAGCTACTCTGCGGCAAATGTCATCATGGTCTAAATTTATCTCTTTGATTTCCATGTTTTGTTTATAAAAGACGTTCTTACCCCGACTGCGCCCAGAAGACTTCTTCTTGTGATTCAGACCATCGGAATTATACAGGGAGTTCCCCTCGCCTTTCAGAGAATTGCAGCAACTCTGTTTAATTATCTGGCATTCAATATCACAGTCTCGGCCATATTGTTTTTCCGCTTCGCTGGTGGTGAGGACAAAAGCCTCATGTGCTGATGTGTCCGAGGCGAGGTCCACGAGGGGGACATTTGTCGCATCTAAGGAGGAAGACATTGCTTAATTCAAAAATGAATGGACACCACTCCACCACAGCACGAGATCAGGACAGCAGATGACAGCAAGCGATCGCCACGCATGACTCAGTAGGACATGAGGCCACAGGGGAGATGCAGGTGTCAATTATGGCGAGACACGCCCAATTTGAAGAAGAACGGATCCCAGGAAGATATTGGAGGTGCAAATTGCCAACAAATTTATTGTCTTAGCCGTTGCACAATTATCCAACACCAGATTCAGAGTAAATGAGATGCATTAAAATTCGGGCAGGCCGCCAAAAACAATACGGACGGATGACATCAAAAGATTGTATCAACCAAAAAGGAAATCCCGAAGTTGTCTTGAAATCATGGAAAAAGATTAAATAAATCCCTGTTACCGCTTAGGGAATTACAACCCATCCCGGGGAATTAAAGAAGAAATCCACAGAGGACAGATTATGTTGTCAGAAGCACCTTTGGAGACAAATCGCATTAATGAAGCAGGTACAGCAAAATCATAGCCTGGAGTTCAGAAGATCGGTGGCCAATGGGACGTAAAGTCGGCAGCCGGAGACTGTCTGGAGCATCACCAGTCCTGGGCGATACAGCAACAACAACAGATACAACCAGGGCAAAACCACCACCTGCCACCAAATCTAAACCTAAAATCTTTGCATGGCTTAGAAATATTCAAAGAATCAATCCATTTACGCCAGAGACTAGTCCATCTGTAGTCGAGTCAGAAGAAGATGTCACTGAGCAATCCGAGGGAATGCCAGTGTTTTCAATTTTTTCTACCATGCGTCCTATTTACATGGAAAAGGCCTGTTAAAATCATGATAGCAAGGATAGCTAATAAAGTGATGAGGCAAATCTCCACTTCGTCCGGTAATGTCATAGGAGGAGGGGAGATATTGCTGGGTCGTCCGCCCAAAAGAGACACTAAAAACCAATTCCGGCTGTGCCCAACACAGGAGTAACTAAAGGGTATGGACAGCGTAAAGGAGATATGAAATTAAAACCATATTTCAATATGAAGAAACAGAGAAAGGAAATGTGGAAAGATGAATCATTAACGTCGTTTCCCTGTGAGAAACAAGTATGATAGCAGATAATTAACCCCAGGATATCATAACAGGCATGGAAGAGATGACTTAATTCCCAGACAGCAACCTTTGTGAAAAAATTGCTATGAAGGACAGCAATCTCTGTGAAAAGCTTCTTAGAAAGACAATCTTTGACGGATGCCAAACCAACATGAGACAGACTGTAACCTGTGTAGAAAAATTGCTTTGTAGAAAGACCAGAATCCTACCCGCTGTCACCAAGAACGATCCAAACACCCTTCGCATCGACTTAATCAAGCTATCCATCGAATATGTTCAACAAAATATGCTTGCCCAGGGATTCATTTCTATCTGTCTCTGGCTTTATAGAAATCAGAAATCCATGGATTCATTTCTATCTGTCTCTCTTCTGCTTTGCTTTCCGCGACAAAATAAAATCGGACGACCAAACAAAAACAGAGAATATTAAAAAAGAAAAAACTTCCAGAAACGCCAAGCACAACCCAGATAAAAAATGAAAAACCTGATACTCAAAAAGGACCGTAAAAACCAATAAACAGGCATGGCCATGCCATGGACCAAAAAAATAGAAACCAAAAAAATAGAACTGCAATAAAGACTACATAAGGGAGCAAAGGAAAATGGAGATGAAATAGAAGTGTTCACATTTGACTTACATGTGGTAGTGCTAATCTGTCATGTAACATATGCCACTTTAATTTATGCCATTCGGACATTCATTTTGGTATTTTTTGCATGACACGTGACATCCACATGGCAGTGTCACTTTATCCTGAGCCACATCACTTAGCCCATACCAAATATCGAAATTTGGTAATGAAATTCCATATTTAAATGAGTATCTCATATGTGATATCCAATATTTAATTAATCACAATTATATTTAGTCATGATTAGTAGATATATTAACTCATAATATTTTCATTTAAAATTCATGTTTTTCTTTGTTAAAGTTTTTTATGTTTCGCACACATATTTCTATATCGATATCACTAACTAAGTGTTTCACAGATTACATGTTAACACAATATCCCGTTATTGGGATATCGGGGTATTGGAACATGCGCATGATTAAAACACCATCTCATATTCGATATTTTAGATTAGTTTAATATGCTTTTAAATAAGGATTAAGGGATAATCATCTAACGATTCTATAGAACGATTTACGTAAAATCTTAGTTATGAGAGCTCTTTGTCATGTCATGAATTTAATTGAAATAAGAGCACTATTGCCATCGAACCTTGTTACAGTCTTACTCCATTATGAAACAATAATTTATTTGGAGTGTAATTTAATTCAAGAACGGCTTCCTTGAAAGGTTATTCTCATTTGTCATTCTATGTGAGGATATTTCGACACACAAAATAGTTATGTATAACTTGGTATAGCGTAGAGTTAGGTAAAATGTATTTCTTTACTATGTACATTTGTAACTTATAATTCGATAGTCACAATATGTAGTGAGCTGACGGTTCACTCTCTTCTCGATATTACCAACATTTTATCCATGGTTTAGCATTCGATTGGTCCATGATCTCTATTTAAAGAGAATGGAGAGTCATTTTTTCTGGTAACCGTTTTATGAGAGAAGCTTCTGTATATTTTATTTCTTTGTATTAATAAATTTCCTGAAGTGGCCGCATTGACTTAGGCCGTGGACTGTTTCCCACTTCGAGGGTTTTAACCACGTCAAACACTAGTGTATTGATCTGTGATATGTTTGTGAGCAGTGAACTTTGGTGTTTGATTTAAGGAACTTACCCTGTAAATTACTACATGGTATCAAAACTGTTTTGAGAGCCGCATCCATTGTTGATCCAAATCCGAACACAGGTTCACTGCATGCGACTGCAATTTTCCAGATCTACTATTTTTGACCACTTTCAGGTTGGGAGAACTTCTCTGTTGTGTCCGGAGCCTCTGTTACAGTGATGTACCCCTTCGTTTCATGCGAAAAGGTTTCTGGTTGCCCATGTTATGTCATTTTAGATCTTGAGGTATAAAGTTTTTTTTTTTTTTTTTGCAGTTATAATTATTAATCTCTCTGTTTATTTCAGTTTGTAGTATTTTTTTTTTAATTACCGGATCTATACCCTCTTCTTTGCATAAGCTCTTTTCTCTGCGTTGTGTGCAATCTGGCAAACTAAAAACAGGAAGACGAGATTTTTCTGCTACATATGCTCTTTCCCTACGACTTTGTGCGATCTCGAGAAATCAGAAATAGCAAGAAAAATATATATTTGTTGGATAGACTAACCAGAAATATAATGTTCTGCTGTATGGCTTGTAATTTTTTTTTACACAACTCTTTTTTTGCAGGAAAAAGCACGAAAACCGAAGAGCAAAAAAAAAAAAACTTCTTCCTTTTAAACAATTACAGAATCCTTTTACTAGCTCACTTTGTGTAAAATTACTTTATGATAATAGAGGTCTTGGGTTAAAGTCTCTTTGTCAAGCTTATTTTTCTAAAAAGTGTTTTGTTAAGTTATTTTTTCTTAAAAATATTTTTGACAAGTTGCTTAAAAAAAAAGGTTTTATTTAAAAAGAACATGTAAAAGTAACATTGCAAAAGCGACTGTTATGAAACCAGCTCCAAAAATAGAAGAAAAGAGAGATCAACGCTTTATAAATAACTCACTTCGAGGGGGCAACCTCCTTTACATTACATAAATGAACAATTCTTGGATGCTACAAATGAAAAAACCTCATTTCTATATATAGGAGTCCATGGGGCCATAATATAATCCTAGACGACCTAAAAATAATAATATAAGGGCACAATAATAACAATATGGGGGTTACATGGGTACGACAATAACAATAAGGGGGCTACATTAACAACAATAAGGGAATACACTAGTAATATAGGGACTTAACATGTCTCTTTCCTTCAAAAAAGTGTTGTCCTCAATGCTTGAGTAGCTCTGGATGCTTCTGTATAAAATTCTCATCCTCCCATGTAGAATCTTCAATGGGTAAGTTCTTCCACTTGATGAGTTGCTCTAAAATTGATCGAGTTCGTAGCTGTCGAGTTCTTGTTTCCGTGGCTGCTTCAGGTTCCAATATGATTTTTCCTTCCTCATCAAGTTCTGGAAATATTGTTTGAACTAGAAGTTTGTCACCTATAACCTTCTTTAAGCATGAAACATGGAAAACTAGATGCACTCGAGAAGAAGTAGGAAGCTCTAATTTGTATGCCATAGTACCAATCTTTCGCAACACCTTGTAAGGACCATATTAATTTGGTGATAATTTATTATCCTTCTTAGCTTGCTTGAGGGACATTTGTTTGTATGGTTATAGCCGTAAAAATACCCAGTCTCCTACATCAAAACTTCTCTCACTGCGATGTTGATTTGCCTGTTGTTTCATTCTATTTTGTGCCAAATTTAGGTTATCCTTTAAGAGTTGGAGAACTTGTTGTTGATGCTCGATGTGATCTTCCACTGCCTGAACCTTAGAATTTTCTCTTAAAGATGATGTGATGGATGGTGGACGATATCCATAAAGTGCCATAAAATGGGGTCATTTTTGCTGTAGTATGGAAGGAAGTGTTATACCACCATTCAACCAAAGGTAACCACTTGACCCATTGTGATTGTTTATCAGATACAAAACAACGAAGTTATCCTTCCAAACATTTGTTCACTATCTTAGTTTTCCCATTGGATTGAGGATGATAAGATGAGCTATGAGCTATTTGAGTACCCAAACAAGAAAATATTTCTGTCCAAAAATTTCCAGTAAAAATGGAATCTCTGCTGCTTACAATAATCTTTGGGTTTCCATGTAGCTTTTGAATTGTTTCCATAACTTCAGTAGCAATTGTACTTGCTTTAAATGGATGACATAATGCACAAAAGTGTGCATACTTGGTAAGTCTATCAACTACCACCATGATGACACTCTTTCCTTCGGACATAGGTAAACCTATGATAAAATACATTGAAATCTCCTCCCAACGTTAACTTGGAATGGATAAAGGATGTAGAAGACCTGAGGTCTTAATTGTCTCAATTTTATTTTGCTGGAAAACCAAACTTGATGCCAAAAACTTTTGAATATCAGATTTTAAGGCCAACCCAATAAATTTCTTTCTTCACCCTATGGTAAGTTTTTAAAAATCCTGAGTGTCCTCCTAAGGGAAAAGTGTGCAATTCCAAAAGAATATTTTGTTTTAGTGAGAATTCTTACAAAGATATAAATGATCTTTGTACCATAAGGAATCGTTTTTCCAACTAAATGTATCAAATAAACTAGGATCTTGCTACAAATTTTGAATGAGTGTCCACACTTCTTCGCCCTTCTTCCATTCATCCCTTGCTTCGGTTATCCAATCTGGTTGGATAATAGAAATGACACAAAGAAATGCTTCCACCTCTTCATCCTTTCTTGAGAGTGCATCTGCAACAACATGTAGCTTCCATTTTTTGTAGATGATTTCAAAGTCATAACCCAACATCTTTGTGACCCATTTTTGCTGCTCTTTTGAAGATAATATTTGTTCCAAAAAGTATTTAAGACTATCATGATCAGTTTTTACCTTGAAGTGTCTTCCCATTAGTTAAGGTTGCCATTTCTTTAGTTCATGTAGTATTTCCAACATTTCCTTCTCATAAATAGCTTTCTGTAAATACTTTCCTTTGATTGGAGGAATTTCAAAATCAATGGGTCTTACTTCTTCCATTAAAACAACACCAATTCCATTTCCTGAGGCATCACATTCCACAATAAAGGTTTTTGTGAAGTATGACGTAGTTAAGACCGGTGCTAGGCACATTGCCTCTTTAAGATGTTCAAAGGCCTTATTTACTTCAAGAGTCCACGAAAATGCATCTTTCTTCAATAATGTTGTTAGAGGTGCTGCTATTCTCCCAGAATTCTTAACAAACTTGCGATAATACCCTGTTAACCTGAGAAATACTTGCAACTGCTTTATGGTTGTGGGGAATTTCCATTCATTAATGGATTTAATTTTGTTAGGGTCTATCTTAACACCCTCGTGAGATACAATGTGACCAAGATATTCCACCTCTTGTACTCCAAAGAAACATTTGGAGGTTTTTGCATATAATTGTTTCTCCTCCAATAGTTTGAGAACCCTGTCAACATGTTGAACATGATCCTTCCAAGACATGCTGTAGGTTAGTATATCATCAAAAAATACTAACACACATTTTCTAAGGAAATGTTTGAAAATGGAATTCATCAACCATTGAAATGTATAAGGTGCATTGGTAAGGCCAAAAGGTATGAACAAAAACTCATAATGACCCTCATGAGTTCGAAATGCTGTTTTCAAAGTATATTCAGTTTTCATTCTATTTTGAGGATATCCTGAACGAAGATCCAACTTGGTAAGGTAAATTTCTCCATGTAATTCATTCAATAATTCATCAATAACAAGAATGAGAAATTTATCTTTAATAGTGAGCTTATTCAGCTCCTTATAATCCGGACACATGCGCCATGATCCATCCTTCTTGTGCACCAATACTACTGGAGCAGAGAAAGAACTTTGAATTGGTTGAATTATATCAGCCTCTAACATTTCTGCAATCATACGTTCAATTTCAGTCTTTTGGACATAAGGATATCTGTAAGGCTTGATGTTTGGAGGAACACTTCCTGGAATCAAATGAATAGCATGATCATGATAAAAAATAGGTGGGAGTCCTTTGGGATTTTCAAACACCTTGGAATGATTGTCCAAGACTTTTTGGAGATATGGAGAAATAAAAGATTTTGATGTTGGAACTTCTAGTGAGAATAATTGTGAAATTACGCCTCGTTGTTATTTCTTTAGAAGCTTTGTCATGACATTAGAGCTTATTATCTTTCCCGGCTTCCCTGGGATACTCTGTAATTCAACTTCATTTCCTTCCAATTTTTTTTCAAGAAAATTTCTTGAAAATTAAAAGCTACCGTCCCCAAAGATTGTAACCATTGTACTCCTAGTACAACATCAACACCTCCAATTGGAATGGAAAGCATTGGAATATTTAATACATATTTCCCCATGGTTAGCTTGATATTATGGAATTTTCCAGAGCAATTTATAGTCCCTCCATTTGCAACCATTACTTGACACTCTAGTGCTGGGTATAAGAAGCAATTCAATTCCTTGGCTACCTTACAATTAATAAAATTATGGGTACTACCTGAATCAATCAACACTATTACATTTTTCTTCTTGATATGTCCTTCTATCTTGAGAGTTTGAGGAGTAGTAATTCCTGCCAAAGCATTACAAGTTATGGTTGGACTCATTTATTCTTTCTCTAGGGTTGGTTCCCGATTTATATCCTCTTATTTTTAAGTTTCTTGTTCACTGTCTTCCTCCTCTTCACAATCTATGTAAAATAATTTCTTCTCAGCACACTTATGACCTTTAGTGTATTTGCTATCACAACTGTAGAAAATCCCTTTTGCTCTTTTTTCTTCCAATTGTTGTGGTGTCAACCTTGTAGGTTGTGGAAGTATAGGGGTAGCAACACTTCTATATTTATAGATGTTAGTGGTAGGCTTCCTTGTTGCCATAAATCTACTTTCAATTTTTCTTACCAAGCTAAATTCCTTCTCCAATGAATCAGGTTCCCAAAGGCGAAATTAATGTTGGATGTTTTCCTTTAAAGTCCCTATGAAGACATCAATATTGTGTTCCTTTGGAATATCAATTACCCTATTCAATTTTTGGAAGTCCTCAATGTGCCCCACCATTGAACCATTTTGTTTGAGATTTATCAATTGGCTAAAGAAGTTGTTGCTCTTTGTACCCTCATAATGTGCTATCATTTTGTCCATAAAAATTGACCAAGTGACACTTTTTTTATGAGAGCAAATCCATCGATACCATACAAATATATTCTAAATGTAAAGTTGCAATGTGTACCTTTTGTGTGTTTTTCACATCATTGAGATCAAAATATAGCTCCATTTGTAGTATCCATGTTACGGGATCCTTGCTATAAAACTTCCTCATATCGATCTTTGGAATATGGTGGGTCTTTCATCCAACATTAGAGTTTATGAAATAATGATTAACATTTATTTTTTTCTCATCATGAGTTTCCTCTAATATCTTTTCACCATTAGGAATCATTTCTTGTATCAACTTTGTCAAACCTTCCATCTCTGCTTTTAGATCATTCTTCATGTCTTCCATGTTGTCTTTCATTTTTTCATCAATGTCATCTATCTTAGCTTCTATTCCATTCTTCAAACCATCAATGTTAGCTTCCACGCATTTCTTCAAACCATCCATCTTAACTTCCACGCCTTTCTTCAAAACTTGCATTTCATTTTTTGTTTCTCTTTGCGAGAGCGGAATTTGGTGCACTTGCTCTTGTAATTTTGATTTGTCATTTGCACTTCTTCCTCTTCATGAGTCATAGTATAGCCTTTTGAAGGATAAATGGGTGTTGAATTATTTTTAGAGGGAATTTTAGAACCCAATACTGATATCTATGCTTCAATATGCCCTTGGAATCCCTTCAAACTGATTTTTCAAACAAGACTTATGCAATTTGAAAAAAAATACACATCTTTTTCTTGCTTTTGAGGAGCTCAATATTGAAACTAAATTATCTTTGTGATTTCAGAACTTCAATATCTAAACTTTGGTCCTGTAGTAGCGCTTTGAATTTTCTTTCGAATGCCATAGGTCTAACCTGATTTGGATGCTTCAAGGAAAAGTTATGCCCAATCTCCCACAATGACCTAATTATGGATTGGTTCGCTAGAGAAAACTTGTACGACATGCCCATGTCACTGTTTCCTTCTTCAACTCTGAAATTGATGCACAGGAAACTACAGTTTGTGTAATTTCGTCCACTTCTTACAAAATTCCAATCATATTCTCAGAGAGAGAGAGAGAGTTATGACGATTTTCCCATGATCACCTCTTTTAGATGAAATTCAGGAGCTTGCAAAAACCATAAATTACACAGATCATATCTCTAAAAATGTTGCGAACCAAGATCTAAAATTTTTACATGACGTTCCTCAGGATTTTGGCTTCGTGTGGCTTCTGAACCTTCGTAGAAAAAAAGTTATAACGAAAATTCCATGATGACCTGTTTGGAGCAGCGAAATCCTAGAAGTCAAAGCTCTGATACCAAATGTTATGATACCAACTCCAAAAATAGAAGAAAATATAGATCAACGCCTTAGAAATAATCCACTTCGAAGGGGAAACCTCCTTTAAATTACATAAATGAACAATTCGTGGATGCTACAAATGCAAAAACCTCCTTTCTATATATAGGAGTCCATGGGGTCACAATATAATCCTAGCCGACCTAACAGTAATAATGTAAGGGCACAATAATAACAATATGTGGGTTACAAAGGTACACTAATAACAATAAGGGGGCTACACTAACAACAATAAGGGAGTCACTAGTAATATAGGGACCTGAAGTGACTCTCACTTATTTATAAAAGTGGGTCACATAAAGTAGTAGTTTTTTTAAAAGTGAACTTATTATATTAAATTTGGAAAAGGGGGAGAAATTTTTTTTTTTAAAGTACAACTTCATCATCAACTTTCAACCTATCACGTAACTACTCGATGTCTACTCCAACTTTTCTTAAAAAAGGCATAACTTCTTCATCCAGAAGCCGTTTTCAGAACCGTTTTTTCTGAATCGACCTAATTTTTCAAGATCTTTCCATTGGAGCAGTTAGTTTCAACATTTTTAGCTTCAATTTAAAAAAATTAAAAGTGCATGCCCGATTATTATTAACAACACCAATTATTTCCAATGGCTATCCTACATGGTAGAATTACTTCGAAGTAAAAGGCTTTATAGAATAGCCACAAGACAAGAATCTAAAACTACCAATGGAGATAAAATGATTAAATGAGAAAATAAAAAATATCAAGCACGAGTGTTGATAAGAATGTCCATTGCTCAAGATCTTAGATTTCATATCCAATAAATTGACTCCCCTACCGAAGCTATGAAAAAGCTAAATATTGTTTTTGGCATTAAAAATGAAATCAGAGCCCACTAGCTTGAAAATGAGTTGCTTACTTTGGACCCCAATAATTTCTCCTCCATTGAAGTTTTTTTGTCCAAATTCCAGACCCTTAGACTTCTTTTAGAAGGTTGTAAGGTCAAAAAGGAAGATGGTAGCCTTATCTATTCCATTCTTTCTAAGCTAGGCCATGCATACTCTTTATTGGTTTCCACCTTCCATTCCACTAGAGAAGCCCTCATTTTTCAAGGAACAACCTACAAGTCCCTCTCTTTTGATGCCTTTACGATTATTTAATAAGAGAACAAGAAAAAATATTACACCTTGGTCTTATTAATACTGGAAACTCTTCTAAGAAATCCTTAACAGATCAACAACAACCATATCCAAATAATCCTAAGAAGCAGCATATTAAAAAGAATGTTCCTAAACCAAACAAGGGTCTTAAGTAATTTCAACCACAAACTAAAAAAACAACTCAAAAAACTGATAAGGAAAATAAAAAAAAAGTGAAGAAAACAGATAGACATTGAAACTTTTGTAAATGTGATGGCCATGTAGAGTCAAAATGTTTTAAGAAGATGGAAGCCTTGGAAGCATCAATGAAGAAGCAACACATCAATTTGGAGAACTCTTCAACTTCATCTTCAGGAATGACACTTTTCTATTGTGGTTGTCAAGCATCAAGATCTGGTTATGCATTGAATGTATCTTCTTCTTCTCATTCTCATGACTAGCTCATTGATTATGGAGCCTCTTACCACATGGCCAAAAATAATGCCATGTTTTCTTCTTTATATGACTGGAACACCACATTTTTTTACGTTGGTGATGATAGATATCTTAGTGTTGTAGGGTATAGAACCATTCATCTAGATGATGGTCAGTTTAATGATGTATTATGTGTTCCTACCTTGTCCTGCAACCTTCTATCTGTTTATCAGATAACTCATTTAGGTGAAGGGAAAATAGTAGAATTATCACCTCATGATGTTGTAATTAAGGACTTAAGAGATCCTAGACATATTTTACCTACTAGCGTTGCTGATGATTCCATAAGGTTGTATAAGTTTGACAACTTTGGGTCAACATGTATTCCCTCTGTTTTTGTTGCTCATAATGATGAAGTGAGCAAACTTTGGCATGAGTGATTTGGTCACTTAATCTATCGCTCTCTTCAAAATCTATGTAAAGAAAATTGGAGAGAGGTCTTCCTATGGTATCTTTCCGAGATGGTGTTTGTTTCGGATGTGTACTTGGAAAACATCATCGGGACAATTTTGACAAACGTGCCTCTCGACACACTTTAGCCCCTTTGCAGCTTGTGCACAGTGATTTATGTGGTCCACTTCCAACTATTTCTTTCTCTGGCTACGAGTACTTCTCAAATTTCATTGATGATTTTTCTAGACACACTTGGTTATACTTCTTAAAACTCAAGAGTGAAGTTTTTAACATGTTCTTGGTCTTTAAGTCCTTTGTTGAGAAACAATATGGAAATCACATTCTTAAGATAAGATATGAAAATGGAGGAGAATATGTTAACAAAAAGTTTATCCACTTTTACACTGAGCATGGCATTCAGTTGCAACATACTATTCCGTATACTCCACAACAAAATGGTGCAACTGAAAGGAAGAATCACACTATAAAAGAAATGGCTAATTGTATGCTTCAATTTAAAGGACTTAGTCTTAATTTTTGGGAAGAAGCACCTTTGTCTAACATTTGTCCTGCGAGCCTGATTCAACATATGTGCCACCTCTCTCTATCTCTTCTACTTTTGAAAACATTCCTTCTAGTTCGGATGATGACAACGAGGATGAAAATACTCCTCCATCTCCTCAAGATCCTCCTTCAGCTCCACAACTTCAAAAATGGGTCTGCTCTACTCGGGATACACCAAGTTCTTTTGCAGGTGACCCTACAGATCAACATCATACCCATTATCAGTTTGAAATAGCCTCTTCCTTATTGGCTCAAGTTCCAGAAAATCCTGATCCAGACATATTTGAAGAAGCTTCAAGGCATCCAGATGGGGATGCAACTATGAATGAAGAATATTGTTCGTTATTGGAAAATGATAATTGGGATCTTGTTCCTCTTCCAAAGGGAAGAAAACTAGTAAGATGAAAATGTTTTACAGACCCATAAGGGATCTTGTTCCTGTTTTTGACCACTTTCAGGCAGAGATAACTGATTTTTTTTTTTTGTGTCTGGAGCCTCTGTTACAGTGAGGAACCCATTTCGTTTCATGCGAAAAGGTTTATGGTTGCCCAAGTTATGTCATTTTAAATCAAAACACATTATACACGCATGAAACAAAACATACTCAAGTAGATCAACCGTCAACTGATTAGACCTTAATGGAATAATTTATAGCTGAAAAACTTATTATTGAAATAGTTCAATTACAAGTTGAAAAACTTATTGAAGACAAACTACAGTCCGAATGGGATTTTATTTGAAAAATATCAGAGTGAACAATCTCATATTATACAAGGAGAATATAATGAAAAAGCTGTTACTATGCCTATTCAAGAAGAACAAAGAGAAGAAACTACAATAGATCAAACTCAAGGAGATAGCTCTTAGTATGCAAGTCTTCTACTCCAACAATTTCCTATTCATGAGAGTAATACTCTTCCTCTGAAAGAAACACAGATAGATAAAGCTAGGGAGAAAAATACTATTGAAACTACATGTCATTATATCAGAAACACCTATTTATTTTTTGTTTGGGATCACTCCCCTTGATATTATCTATGTTTACTCATTATAGTTTGCTGTAGACGAAGATATGCCTCCCAATAACTATTTTTTCAACAACAAATGGAAAAATAATATAAAGGGAAGATCTAAAAGAGGATAAATAGAGCAGAAAGATAAATCCCTTGGTCAATATACAATAACATGGGATGGTTCAAAATAAAAATAAGAGGAATTTTCTAAGGAAGTTACATATTTAATGGGGGAATTTAACACAACTAATAAATGGCTCATTAAAAAATTGAGACAAATAATAAGGCAACAGAAAAGATAAAATTTGGAATCGAATTTTGAACAACAACAATCCAAATTGGAAGGAGAATTTCAACAAAGAATGACAATGTTATTTCAACGATATAAAAAATAACTCCAATATTTAAAAAATGAATTAAATATTTAAATTCATAGAGTCCATGAACCATCCAAGAGTTTTGGAGCTATGAAGTATTCTTAAATTTCTAACTTGAAGTTACAATTGAAGGAACTACCATAAAACTATTAGAATATGTCATTGAAATGAATGATAATTCAAAGTTAAATCAAGAAGAGTTTTACAAGAACCCAAGTTTCATTCAAATTAAAAAAAGTAGGTTGAATAATCACTTTCAAACAATCAATGAAAAGAAAACTGAATTTGCATAGATATAGGTTAATTTTAATAAACTGATATCATGGAAATCAAGACAAAAATTGGATTCAAAATATTTTCCCAAATTATTAGAAAGAGGCAAATTAAAGGACATAATAAAATAATCTTGCATGCTCTCTGAATTTGGTTGAAGATCCACATAAAGACTGTTCTACATTGATTGATGGAGCCATGGATCTAATAATTGACTTTGACATGTCAAATGCACAATTTTTGGGGTAAATCATTAAAAGAGATTTATGTATTGCATATTTTCATAAACAAAGAAAATATACTGAAAAAATGATTAATAAATTATGATAAAACTAACTAAAGCATTCATATATTACACACAAAAGGTGTATGTGTAAACACACACATAGATTACATTCATATTACTCTATTATATAGAGTTTTCCAGGTCTAACTTATTCCTAAGTTAGAAGGAGAGGTTGAGAGAATTTCTCAACCATCACAAACCAACATCTCAAATATAGGATGTAAGCATTAATTCCAACATCCCCTCTTAATGATTACAATACAGAAATTTATTGAAAACACAATCATGCTTTAACTTCTAAGTATAGGCTCCATCAATTTGCGTCATAACCCTCGTAAATGTGTAGTCGGTAAGTTGGATTCCCGAGTTCGGCTACTGAACTCCCGAATCAAGGACCTCCTGAAGTCAATTACCGGAAAACATCCCAATATGTTGCATAACCTCATTAGGATACCACTCCATGTCTACGACTAATGAGGGATCCTTCCCTAGATCCACAACTGCCATACTATCTAGACAACCATCCATATTGAGCCTTACTTCCACTCGATCTCTTAAGTATTGGCTTCAGACACATAGCTGAACTGCTAGTGATTTTATGGACTAGCTCCCATCTACCGAGATACATGGGTGCCAACCTATGTATTCGCTAGTTGTATAGAAGAGCCGTCTAAATAAAAAATGTATCTAGATTCAACTATTACATCATAACCTTTTTATCTAAGTTTGAAAATTCTTCCTCACTTATTTTACAAACAATTTATAATACTACTAAACCACAAAGATTTCAATGTGAGAAAAAATCAGACGGTGCACACTCTGCCAAGCCCATTTATCCACATCTCATAAATTCTGGCAATGAAAGAAACCTCCAACTGCTACCCTTCATAACCTCTTTTACATCGAATGGAAGCACCACAGCCAAACGCTGCAAAATCCAAAAAAAATAATACAGTTGGGAATGATTAACCACAAACCTCCACAATGAAGGTTTTCGCACTTAGGGCCCTTACAACAAAAATGGAAAACACTACTTCAATCTCATCCAACAAAGCACCGCATCACCCACTGTAATAACCAAATCTCTTCTTCGCAGGTTTCGGGCAGTTGCAAACACCAATGGCTTCATGACCCAACAGTTTCATGCCAAAAAATATTAAATCTACAGTTGACGCACCAATTCAAACCACTACAACTACATAAAATTAATAATAGACACAAAACGATCTCACAACCCTTACAGGTCTTGAGGCTTTCATATTGATGCCTTCAACATCAGCCACAGTGATGAATTTTCTCGATCTGTCAACCCGACAAAATTCAGATTCAATTATTGTCCATTCCGCGATACCTTAAGTGGACAAATTTTCTGCACAGGTCCATTGTAAATTAATCATAGTCACTTCTACTGCAACCAATCCACGACAACTCCCACAATATTGATGCTGAGATTCTCCATCCTTAGTCACAGTATCTTTGTATTTGTTGTGATCGGGCTAGTAATCCCTGCATTCGTCATGGAGTTTGCAACATGCATTAAGATTATTGCAGTGTGCCTCTCCAGTGTATCTAGTCCATCCAACGCCAGAGTATTTCTTATATCGAATTCCAAGAAATTTACAGTCCTCTATGATGTACACCCTGCTGAATATGCGCAAGACTGAAATAAATCCCTGTCTCTACAGGTTCGACTCACAAATAATTCACGCCTCCATATACAAACTAACACACTATTAAGTAGCAAAAAATCACACTCTTTCTCAATCTCAGTACGAGCCTGAACTCTGATATCATGATAAAACTAACTAAAGAATTCATATATTACACACAAAAGGTGTATGTGTAAACACACACACAGGTTACATTCATATTACTCTATTATATAGAGTTTTCCAGATCTAACTTATTCTGAAGTTAGAAGGAGAGGTTGAGAGAATTTCTCAACCATCACAAACCAACATCTCAAATATAGGATGTAAGCATTCATTCCAACAAATTAAACAAATTTGATATCAAACTTGTTAATCAATTTCTTTCTCAACCACAAAGCTGCATGAGAATTATGAAGAATGCTTCTTCAAACCCTCACAATGAATTACTAAGCATAAAAGGAAAAGTTTATGATTGTGAAATTAATTTTGAGACATATCTCCATCATTAATTTCTCAAATCATAAGTATTCATGATGAATGGAAGGACTACGAGGCGGAGGTAGAAAGTATCAAATCCCTTGAGCTAGAAAGAATCTTTAAAAAGTCTTAAACAACTTTCCTTATGCTTAGCTTTCATTTTCATTTTTAGCCAAATTAGAAACTATTTGTGCTTTTAGTTACTTTTATTTTTGTATTAAATAAATCTATCTGAAGCTATAAGGGGTTCACATTTTCTAAGAAAATCATTGTGCATTGATGTACACAGATTATTTTTGTAGAATTTGAAGCCACTAGTGGTGTCTTTCATTTAAGTTTTCAACGAGTTGTATTATACTCTTGTTCATTCAATTTGTTTGGTATGGTTGATTGATACAACATTTATTTATTTATTCAATTAAATTTTTATAACTTATAAATTGATACGTGGATTGCATTGTTATTAATTTAAAGATATCTTTATAGTCATTTGAATAATTAATTTGGTAAATAATATTTGTATGAATGGTGTAGCTTAATATTTCTTCATTTAACTGTTTTCTTCAATGTTATATGATATATACAATTGGATTTATAAATAATGTTTATAATACATTAACTATTTCTCTTTTGAACAATTAATTTATCAAAATTCATACCTTAATTAAATATTCTTTTGGGATAGATTGGAGTTAGAATAACCTAGTTGGAACTTCATTCGTGAAATCATAATAGAATTAGTTTTAGGTTTAAGATAATTTTTTCTCAAGACTTCGATCAAGGAGCCAAATATCTTGAGTGAAAATCACCATCCCAAACGAATATAAGTCTAATTGGTACATTGAGTTTAATTTTGTAGCTATGGCCGATCTTCATAATTAATATTTTAGCCCTTGAATTATGTAAGACATGTTATTCATGTCAATTTTAAAAATAAAAATATATATAATGATTAATATAAGGCATGTTCTTCAGGTCAATTTCAAAAGAGAAATTTTTGAATTTTTAGCTCTAACGTTGTCTAGTCACCTCTTCTTAAAGTTAAGTCAGCCCCAGTTCAAGAGATACTCATTTATTCCATCCAAAACACCATATATAAGGCATTCATCCTCCTCCACAACACACAATTCTATCTCACACACAAGAAGATACTTTTTGGGCATCCAAGTGAAGGAGTGAAGGATAAGAAGGACGAAGAAGGATATAATTATCTAAAACATATATCTCTCTATCTCTTTGAATTCACATGTATGATTATCTCTCCTCTTTCATCTTCGCATGAACTCATGGGAAGATTATGGCAGCAGGTCTGAATTTCTGGGAAACATATTCCAGGTAGTAGGTCTAAACTTCTAGGCAGTAGGGCTGAGTTTCTAGATAGATTTTTAGGAGGCTGAATTTTAGCCTAGGCAGATCAAAACTCTAGTTTGACCCTCAAATCGAATTGAATGAGTGAACTAATTATTATTGACTTAGTTAACTTGTACAAGCTTTCATGTGATGTGAAATTATAATTTCCTTCTAATTTAATTAAGGGAAAATTAAATTAGAAGCTTCTTCTAGTTTCCATTTTCAATATTTCTTGTTGCAAATTTCAACACAGACATGACCGAGTTTGGTTGGCATAAGTTTGAAGAGGGTTGTTTGACTAGGTTTAACCATTTAATTTTTGGTCAGTGTGACCATCATATTTGACTAGAATATCTAGGTGTATCTCTTGTTGAATTGAATAATTTCCCTAAGGAAACGGTTGCTAGGTTTTGCCCCTAAGTGGCTTTTCCTAGGGTAAATCTTGTGGTATCTTTGTGCATTGCCAGATTTATTCTATCCTTGTGCATTTATGGTTGAATTTCTGAAGTGTATTTTCTTGATAATTTGGAAGTTCTAAAATAATATCTACATCATTAAAAATGATTATGATATTTTTAGAAATTAGTGCTTATATCTATTTCACTTGAAAAATCAACATGGTTTCAGAGTTTTGGTGAAGGAAAGGACATGGAGATCACTCTTGATCAGATTTGGTAAAGGAATGAGAATTGAGATAAATCTTGGAGAGACCTACATATAAAATTCGATTACTTATATATAACCACATGTTCCTCTATGAAGTTAGAGAACCGTTGCAAGGAGCTACAATTTCAAGGCTTGGAAGACAAGTATTGATATCATTCTTACAAAGAATGATGCCTTGGATATTGTGAATGGAAAGGTCACTATGTTAGGTCCCTACAATAATAGTGTATCCCTTTATTTTTTTTAGTGTAGCCCCCTTATTGTTATTATTGTACCCCTGCAACCCCCATATTGTTATTATTGTGCCCTTACATTATTATTGTTGGGTCAGCTAGGATTATATTGTGGCCCCATGGACTCCTATATATAGAAAGGAGGTTTTGTCATTTGTATCATCAAAGAATTGTTCATTTATGTAATGTAATGGAGGTTTCCCCCTCAAATTGGCTTATTTCTAAGGCGTTGATATCTCTTTTCGTCTATTTTTGGAGTTGGTTTCATAACATTTGGTATCAGAGCTTTGGATTCTAGGGTTTCGCTGCTCGAAATAGGTCATTGTGAAATTTTTGATATAACGTTTTTTCTAAGAAGGTTTAGAAGCTGAAATTTTTACAGAGTGAAGCTGAAATCCTGAGGAACGCCATGTAAAAATTTAAGATCTTGGTTCACATTATTTTCGGAGATATGATTTGTGGAAGTTAGGGTTTTTTCAGGCTCCCGAATTTAACCTAAACTGGTCATCGTGGAATTTTCACTATAACTTGTTTTCTATGAAGGTTTAAAAGCCAAAATTATTATAGAGCGAAGAATAAATTCTAAGGAATGTCATGTAAAAATTTCAGATCTTGGTTCACAATATTTTCAGAGATATGATCTGCGGAAGTTAGGGTTTTTTCAGGTTCCCAAATTTCATCTCAAAGAGGTGACTATGGGAAAATATCATAACTCTCTCTTTGAGCATTAGATTGGAATTCTGTAAAAAGTGGCCACAAGTACACAGATTGTAATTTCCCGTGTATCAATTTGAGAGCCGAAGGAGGAAAAAATGACACGCAACATTCTGTACAAGTTCGCGCTACTGAACCAGTGCATAATTAGGCCGTTGTGAGAGATTGGACATAACTTTGCCTTGAAAAATCCATATCAGGTTAGACCTGTGGCATTCGAAAGAAGATTTAGAGGGCTACTATAAAACCCAATTTTATATATTGAAGATCTGAAATAACAGAGATAATTTAGTTTCAATATCGAGCTCCTCAAAATCAAGAAAAATGTGTGTATTTTTTAAACAAGTTTGCATAACATTTGTTAGGAAAATCAGTTTGAAGTGATTCCAAGGGCATATTGAAGCATATATATGAGTATTGAGTTATATAATGCCTCCTAAAAATAATTCCACACCTAGAAATAATCAAGCATTGATGGAAACACTTGTTTGAAGGAGAGGGGCATGTTAGGTCCCTATAATACTAGTGTATCCCCTTATTGGTGTTAGTGTAGCCCCCTTATTGTTATTGTTGTACCCGTGTAACCCCCATATCATTATTATTGTAACCTTAAATTATTATTTTTGGGTCGGCTAGGATTATATTGTGGCCCCATGGACTCCTGCATATAGAAAGGAGGCTTTTTTCATTTGTATCATCGAAGAATTGTTCATTTATGTAATGTAAAGGAGGTTGCCCCCTCGAAGTGGCTTATTTCTAAGGCGTTGATCTCTCGTTTGTTCTATTTTTGGAGCTGGTTTCATAACACACTAAACCTTTAGATAATGAAGGGAAAGTAGATTATGAGAAGGATGACATCACAACTAGAAGTATTATTGTAGATTCTATCATATATAATTTGATTCGATATGTTACAAATCTTGACACCTCAAAGAAGACATATGATGCACTGGTTGGATATATACCATCAACAACATTGGTCAAAAAATGATTTTGAATAATAAGCTTTGTGATGTTAAAATGTCAAGAAAGGATACTCTGGCCTCATATTTCACGAGGATATCTCAAATAAGAAATCAAATTCAAGCAATTGATCGAATCTTTTTTGACAAAGAACTTGTGACTACAACACATAATGGTTTATTTGACTCATGGGACTCATTTGCATCTAGTATATGTGGTAGAAAGGAAACTTTAAGTTTTGAAGAGTTATGGACCTCATGTACTCAAGAATAATCTAGAATTGCATCAAAGTAGAAGATTCCAAGACCTCAAGTGTTTACAACCCACTCTAAAAATGGAAAAGGAAGGAGAAATTTTGGAAAATTTCAAAGGAATGCAGGTAGAAGACTAGATCCTGAAAAGAAGGATATTCAATGTTTTCATTGCCACAAGTTTGGTCATTATAAAAATCAATGCACTGAAGGGAATAAAGTTAAGAAGAGGAAGGGAAATGATGATTAGCATCTTGTTACACAACAATTTGTCACCATCCCTGCAATTCCCCGTCCCGCACATTGGAGGGCTTATTCCATGACCTGTGAGCAGTGACATGATCTGAAAACACTTTCATGGCATTCCCCTAGAAATGGAATTTCATTACCCTGAAGACAACTCCTTGTGAAAAACCCTAAAAATAGCCTTTTTATCCTTAGCGCGACTGCTCAGTGTCATACCCGCGCCAATGGGGAAAATCCTCCAAAGAGGGCGCGCCAACTGGCGCACTGTCTCAGTGTTGTACCCGTGCCAGGCTTAATAAGGAGTGTTTTTAAAAAATAAATGGTGGAAGATTGACTCCAACTAACTCCTGAACTGGTCTCTAAACTGAGTTGGGACGTTTGGCTCCGGATCTCCATGTAGAGGAAGTGGTTTTCCACCTCTCATGGAAGCTTCCTTGAGGATAGGGCCAATCCTACTATTGTAGGGATCCAAACCTCCTCCTCTCCTCTATAAATATAGCCTTCATCCATTGATGAAGGGGCTAAATGGCTGAATGGTTGAATGGCTGGATAACTGAAGGGATGAATGGTTGAGTCTCCAAGAGCTTTCATAGCCTAAATAATGCTGCAATAGTCCTCATAGAGCCAAATCAATAGCAAGGAGATTGATGATCGAAGAGGGAGGCTTGTCCCCATTCCCGATGAGCTTTACCGAGACGTATTCTGCTGACGACCCACCGAAGGAAGATTCAACGTCAGAGCCAGGTTGTATTTTCCTTTGTATGAATTAATGATAAGCGACTATTGGTTATGGTTCCACTCATATTGTTCATTATGATCATGAGTTGTGTCTTCTCTGACTAATACATAATTGCATATATTGGGTTTTACGCTTATGTTTGTCATGTTTCTTGTGTGTGCAGGTGTTCGATCGCGGGGAGCAGGAGGATTGTGATCTGCTGGAGCAAGGAAACGGGAGCGCCATCTTCTCTACAAACAACACTATTGGACTTGAGGTAGGTCTTCATCACAAGTTGGTCTATTGCAATTAGGAACTTGCACCTTAGCGTGGTATGATTGTTGCTAGACCCGATCTGGGCTAGTAGGGATCGCCTCTGTCTGCAGAGGGGATTTACCTCTACAAAAAATTGGCGACTCCACTGGGGATCGTTGATTTGGAGTATTGTCTTGTATTTTCTATCGATTCTTGACTTTGCTTGCTTGATCATCTCTTTTGGCTGGGTCTTTTAGTGTGTTTGGCTTTTGTTTAGACTCACCATCCTTGATCTGCTTCTTGGATTGCTCTTTTTATTTTTGCTTAGTAAACTCGACTGGTGTGCGTATTAGCCCGAAAGTCGCGCCAATTGGCGCTTGTTGATAGTGTATTACCCGCACCAATCCTGTTCTGGAGCTAGATTCCACCTGACAGTCACGCCAATTCTGTAAGGTGCTAGGGTTTGCTCTGTTCTAAGCTTTCTGAGCTTGATCTGTGTGTTTGGTTTCATTTTTTTGACTGCCTGAGTGTTCTAGAGCCTTGTTTGACTGATTGTGACCTTCATCCTTTGGTTGTTTGCCCTATTCTATTGATTTTACATTCTAGCCCTAGGGCATCTAGGTGCTATAGTGTGTCGAGCCTCCCGTGGGAGTTTTTGGTTTCTATCTGTTCAGTCAACTTTGTGATTGCTCCTTTGCATTCGTTTGGTGGTTTTCTATCATTTTATTGTGCTATTTGAGTGATTTTTTTCTTCTTCATTCGAATTCCACTTTGTCTCGCTTTGAGCATAGATTACATGGTTCATTTGAGTATTTGGGATTCTGCTTGAAGTGGTGAGTCTGGTCTTGGTTGGGAGAAATTCTTTGTTTTTTCACTTTTAGGCGTTGGTGCTTGTTGTCAGTTAGCAACCCGTGCCAATTTTCCATTGGCACTAGTTGTTAGTGAGTAAGTCGCGCCAGTTGGCGCTAGTTGCCAGTGACAAAGTCGTGCCAATTTCAGGGTGTATGAAAATTGAGAATTTTTCCCTAAATCCTTCACCAGTGTGTCTTTCCCTTCCGGTATTTTCCCTGTATGAGCATATATTACATTGCTCATTGTTTGGAATGTCTTCTTTCCATGATTGCTTGATGTAAAAGGGAATGAATGCCTTGTTTTGATCTCATGCTTTGGAAGTCCTCTTTGTGTTTGACCTCATATGTCTTGTCAACTTTTGAGGAATTTTTTTACAAAGTGTTTTGAAACAATGATTGTATTCTTAGTGTTTGATTACATCCTTTTTGCATTCATCCTTCCATTAAGAAGATTTGCGTTCTTTTAGTTTTCGTCTCATAGTTTGATTTTCATTAAATGCATTAGATCACATTGCATTGAAAAGTATTTTTTGAGATTTATCATTGAACTTAGATTACATTGTTTAGTGATTGAAAACTGGAAATCCCATTGAGTGCATTCTCTTTCATTAAAGCATGCATTAAGTAGATTCTCATTTCATCGAAAAATGCATTGAGTACATTCTTCTCATTTCAAAATAAAAAGGAAATTGTGCATAGATTACAAGTGCATAGTTTTCGAAAAAAAGAGGATTTTTCATAGATTACATTGCATTATTTGCATCATTGAATGTTTGAAATTACTTTTGGATAGTGAAAGTCATCTAGTTTGGAAAAATTTCATTTACAGTGTTGTTGTTTGTTGCATCATTGTTTGAAGCTCTTCCCTTAACTAGATAGCATTCATCGAATTGAAAAGTTTTCTTTTCTCATATAGCTGCATATAGGATATTGTCAGATGACATATGGTAGGGCCTTGAAACCGAGACATAATTGAAGATAAACCATAAAATTTACTCAATTTACACTAAGGAAGCATTGGAACATTAACGAAATATTTAGAGGTCTGGGCTAGAGACGTGTTCCGGCGTCTTTAAACCTAGTAGCTGTCGTTCGCCTCTTGGCTTTAGACATCACTAGTACGGACTTGTGCTCCTCGTACCGCCGCGTATATAAAGGGAGACCCCACTAGGTTGCCATCCTTTATCCATAGGAAGCCGAGTCTGCCGCCTTATACCCGTGATACACTGGACACAACATTCGGGGAGATTTCCTGCACACACGTCAAGTCCTTGGTTGATTTCTCTTTCATTTTGAAACCAAGGTGTATATTGCAGTTCACGGATATCTGGTACACCCTTTGCCTAGATTACCAGAGTAGTCATTTTGATCTTTTCTGACTCTTTAAATTTGTAAGGATCATCAAGCGCTTGTCCTTTCACGCTTGTTTCAAAACTGAAAGAGATAGAGTCACCTTTTACTCGTTTCTTGACTCTTAAAATATGAAACGGTAGAGTTTTGTTTCAATGTCATAAAAATTAACTACCCACGAAATATTCCTGGTTAAAGTTATTTTCCTTAGGGTGTTGTTTTGAAGATCGTTTCTGATGGCAACTTTTCTGGAATACACCAACCAAGGAATCCCCTCCGATGGGAATCCGGGTCTTTTTCCTTCTTTTGGGAATGTTGGTGCTCCTTATATGGCAACGTTGTCCCTTCCCGGGTTAACTGTTGGGTTGCCTGTTTGGTTGTTCTCAACCTCTGTGGTCCCGAATGTCTCGGCTACTGTTCAACCGTCTCCTCTGCCTGAAAAACATCATGTTGATTCCAAGGTGGACCTCTCCCCTTCTTCGCCTGTTTTTGCGTCCTCCTCTTCTAGTTCACCTGGTGAAAGTCTGGATTCGAGTAACTAGGTGGCTAAGGAGAAGAAGAAGAAGAAAAAGAAGAAGAAGTTCGATAAAGGAGAGGCTAGCTCTGCAGCTATTGCACCTAAGAAGTCTTCCATTGATAAACCCTCCAACCCTCCACGGAAAGTCAAATTCCCTTGCATGTTGTGCACAGGGGACCATCTTCTTCGAGACTGCCCTAGAATTCGCAAGGTGCTTGAAGCATGGTCCAACAATCGTCCGTTGTTGCCTATGGCTTCTGGGAGTCAGGTTGGGGGCACGCCTTTAACTAGTACTGGTAAGGCTCCTAAGAAGCAGGGTAAGCTTACCAATCCCTGTAAGTTGTGTGAAGGGCACCATGCCATTCACCTTTGCCCGTATATGGATGAAGTCGAGAGAGTTTTGGACAACTCAACTATTTCTACACCACGCTTCTCGGATGGTTATAAACAGCTTTCTTTGAGGCCTCCACCAGCTGATCCTATGATTGGTAAAGAGTCATCCTTGGCCAATCCTGCTCCTCCAGAAATTCAAATTCAGGAATCCATCCCTGACCAACCATTGGTTGTGGGATCGGTTGAGCTGGTCCCTTCTACTGTGCACCAGGTCTTTTCCATCGAGAGTGGATCTCACACCCCTCAGGTTCTTCTTGTTTCTTCAAATTTCTCGGACTTGGAGAAATATTCTCCTGTCCCCATACCTCAAGAAGCTGCTCCTCCGCCTCCCGTAATAAAGGTCCCAGAGGATACCCCTCCCACCTTCGATATGGAGGTCATGGAGGATGCTCCTTCTTCTTCCGTAACACTAGGGGAAGACCATCTCGGTTTGATGGTGGCCCCTCCGAGTAGTTTGGTCGCTTCCTTTGATTGGAATCGATTTACAGGATACCGCCTTCTGTCTTATGTGCCTTTCGAGATCACAGTACAGGTTTTTGGTCTGGTCATACCCAACACCATTATAGACGAAGGCGCGTCTGTTAGTGTTCTATCCTTAACTACTTGGCAAGCTTTTGGCGCCGCCGCTTGCGCCTGTTACGCAGAATATGTTGGCATTTAACAGAAGAACGAGTCAACCATTAGGGATCCTTCCAAGGTTACCTGTTACTTTGGGAGGTAAAACCATCCATATGGACGTGATGGTTGTTCCAGGCCCCTTGGATTTCAATTTTCTCTTGGGGCGGGATTACACCTATGCCATGGGAGCACTTGTCTCCTCCCTTTTTCGTGTGGTCTATTTTCCACATGAAGGACGGATCGTGACCATTGATCAACTTTCGTTCTTTGGTCCTCATGTGGCAACTGGCCTACTATCATCCCTTCCTAGTTTTTATCCACCCGTTGTATCTGCCCCACCGCAGGTCAACTATGTGGCTACCTACCCCATGCCTGTACTCAGTGATAGTGTCGTTGTGCATCAGGTGCTGGGGGCATTGGGTCCTGACTTCCAGGATGTTTTCCTTCCATCGAGAATGGAAATCTTGGAAGCGATGAATTCTTGTTCATTATGATGAGGTCGGTTGGAGCACAGTTCATTTTCTTGTGTCAAGCTCCTTAAAAAATGAAACAAGCTAGTCAGAGCACAATTCGTTTTCTTGTGTCAAGCTCCTTAAAAAATGAAACAAGCTGGTCGGAGCACAATTCATTTTCTTGTGTCAAGCTCCTTAAAAAATGAAACAAGCTAGTCGGAGCACTGTTCGTTTTCTTATGTCAAGCTCCTTAAAAAATTAAACAAGCTGGTTAGAGCATAGTTCTTTTCCTTGTGTCAAGCTCCTTAAAAAATGAAACAAGCTCGTCAGAGCATGGTTCCCTTCCTGCGTCAAGCTCTTTAAAAAATGAAACAAGGTTGTCGGAGCAGAGTTCCTTGTCTTGTGTCAAGCTCCTTAAACAATGAAACAAGGTTGTCGGAGCAAAGTTCCTTGTCTTGTGTCAAGCTCATTAAACCATGAAACAACGTGTTCTAAGGATAGTTCGTTTAATGTGTCCACCTCGTTAAAATAATGAAACACGTTCTTGTTCAATTCGAGTCTTTGATCAGATATCGTAAAATCCCAGTCAAGTCTTTCTTAGATCTCGTAACTTGAACCTTCACTCCATCTGCCTTTCATATGGACTGAAGCTTGGGGGGCATGTAACTCGAATTGAGTCACCATGCTGGGGGCATGCTTAATTTTCCAAGCATAGTTTGTTTCTGTTTCAAGCTTGTGTAAAAATGAAACTGGTTTCAAGCATAGTTTATCTTTGTTTCAAGCTTGTGTAAAAATGAAACCAACTTCAAGCAAAGTTTTCTGATTTCAAGCTTGTGTAAAAATGAAACCATTCCCATTTTACGTCTCATGATTTCCATTTTATCAGCTTGTTTTTTCCAGATGAACCTTGGTTTTCTCACTCCATCGTCACTATTTTCTTGGCCGATCATATGCCTTCACTTGGTTTTTTTACCCATTCCTGAGGAACCACTGCGATGAGTGGTCTTGTTAGCCAGCCTCTCAACCTTTACTTGTTCTGAGCAGTTCCACCATTACCGGAACCAGTAGCTACCCTTTATACCACTCGTTCCTCCAAGTGGAGTCATCTTTTATCTCTTTTCTGACTCTCTAAATTGCATGAAAAGATTGCCGAGTCCCTTGTCGTTTCGATCTCGTTAAAGTGGCCACGAAACGACATCTGCCCAGTATACGTTTACCCCTTTTTCGGGCTAGGATAGATTACTTACGAAAAAGGAATACCCTAGCCTATCGCGACTAGGAGGTTTTCTCAGACATAGTTTTCTACCTTTTCGGATTTGAGGAACTATTTATGAAAAGGGACCGTTGGAGTTTACTTTTCCGCTGTCTTTTCAAACTCTCTAAATATGAAAAGATGTTGAGTTCTTCCTTTGTCAGACTCGTTAAACCCTGATGACATCGGATTCAGTCGTAATGACGATATTCGAGTTTCTCCTTCCTAGGGCTCGTTAAATGTACTAGGATGGATTCGTCTGAAGGAAAAACTTATATGACAAGCATATGGTATCCGCTTCAAGCTTGTGTAAAAATAAAGAGGTACTCGCCAGAAATGGTGGGGGAAAAATGGAACCAGCATCATTGTCGTGTCGGGAGTATGTCCCTCTTGAACATGGCACTTGTCTTCATTCATGTCGGGTTGGGGACATCTCATCTCATTTTCCACTTGCCTGCGTGGGTTTGGGTGATCCCTTTTGACCTCTCATCTGCTCTTTGCCTCGTGATCATGACCTTTGATCTTTTGATGTCAAATACTGCCAAATCCACTGTCGTGCCACCGATATGTTCAACAGAAGTTGACCTCTACAAAATTTCAACCTTCCTCTGATTCTCATCTGATATTGATTCACAAAGACATTATGTTCCTCTGTCTTATGTCGATGATGTGGGAAACATTATGGCCCACCTTCGATCAAGGTCACTTCCTGTCGACTTCAGCTTATTATCTGGGAAGCTGAACTAGAGACTCCCTTCTGGTACCTTGGAGCCTGCATGCCTTAATGGCAGGTTCTTTGCGTTCGACGTGAGGTTTTCATCATTGGCCTCCGATCGAGTGATTCTACGGGTGTTCGACGCCAGCTCACTGATTCACATGAGTAGATTGTACCTATAGTACCTTGAGGGCCATTGTCATTATTGGTGGTAACTATCGCGTCTGTTAATAGCTTTAATCATTGGCTGGTAATCAGGCGATGTTCTTGCATGTTCAACTTCAGCTCACTTATTCGCACGCTTGAACTTGTACTTTTTTTGGGTCGAGATGGAGCGCAAGACCCTGGATTTTGTCTGTTAGAATCCAGGCTGCGATTTTGTGGATTATTATGATTAGTTACATGACTCATTCATTGGATGGCTGCGACCATACCTGAGTCTATTTATCGATCCTCACTGGATGGCTGCGTCCATACCTTGGCTCTGGATTATTGTATACTCTATTATGGATGGATGCACCCATACCACATATATCATGTATTTGAGATATCAGTTGTATTTCTCTACGCAGGTTTTCCGACGACAGTGTTTTCAGTTGGACACGTTCTTGTAAAGAATTTCACCCCTCTCTCTCTTTCGGTCCTCATGCTTTAGGGGGCATCTGTTACACAACAATTTGTCACCGTCCCTGTAATTCCCCGTCCCGCACATTGGAGGGCTTATTCCATGACCTGTGATCAGTGACATGTTCTGAAAACACTTTCATGGCATTCCCCTAGACATGGACTTTCATTCCACTGAAGACAACTCCTTGTGAAAAATCCTAAAAATAGCCTTTTTATCCTTGGCGTGACTACTCAGTGTCATACCCACGCTAATGGGGGAAATCCTCTAAAGAGGGCGTGCCAACTCGCGCACTATATCAATGTTGTACCCCCGCTAGGCTTAATAAAGAGTGTTTAAAAAAAATAAATGGCAGAATATTGACTCCAACTAACTCCTGAACTGGTCTCTAAACTGAGTTGGGACGTTTGGCTCCAGATCTCCATGTAGAGGAAGTGGTTTTCCACCTCTCATGGAAGCTTCCTTGAGGATAGGTCAAATCCCACTATTGTAGGGATCCCAACCTCCTCCTCTCCTCTATAAATATAGCCTTCATCCATTGATGAAGGGGCTGAATGGCTGGATAGTTGAAGGGATGAATGGTTGAGTCTCCAAGAGCCTTCATAGCCTAAATAATGCTGCAATAGTCCTCATAGAGCCAAATCAATAGCAAGGAGATTGACGATCGAAGAGAGAGGCTTGTCCCCATTCCCGACGAGCTTTACCGAGATGTATTCCGCTGATGACCCGCCGAAGGAAGATTCAACGTCAAAGCCAGGTTGTATTTTCCTTTGTATGAATTAATGATAAGCGACTATTGGTTATGGTTCCACTCGTATTGTTCATTATGATCATGAGTTGTGTCTTCTCTGACTGATACATAATTTCATATATCGGGTTTTACACTTGTGTTTGTCGTGTTTCTTGTGTGTGTAGGTGTTCGATCGCGGCAAGAAAGAGGATTGTGATTTGCTGGAGCAAGGAAACAGGAGCACCATCTTCTCTACAAACAACACTGTTGGACTTGAGGTAGGCCTTCATCGCAAGTTGGTCTATTGCAATTAGGAACTTGCACCTTAGCATGGTATGATTGTTGCTACACCCGATTTGGGCTAGTAGGGATCGCCTCTGTCCACAGAGGGGATTTACCTCTACAACACATCCTCACCTAAATAAATCAAAAAATGATACTAAAAAATATTTAGCAGCTAATGATAAGGACATGTTTTACTAGAATTGAAAATAGATATTTGATTTCTGCAAGTAGGCTAGGAGAAAGAGGGAGATGAAGGGGTCTCTCAAATAAAAAGAAAATTCATAACACTTATTCTATGAGCCCTTGTTAGAACTGATTTTTAAACCATATAAATAATTCTTCATAAGAAATCCCTAGGGTTTGTCTATTAAACTCTATATTTAGACCTAGATCAATGTTTTTGCTGAAAGAAGAAATAATAGCTCATGCAAGAAAGGAAAGGAAAGCATGGCATGCTGATGATGAGGATGAGGATGATGAAATTGTATATGGATTTCATTCCTACAAGAAGACAAGGATCAAAATGAAGTTTAAAATTCCATGCAATCTTAAAAATATAAGTACTTTATATTTCTCTTCCTTGATTATTATTTGTTAGCCTCTTGTCTTTGTTTCATTTTTGCTAGGTTATAATAATTTCTTAAATGACCTCCTAGTGAGGGTTGAAAGTACATCATAAAGTATGCCAAGGATTTGGCAGCAAATAAAAGCATTGGGAAGAACTAAAAAAATCTTGTGACAAGAGGATTCTCCCATAGTGATTTGTGTTCAAGAGGTAGAAGTTGTACTGACATCTAGAACCATGTTTGATGACTAGGAGAGATCCTGGTTCAAAGGGAACATGCAAACCAATAAGCTTGAAGGAGGTTGTAATGAAGGCTGTATAAATATTTGAGGAAAGTAAGTGGTGAATTACAAGGGGATATACAAGTATGTAGTAGATGGAAACATAGAGAAGTACAAAGAAAGATTCAAGAATTCTCCCAGAAAGAGGGAGAATACCGTGACAAGAGGTTTGCTTCAGTTGCTAGGTACACTTCCGATAAAATTTCTATTGATTTTAAAATTTCACCATGTAGATGTAGAGACCGATATTCTCAATGATTGAAGAAGAATAAGTGTACATAAAGATAGCTCAGGGCTCTGTATGATCACAAGAAAACACATTGGAATTGGTATTCTTGGATTGATGAATATTGGTTGATCATGCTTGTTATTACATGAATTGTTTATAATAGGAGAAAAATAAATTACGTGAAAAAGGGAGAAAGAGTGGCGGGAGGATTTTCTTTAGTGATAGAGAGAGATTCCAAGCTATGAGTTAGTGTCAAAGGGAGTTGAAATTGGAGTTCGATATGAAGGATGTTGGTTGAATACATTACTTCTTAGAAATATAAGCATGGAAGAAGCCCAGTAAGAATATTATCATGATCCTTCAAATATTTGGGGTGAAATAAAACAAATCCATGACCAATTACATGTTAACTAATATGAAGAAGTTAAGTGGAAGAGGGAGTAACTAGATTGCTACAATAGGGCTTGCTTCATGTTAAGAAATTGTGGTGATGGTTCGAGTGAAGGAAGAAAATGTAGGGATATATAGATTAAAATTGGGAAGAGAGTGCTAAATATAGGAAGAGCACATCAAGACGATGATTTAGTTCAGATTCTTCTTTGGTAGTAATCATACATCTGTCACACCCAAGGCTACAAGAGTTGAGTATATTGCAGCTAGTTTGGTGATTTGTGAAATAGTGTGGATTTAATAACTACTTGCATGATTATTTGATTAGGTGCAAGACATGATCATGATGACAAGTCAAAGCGCACACCAAGACATGGTATAGAAGGGAGTGATGAGGCTCACAAAACTTCTGTCCTAGGGCATATTTTGTACATTTCAGGAAAAATCTTGAGAAGTTTGTATACTTCCGGGACAAGCTAGAGTGGTTGAGAATATTTTCTTTGGTTAGAGGGAATGGTGATGTTGTTTCATCAAGGGGAAAACATTCTCCATAGGTCAGAATATAGATAGGTCAAATTATGGACCAACGACCACAAAATGTGGCTAGGGAGAATGGCGCATAGAGCATAAGGGCCCTAAGTGCTCATTAGGTGGTCGAGTGAGTGCATTTAGCATCGGAAAAGAGAGTTACCATTAAAGTAGCATAACATAATGGTAGTAGCCTAGGGTTTTACCATAGGTCATAGGTGTTGACCAGTGTCCAGTGACGACTTGGATAATTGGATAATTGCTCCAAGTGGCAACTTGTTGAGCAATATGCTTTCCATAGGTAGTGGATTGAAACATCAACATACTATAACTAATTTAGGGATAATTATTCTCTTTGAGTCAAGTTTGTTGACAAAGCTTAGGGATAACGGTTTGATAGAGGACAAAAATTCTTCCTGAGTCAAGTATGTTGACCAAGATTAGGAAGAATGGTCCTAGAGGCACAAAATTACTCAATTATAGAGTTGAGTAGGTTCATTTCAACATCAAGATAAATATTACTCTCTGGATAGGTTGAGTGAGCCCATTTAACATAATGGCCTAAATTGAGGCATTTTTATTTGGGACCAAAATAATCAAATGGATTGAGTGTGTCCCTAGGGTTTCACCACGAGTCAAAGAGATTGAATAGGATGATGGTGAACTAGGTCAGTATACCATGGGTCAAAAGCACGGACCAAAATCATGGTGATTAGTTTATGCTAATGATGTACCATAGGCATGAGATACTGACCATAATTATGGTACCTAGTTGATGCTATAGATTCGTACCATAGGTCACATATTTCGACTAGGATTATGGTAATTAGATGATGTTGATGCTGATGATAAATGAAGAGCCTTTTCTTAGAGATTATTTTCAATAAGAGAACATCTAGATAATCATTATAAATATCTCCCTAGCTAAGAGGGAGTGTTGAATTTTGTAGATGTGGTCGGTCTTCATAATTAATATTTTATCCCTTAAATTATGTAAGACATGTTTGTCATGTCATTTTCAAAAAGAAAAATATGCATAATTATTAATATAAGACATGTTCTTCATGTTGGTTTCAAAAGGGATAATTTTGAGCTTTTAATTTTTATTTTTTCACTCTAAAGTTGTCAATTCGACTCTCCTTCAAGTCAAGTAGGCCCTAGTTGAAGAGACACCCATTCAAGCCAACCAAAACACTATATATAAGGCATTCAACCTCCTCCATAAGAGACAATTCGATCTCCCACACAACAAGATATTTTATGGGCATCAAAGCGAAGGAGAAGAAGGATAAGAAGGACAAAGGACATAATTATCTCAAGCATCTATCTCTATATCTCTTTGACTTCTCACATGTGATTGTCTCTCCTCCTGTAGCTTCACATGTGTGAAATTTTGGGTAGATTCTAGCAGTAGGTCTGATTTGTTGGGTAGTATGTCTGAAATTCTAGGAAACAATTTATGAGAAGATTCTGGGAGGCTAAAATTCAGCCTAGGCAGATCAGACAGGGTCGAGTTTGTTGTGTAGAAGTTTGACTTGACAAGAGGGTAGTTTGACCAAGTTCGACCACCAAATTTGACTAGAAGATAGAGGTGAATCTCTTGTTGAACTGAATAATTTTTCTAAGGAATAGGTTGTCAGGTTTTCCCCCAAGTGGGTTTTATTAGGGTAAATCTTGTGTTATCTTTGTGCATTGTGATCTCTACTTTCCTTTTTCATTTATGGTTTAATTTCTGAAGTATAATTTCTTAATGATAAACTGGAATTGCTAAAATAATATCTACATAATTAGAAGTAATTATCATATTTTTAGAAATTAGTGCTTGTATCTATTACAAATGAAAACTATTGAAATTAGGGAGCGTTGGGAAACATCTCCATAGGGAAACCCTTCTACCCCAAAAAAGGTTCATTCTGCCACAACAAGAAATATATATATATATATATATATATATATATATATATATATATATATATATATATATATATATATATATATATATATATATATATATATATATATATATATTTTGTGTTGGAGGGAAATTAATTTTTTTTGAAATTAAAAATAATTTAAGGTCAAATTTCTTGAAGGGCGGTGACCCTTTGACATTTTAATCAACTATAAATATACTCTTGAGTTGATCTCCAAAATGTAATTTTGAATGGCATAGTTTTGTCTAATATTTTTGATGGATCATCTAAGGTTTTGAGGCTTTGAGTTAAAGTGCGAGAGAATGCTTGTCTATAGTGTGAGTATTGACTTCTCTGTGATGCATGGATTGTCTTATTTACGGTGCAAGTATTGAATTCTTTGTGATGTGAGGATTGTATTATTTGTGGTTCAAGTATCACATTCTCTATGATGTGAGGATTGTATTGTCTGCGATGCAAGTATAGTTTTATTTGTGGTGTAGATGGACACATTTCTTTGATACAGACATAGTCTTCTCTATTTCGGCTCATAACTTTCACTCCGACAGCACAAAACTCATGATTTGATATGTAACATATATATGGAAACATCCCTGTTATGTATGGTAATATCACATATCAATTTATACACGCACACATCATATCTTAGAGAATTTTATGATTGAAAACATATGTATATGAAACACAAGTAGTATGGATGGTATCAAATATGTATGGAGTCTCGTTCCTATGATTTAAATGTTGCAACCCTTGGAATCACAATTTTTAGAGTAGTTAGGGTATTTATATGTTGATACCCTAATATAATTACAATGATCAGAGTAGTGATGGTATTTTTCAAACCTAATGGCAGTATGGAAAACATTTTGTAGCAGTATTCATGAGGAGACTTGTTCACAATCGAAGTTGTGAAAAATTCATGTAAAAGCCTTGGATAACCTCAGTAGTACAAATGGGGCAAAATCTGACATCACTTCATTGGTTATACGACTCCACTTCGTATACTATCTGACGAACCTGAGACCCAGATATCATCAGTGGGATTTCGTCGGATATTTGAAAACCATGAAATCGTCGGACCTGTATGTCAGATATCCACCGTCCTTGATAAAAAATAAACCATCGAATAACTGGGAATTTTTTCGACGTATAATCGTTGAATAGGTGCATTTTAATTTGTAACCAAGGTCAAATTTCCAAAATCCATCTGTCAAATGTGTTTATCGAATATACAACGCTATCTTTTTTCCTTAGACAAAGATGCTATGGATTCGATGATATTTGCATTGGACGGGAGACAGATATTTGACACTAGTTCATTTATGAGGGCCGACGAATATCTGACACTTATTAAATGTACGTCGAATATTCAATGGGTTATTATTGAAAAATAATGGAAGAGGCTCCAAGAAATGGTCATTAAATTTACCAAGGTATTTTCCTTTTGAATTTATGGAAAATTTGATTTCAAACTGACTCAGTCTAGACCTTTAATGTAGATGTAGCCCAATTACTCAGATTATGGTTAAGGCATAAAAAATTGGAGAATGTGTAATTGTCATGTGTTTCAATTCAAGAATTCGCTCAAATGAAATAATGTACATGGGATGTGAGGTTCAACAATGTTGTGCCAAAAGGGGATTGGCATGAAATATACATAGAATTGAATTATAATCCTCTTCTGGCACAACATTGCTGAACCTCACATCCCATGTACATTATTTCTTTTGAGTGAATTCTTGAATTGGAACAAAATGAAAATTACACATTCTCCAATTTTTGCCGACCGAACCATAATCTGAGTAATTGGGCTACATCTACATTAAAGGTCTAGTCTGAGTTAGTTTGAAATCAAATTTTCCAGAACTTCAAAAGGAAAATACCTTGTTAAACTTAACGACCATTCCTTGGAGCCTCCTCCATTTTCCCAAACTTCATTTTGAAAACCAGGCAATAATGAATATATAGAGAGGACAAGTATCTCTAATTCTAAGAAATAGGATACACATGAAAATATGTAAGAGGGATAAAGCATAGGTTTCTCAAATAATAAGAACCACCAAACAAATTCCTAATAACAATAAAAAAAATAGAATGCTAAATTTAATGTTACCTTTTTTAGATATTTTCTTCCGATAGTTGTTCCTCTTCAACATCGATCAACACAGATTGTCCTACACATATTCATGAGAGAAAAAAATAAGCAACAATATTCATCATACCAAGACATCATAAGAAACAACAAATAATTATCCTCATCATAGGTGAGAAACATATCATCAATGAGGCATAATTTTTAAATTAGTGAGCAAAAAAACAATTATACTCCACATATGAATATCCATCATCATAACTCTTCCATCCAACGAAACATGAGAAATAATATAAATAATCATCTCTCAACCATGTAAATGCATATTATAGGTAACAACATATTATCTCCATGTAGCTACAACACATGATCCATCCATCTAATACATATCAACAACATGCATGATTCATCTAGAAATGAAAACACAAGCAATACTATGTATTGTCTAGATGAACTATATCCAACACATCATCTGATCTACATGGGAGAAAACATATGCATGAAAACACATGAATATGATTTAGTAATGAAAACACTAATAGCATGCCTAATTTTCCATGCAACCATACTATCTCATCCAACATGCAATTTGTGGTAGGAGCAGAAAAAATCTTCGTGAACACATTCCAAATCCATTTGGAAGAACAAATTATCCCCTACTTGTGTGATTCCCCATCACACCTAGACAATGCACATAAGAATAACTATATGGCTTCCATAACACCATTATCATCATTACAAACTAAAACATATAGCTTCTCCAAAAATATCATCAGGTGTACATGGTTGCTACAACTAAAAGCATAGTGGAATAGAAATAGAGAAAAAATGAAAATAATGCTTCAAACCTCAACGATTCCCCCTCAACACACACATCTCTAGAAATGTAGATTTGTCTTCTAATACTCTTTCCCATATGGCTGCAAAATTAAGAATTTTCATGCAACCATATGCTCCCCCGTGACAATATAGGCCTCATTTTTTTGTGGAAGATCCTTGTTTTTATTTTCTACTCCATACTTTTCTCTTTTGACCATTCTTATTCTTATGCGGTTGGAATTCCATATTCTCCTCTCTCTAGTTGGATCTCCTGAAATACATGGGAAACTTGCAATCAATGGCCATATGGCCGATATTATCACACAAAAAACATCTAATGTGACCAAGAAATAAAGGAATAGTCTTATGCCTTCTATTGGTATAATTTCCATTCCTTGTATGTGCCCTGCAGTCAATAACCCTATGGAAAAAAAAAATTCATGAGAAACAATAACCATAAAATGGACTATTATACCTGATGGATGGAGATATTCTTTGAATTGATGATTGATGTAGCTTCTCCTTTGGACGCTCCTTTTGATGAGATAGATCGTTCTCTCCATTTTGGAAACTTGCTGCTATGTTTCCACGAACACCACAATTGTAGCATTTCCCAATTCTATTCCTATTCTTTGGTATTCTTCAGTTTTTTTGTTTCTTCTTGCATGATTGATAGTTCTTATTATTTTTGTTGAAAACAGATGCCTTAATTTTTTTTTATTTGCTTGTGGAAGATTGAGCACTAGTTTTGAACCTCTCTAATTCTTCTCTTGCAGAAATTTCTTCACCATTTAAATTATGGCATTTATCCTCCAAATCCTTGTTTAATTGTGTAGCTTGGGAGCTACTCCAAGCCCTAGGATTTAGGCTTTTGAGGGAAAAGAAACACAAGGGTAGCTTGTGGGCTTGAAACCAAAGTGTGGGGTTTTTCACCCATAGATGTTTGGCCAAAACCATGGTGGATTTGCGACATGTGATGGATAAGGATGATAGTGCTCAATGAGATGATTCTAGTTTCCCTCCATTTTTCCAAACTTCAGCTTGAAAGCCGGTATACCCTCTTTACATTTTTTAAATTTTTTGATTTTTTGACAATATGGAAAACCTTTGCAACAAGAAAAATGTATGAACATATTACATAGACCATCAAGTCAATCATGAAATATGACACCTATTGGTATAGGAGTCTAACAGGCCCTTATCTCATTCATTCTACTGCTGGTAACATTGCTTATTTTCTGCAGGAATTGAATGGAGTTGAATTGTTTGGGGGTCTTGTCAATGGCAGGATGCTCAAACATTATTTTTCTTGACCATATTAAGGTTGGAAGACTTTTTTCTTTTCTCATTATAAATATTTCATCCATCATTGCATTCAAAGTTAGAAAAATGAAAAAAAATACAAAAAAATAGAAAGAGAAAAGAGGGCAGATCGTAAAAACAATAAAAGTATAACCCCATACCAAAAAAGAGAAACAAAATTTGAAAGTGTGCAAGCTCAAATGCCACTCCTAAAAAACACACTCCTAGTTAGTCATACAGCCTAATCATGACTAATTAGTTTTAAATTTACTACTGATGGGTTAGTGAATTAGATTTTCCAAACAGCTCAATCTTGGCTTATCGGTTAGGTAGATTAGGATAGGAAAATAAAGGTTCAAACAAGCTAAAAAACTGAACCTATGAGTTTCAAAAGAAGCATGGCTCCAATCTTTTTCAATCTTGAGCCAAAAACAGAAGCAAAATGGTTCTAATATGCGCAAAACCTGAACCATAAAGAAAATTAAAACAGCTCAAACAAGCCTAAAAACAGAGTTGAAGAATAGAGAAGGATGTTCTAAAACTTTTAGATCTTAAGCCTTCACCATTTTGATTTAATTTTCTGCAAATAATAATCTATGCGCAGCTTATTTTTATGCCATAGATCAACAACAAGTTAGACTGTTCAATCCTGACTTGTATGCTTTTTAAATTTCTTGTTTTAGAAGTTAGAGAAAAAAAATCTGTTAGACAGTCTAATCCTAACAGATAGTAGTTAGGTAGAGAATCTTATGAACTAAACTGCTTAATCTAAGTTCACGGAGAAATAAGAAGTAGACTGAGATCATTTTTATGTTTTCAAAAGAATAAAATATTTGTAAAAGAGTTTGCCAATCCAAATACACTCTGAAAGAAGGAAATAATGTTAGATCAGTAGGATTGGGTAGGTAGAAAGCTTGTTTGATAGTGTTCCATTGTCTTTCATGGCTGCTAACATTTTCAGAGCAAAAGAAGGCTCTCAAAGTAAAGAAATTTGTAGCCCAATGGATGAGGCATTGATCAGCTCCCAGAGAATTCAAGTTTGAAGTTCTTGACACCTTCAAGAAGGTGCCATCCCCATGTGGAGCCACTGTTAGCCACTTATAAAATTTGTTATATCAAATGGTGACTAAATCATTTTTCAAGCCTTCAAGAAACAAGTTTTATGCCAAATTGTTAGTTCTTGAAGTCTTAAGAAGACAAATTATCCTTTAGAAAGCCTTCACTACTATTTCCCTCAAAACACTAAAAAATCTGCTATTTACCAAAGGAAAAGACTGCTGAAAAGTTCCATTTTTCCTCATTTTCCCTTCTCCTTTTCCCTTCTCCATTTTCATTCATAAAACATTTCATTTACCCCCCTTTCCCTCAAAATTCCCTTTAAAACCTTTGAAAATTCCTTTGAAAGGTTTAAAACCCCTTGTTCCCCTTCTACCGAAAGCCAAAAAAGTAGTGAAAATCCCTTATTTTGGCCTAAAAAACCCATTTTTTAACTAAGGCCCTAAGCCCCTTTGGCCTTAGCCCCCAACTCCTTTTTCTGCATAAGACTCGGAGTGGTGACCCACAATTAAGCCCCTTTCGCGCAATCGCAATCGAGGTTTCTATTCTTCTTGTTACCTTTTGCCTTTAAAAAGTTTCCGATGCGATTGGCCCCTTTTCTTCTAACTCCTGATTCCTTTGTCTTTCCATATAACCCCGAGCCCTGCAATCGGGCACTAAACACCATAAAAAACCCTCCTCGAAATAAAATTTCCTTTGTATTTTATTAAAAACCCCATTTTTCATGTTATAACAAAATCCGACAGTTCGTTGTTTAAATGAATGTCAACCATTGATCTGCTCTACCGTCCCAGATCCAACAGTTCATAATGCTTCTCATTTCAAAGCCATCATTCCGCCTTTTTCCTTCTTGGTTCTCTTGTTCCATCAGCTAATTGCTATCGTAAGTTCTTCTCGGCGCAAAATCGCAAGTCCCTTTTTGTTGTTCCGATGCCATTCCATCTGATTGAATCTTAGTCGTTGATCCATTTCCATCTGACGGCTAATATTTCGTCACAACACCGCCTGCAATTGTCCTCCTTTACCCCTTTGATTGAATATTGACCATTGATCTATTCCCAAATCTAACAGCTCATATTTCATCGCATCGCAAAACTTCTATGATGTTTCCCTTTTCACTCCTCCGATTGCAAATATGCGATTTAATCTAGACCGTCGAATCCATAAGAATCGACGGACCAGATTTAATCACCCTCCACCATGTCCCTCTGACATTAAAACTGCCGAATGAATCTACATCGTTGATCTCTTTAAGATCTAACGGCTCGTACTTAATCACATCAATGCATTTCCTTTGTGTTTCCCCTTGATTTGCAACCTTGCAATTAGATCTGGGCCATCCATTTATTATATCCAACGGTCCAAATCTAACTTCACTTCCCTTTGTTATTTCTTAAAAATCCCGACAGTTAAATCTCTTCAGCGAAGATCCACCGGTGATCTCTGTAGATCAACGGCCCACGTTGCTCCCGATCTTTGCTCAACCCCCTGCCTTGTATTCTTTTCGTTTCCCAAAATTAAAATCTGGATCGTCCATTCTTCTAATCCAACAGTCCAGATTCAACCCGATAGGCCCAACTCCTTTGGGTCCTACCCTTCCCCGTTGACAAATCCTGACCGTCCATTCCCAAGATCTAATGGCTCAGATCTAATCCGCCTTCGACCCTCCTATCACTTTCTGCCGGCACAACTTACCTTATCGCGCTCTCATCTCCGTCGTTGGATCTACCTGCCTCTCATCTGACGGCCGAGAATCCTTTTCGTGTTTTTTCTACACCCAAGAGTTAACGTCTAAAAATTATGTGAAATGGGTGGTTTTAGAAATCCACATGTCAAGCGTGGACCTATATCGCGTTCCAAAAGATAAAACCACTTTACCACCCCAACACAACGTGAAAACCATTGTCAGTTTTTTTCTTACCACCTTTCTCCATTACATTGCATCCTCTAATCAAATCTCTGCCCTTCGTTCTATTAATCCAACAGGCCAGATTTCACCTAACATTGAACCATCGCCCTCCACCATTTCTCCCAGGGACTTCATCGATTAACCTCTGTCGTTAATCTATGTTGGCAGTTCTAATCTAACGGCCCAGAATCTTCCCGCATCCAAAATATCATTTATCCCCATTACACCTCTGCCAAATATTTTTTGCCCTTTTTCACTATGTTTTCCTCTATTTTAATTATATCTTTTCCCCTCTGCCTGATAATATCTTAGATTATTCTCGACCGTTGATCCACATGCATCGACGGCTCGGACTTAATCTTTCATTGACTCCCCCCGACCGCCTCTCCATTATCCTCAGCATTAAAGCCTCACCGTTGGATGTTTTCATCCAACGGCTGTGATCTAACCTCAACCTCTGAAGCAGTCTATACCCAACTACGTAGGATTTTCTTAACTTTTCTTGTTTTTTATAGGATTTCAAGGTTTCTCAATTGTTTTAAAGGAAAATCAAAGGCCGGGATGACGATCCCCCAGGCCTTTATTCATTAAGAATATCATTCTACAGGGTTCAACACCATGTTTCATCCATGCCTCATGAGCATTGATGCCATTTTTAAACCCTCTGTGCACCCGCAAAAGCAATGGAAACATAGCAATCATCACAGACAAAGAGTATCAGTCTGACGGCATGAAATCAAAGCAGAAACCCATGTTTGAAGATTGTTAAACACATTTTTTAGGGATTACGGAAATAAATCGGCTATCAAAAGCCTAATCCTCTCAATTGAAGACATTTTGAAGAACAAAAGACAGAAATTAGGCCTAATTAAGCCTAACACACAGAATTAAAGAAAATTAATAGTGATTAAAGAAGGACAATCAGGTCTATCATTCCGAGAAAGTCTCCACTACCACATCAGAGGCCTATTGAATCCTTACCAGCTGCCAAAAGACACCTACAGCCTCAAAGAAATAAAAAAAGGCATAGTTATTACCAGAACAGAAGATATTTTCCTCAAGGCAACTAAATAGTTATTTTAGATCAAGGAACTTATTACAAACTGTCAGTAGAGTTATTACAAAGATAAGAAAGAATTCTAAAGGTCAACAAACTCTGCTAAGAGGATCAAAAAATTAATAAAAACAATTAATACAGAGAAATATCTGAAATATTCTCCATTGAGCCCCTCAAAGGCTGAGAAGCATTAAACTGTATTAATTGAAGCCTATAGATCTTTTCTCTCATCCACCTCCTCATTTTCCTATAAAATCTTCTTGAGGAGCACATTGTAAGGGATTGGTTGCTAGACTTTGATATAATACTTGTGTTCGAAACTTTCTACATGTAAATAGTTTCCAGAGGCTTTGAAGCTCTGTTTGTGATCAAATAAGTTATGCTGAGAAGAAAAGATGATTGTTGAACTGAAACATTGGACTTGAAGTGTGTAACTAGATTGACATCAATATACAAGCTGATTCTTGGGATCCTGGTCTATATCACTGGTGAAGTACTTCTTTTTGTGTTATTGTTTTCCCTTCATGTATGCCATTTTTTCCACTTATCCTCTGATAAAGAACAACAAGCATAGAGTTAGGATTTACTGTTTATAGTACTCTTCTCTGACTAATAAACTTTATCTCAATGTTTTCCTCCAAATTGTGTATTTAAGAAGGTCTTAAGTTAAGTGTAAACATTATCAAGGAATGTTGGTTTGTCCTTGTCTTGATGTGCAAAGCTTTAAAAGAAGTTCTTGAATGATATTTTCATTATATACTTAGTAAAGTTAGACTATAAAATTTTATGGTTTGCCCTATCTTCTAGTTTCTTTCTCCAAAGGTAGTTCTGAAAGTTTCCCTAAGAGCATGCTGAAAGCAATTTAGATTTAAAAGTATCTTGTCTGATCTTAGGTTGCAATTTGTTTCCTTATCTATTTTCATCCCTTCTGAAAGTAATTATGTGGATTACTAGATTTTTTTTCTGATAAGTTAGCTTTAATACAAGCTTGTCCAAAGAAGTCTATGGTTAGCCCTGTCCTTTGGTTGGTTTTAAACAGTTACTTAAAAGGATTTTTTTTGTTTGGAAATACTGATAAATCCTAGTTGAAATTATTGTCTTTTTCCACCCCTTCAACACTTTTATTTTTTTATTCCATCATTTAATATAAAAAATATTGTGATATAGATGACCCCTTGGACCACTCTTGAAATTGTTGCACAATTAAAACCTTTTATGACTCCATAGCCCAATGGACTAAAAACCAGTGTCATATCTATCCTATCAGCCAAATATTGTCCTGATTTCTTATACCTTCACCCCTTTGGAACTCCTTCATTTTAGGACTTTCCACTCAACTAAAAATCATGCTCAACCATCCAAAACCAAACAAAAACCCTTTTTCTTAATAACTAGCCTAATATCATACCCAAAATCCTTAAAGATAAATCAATCTTTGCACTTATAGAGAGATCCCTCTCTGGATTCAGGAGGGCTAGATCCTAGAATCCCAAAGTGGTTCAATGTCCTCTCTGCATTTTTAGTCTCACCAATATACTAAAATTACAGGGAGCTAACAGTCCTTACGACAATTTTTTGTTGAATTAGCCTTGTACTTGTGTCGATTCCAGACCAAGTTTCCTCGCCATAGTACCCTGCCTTTCTGAAACCAGAAATGATCATTGCTGAACTTTGTGCCTTCTCTGCTTGGATGTTTTACCCTCTCTTGGATATTTTCACCTTCTTGCACTCACACTTTTTTTTCTGCACCGATCGACACCAAAGACAAATGCTGCAATTTCTTGTCATCTTCTTTCAAAGACAACCTGCTTTTAGACTGAAACAACTCATTATTTACATCAGCATTAACATGAAAAGGATTATGTACAAATTCCCTTTGTTTAATCAACATCAAAGTCAAATTTTGACTTGCATTCACAAGCCTTTTCATCTGCCCAGTATTCACTAAAGAAGAGCCTAGTTTTTTACGATGTGCTCTCATAATAAACTCCTTTCCATCCTTGAATAAATGGTACTTGTTCTGATGGTGATGGAAGATATATTTCTTGTCATACAAGTAAGGACTGCCCAACACCACACCTGTAATATCAAGCAGAACAACGTCTAATTCAACTGTCTCAATAAAATGTGTTGTTATTGCAAAGCACAACATGCACTTCTTTGAAACCTATAAATTTGCATCCTTACAAATCCAACCAATATAATATGGTTTAGGATGTGGAATGGTCTCGAGATTTAGTTTCTTGACTAAGTTTTCAAAAATAAGCTTCGCTTCGACCCACTGTCAAATAGTGTGTCAACCTTGGTATGTTTGGAAATGACCCTCACATGAAACGGTTCAATTCTCTTCTCTTCACTTGGAGCCTCTATGTGACAGTTAGAAATACTAGAACTGGATTTAGTTTCATTCTCTTTCCCCTTCAAGTTCTTTAGTGCCATAGCTATGATTTTTGTTTCATCTCCTGATTCTAACCCTGAGTCTTGTTCAGCTATTGCAACTGTCTTACCTTTCTCCGTGGCTTTATCTTTGGTTTTAAAACTTTCTGGTTTCAACTCCATATGAAGTTTCCAACAATGGTCCTCATCATGGCTTGTTTTAGAACAGTGTTTGCAGAAAAATTTACCCTTCTCTTTTCTAGAATTTGAATTTCTCTTTTTCCTCCCTTTTCCTTTAAACTCACTTTCCTCATTCCCATCAAAATTTTGTTTACCCCTTGCCTCTAAATGTGTGACTTGAACACAAACCTCATCTAAGCTTGTAGGGTTAAACATGAGAATTTTATGTCTTAGGTAAGTATGCAAACCTCCTATATACTTAAGTAAAGTGTCTTGGCTATGAAAATAAATTCCTAGTAAAAGAGCTCTTCTTCTAAGTTCTTGAGTATAAACTTGAACATTTTGTCCTTTCAATTGTTTAAAATTTTTCCAATTCATTATGGATTTTTGCATGTCAGCTAATGGATAACACTGTTGTTTAGTTGCAGACATGAAATCAGACCATGATAAGATAATCTTACCATATTTTTTGATCTCCTCCCTTGTCTTGGCCTCCCACCAAACAAGAGTTGCACCTTCCATTCTCAATGAAGCTAGCTAAATTTTAGTTTCGTCATCATGAAAATTTTGAATTCTCAAGTAGACCTCTAATTGCCTAATCCAGTTATCTAGCTTTTCTACATTTACTTCACCATCAAACTTTGGCAATTCAAACTTAACATCAAGTTTAAGAAAGGACTTTTACTCGTGTTCTTGACTTTGTGAGTATGATGTACTGAAGAGGATGTAGAGGTTGACGACGATGAAGATGAAGATGAGGGTTGATCCAGGGTAAAATCTTGATACCCTTAACCAAGACCTTTTACTTCGGCTGATAATTAGAATTGCATTTAATTAAAGACGTTAATGAACTGAAATGAACAATTGTAGCTGTAAATAAGAGGAACATAAATGAACAAGATCAGAAATCATAAGAACACGTCGTTTGATGACGGAGTTTGTCTAGGAGGGACTACATCTCCGGGTCTCGTTGTCAAGATGGTGTAGGCTGCTGCATTATTTGTTGTAAGAAGAGATGTACATGGATGTGCTTTCCTATGACATACAAGGAAAAATTTCCCTCACGCGGGAGTGGCTTGACTTTTTTAAGATATGTTCCACTACATAACTCTCATACATAAAGAAAGACTCCTATCAGTATGACCATAGCTGACATGTAATAAATAAGAGTATCCTGCCAATCCTAGCAAACAAGGGATCTCAACAATACACATATGAAATTGAGAATCCCGCCAATCTGGCATAAAAGGGACTCATACATGACACAAATCCATAGCTGAAAGTACATCAATCAACACAAAGCAAGATCCCATGACTCATGTATCAACCGGCATCTGCAAGACATAATGCATCTCAAATAGAAATAAATGAAGAAGTACATGGAATCCACATCATATACCTCATGCTACCATTTGCTGAAGGCTGAGCTTTTTTGTGGCTGAATCTGAAAACACCATCAATCTTGTGGCGTCGAAAAAGGTGAAAACTACTGCTCACACGCGGAAATCTGACACCTGCATAACCCACTTCCAAAAGTGGCTGAAAAATCGAAAACTCAGATGCAGAAATTGAGCACGCCATCAAACTCGTGGCATCAATTAGTGCTGAAACAACATAAAATTTGTCCCATTTGGACAAAGTCAAAATTTCACCCTCCTGAAAATTGGCCTCAATCAAGGTTTCGCCCGCCTCTTTTTGGGCTCATGGTTCCACATGACCTGCAATAAAAAAAATCACAAGTCTGGAAATCCGTGCATCTCCTCAGATTCCATGCCCATGCTTGGCTGCAAAATAGCATTAATACTCAGAAAATGCGTGCTCCATCTTCCCCCTGCTTGGCCTGGCGCACTTGGAGAAATCTGAGTTTAAATAAGTTTTATGGGCGAACTTTACCAAGCCCACCATTGGGCGCAGTTGGTAAGGTTTAGTAATTTGCTAAGGGAGGTCGGGTGGTCAAATCCCGCCTCCCCCACGGAATCCCGATTTAATTTGAAAAACCGCACCGTTTTGGAAATGGAGACACGTGAATTCTTTTATATAACCCGCCGTTAAAAATTTATTACTAAGTGGAGGGGTCAGGTCCTCATTGGGCGGCCCGCCCCAACGACCTCCGCCATTTTTAAATTCGTCGCCATTTTCTTTGTTGTAAAGAAGACTGTGACCCTATCTGGCTAACAGAAGAGAGCAAGCATCAGTGGGAACGAATTTCAGAGGATAAAGGCTGCAATCTCTTTGGAGAAAAATTGCTTACGCTATGTGGGACTTTCGATTTAGTCATTTTCAATGGTTTGAATAGATGGGAAAAGTCCAGTAATTTTACTTGCAATACTTACAATGGAGCAAGTGTAGTATATTATGTAATTTTCTCACATAGTTTGTGTGAGAAAATGGAGGAAATGCTAATTGGAGATCAAATTTGGGACTTAAAATCAAACCACAAGCCAGTTTATTTAAGTTTCTCTTGGACCGGAAAGAAGCAATTAGGGTCAAAACCTCAGTTTGTTCAACAAAATCCCCCAAAGGGGAGAATTCTTTTGACCCCAAAGAATTGTAATGTCTTCAAAATAACGCTAGAGAGGCTCTTCAAGAAGGAGGAAATATCATTTCATGGCCCTCATAGTCTCAGATTAACACATTTAATTCAAAGCGCACTTGCTGAGTGAAAAAGAGAAAAAATTAAGAAGTCTGAAACAAATTGCTTTCCAGTTAATGCTTGGTTTGATGAGGAATGCAAAAATGCAAGGAGAAGGTGGAAGGAATCAGACACGGATAACATAAAGCTCAAAGCTTACAAGCAGATAGTAAGAAAGAAAAAGGTTGATTTCATGATTTCGAGGAGACAAGAACTAATCTTCCTTGGGAAAACTAACCCCAAATTATTTTGGAAGGAGCTACAACCAAAGAAGGTGCAAACTGAAAACAATATTACAGCTTCTAAATGGTTTGACTATACAAGACAACTTTATGAGCAAGATCCTAAGGTGGACCCCCCTCCCTTGGTCAACACAGACATAAAACTCTTCACGGTGCAAGAGGTAGAGATGGGTATCAAGAAGTTGGGCGCTGGAAAAGAAAAAGACTTAGATGAGCTCCAAGCAGAGTATCTAAAGTGGGGCTTAAAAATTCTTGCACCTCACATCACAAAAATTTTCAACAACATCATACAACAGGGGTTCCCCACAGATTGGAAAAATAGTATGGCAATACCTCTTTTCAAGAGTGGTGACGTCAATAATCCCTTCAATTATAGAACCATAATGATAAACCCCCTATTTGCAAAGTTATTTGGAAGCGTGTTAGAAAGGAAAATCAGCAAGTGGGCAGAAGAAAGAGATAAACGTGCTAAAGGGAAAGCAAGTTTTAGACCTAAGCATTCCACAGTGGACCATTGTATAACTTTAAGACACATCATTGAAAAAGTTTGGGAAAAAAAAGAAGAAGTTTTATGTTGCTTCGTTGATTTCAGAAAAGCCTTTGACACGGTTCCTAGGGAGAAACTCTAGGGTAGAATGGAGGAACTCGAGGTTCCCAGGCATTTGAGAGTAGCTGTGCATAAGCTGTATGAAGAGGTAAAAGTCAAAATTAGAACTTCAGCAGGCATTTCTGAAAGTTTTAGAAGCAATATCGAGGTCAAGCAAGGTTTCCCATTGTCTCCTACCCTTTTTGGGTTATATATTGACAAGCTTGAAGAGTGGTTAAATTCGCAAGGGGGTGACGGTATTCATTTGGGCAAGTTCGTTATAAGGCTTCTTTTGTACGTGGATGACCTTATATTGATTGCTAACTCAGCTCTCGGTTTGAAAGAACACTTACGTTCCCTTGAGCATTTTTGTAGAAGGGTGGGGATGCAAGTCAATATTAGCAAAACAAAAGTAGTGGTTTTCTCTAACAAAATAAAGCATAACCAACATAAGTTCTACTTTGAAGGCAACATTTTGGAAGAAGTTGTAGACTATAAATACCTCGGAATTGACTTCAATAGAAATTTAAGTTGGGATGGCTGTAGAAAGAAAAGAACTTTAGGGGGTTGGAAATCATTCTATGCTCTTCAAAATAGGTGTAGAGAAGCAGAGCTGTGGGACTGGAAAACCACTCTAACTCTTTTTGGGCTTCTAGTGATTCTGGTGATTCTCTACGGTTGTGAGTTGTGGGCCAGCAGCACAACCGAGACACAATGGAAACAAATTGAGAAAATTCAGAAGAATTTGATTACAAACAAATTCAAAATTAAAAGTGCAGTTCCTTATGCTATCCTATTAAGTGAAACAGGGGCTTCTCCTATTGAAGCAATCGCTATGGTGCGAGTCATAAGGTATTTGAAAAAAATTGAGCAAATAGAAGAGGGTAGATGGCATAAGGTTGTGTTTAGTGACAGATTTTGCAAAAGAGAGAAGACCTGGATGCGGAAAAATAACAAATGGTTTAGTAAATGGGGTATTTGCTTGAGCATGTGTCCTACAAACAGTAAGGAGATAAAAACTTTTGTTATGGATAAGTTCCACAAATGTACTTGGGAGAAAGAGCTAGGGAGAAAGAAGAAGTACTACATTGAAGAGTTTAACCCCACGCATAACCATCAACAAAAGGAGTACATAGGGGTTAATATTTCTTGGAGATCTAAAATCCTTATTGCTCAATTAAGGACTAATTCTCATCAAATCTGTTGTGAAACAGGGCGCTGGAAAAGGCCAATATAATTGTGGGAGGAAAGAATATGTATTTTTTGCTCCTCCGAAAAAGTGGAAACAGAAAAACATTTCATTTTAGAATGCGAGGCCTTCAAAGACATCAGGGAAAATTATGCAGGTATTCTGGCAGCTAGTTCTTGGGATAATCTATTCAGCGAAGAGTTTGTCAAGAATTTGGGAGAAGTTATTGTAAAACTTCACAGGAAAAGGGCCGAATACAAGAGCTAGATAGAGAAGCAATCTGTCCCATAGGCTATTTTTAGCCATGTGGACATTAAAAATACTTTCTTTCTTTCATATGTTACTAATAACAAGGTGGGTTGGTTATTTTTTATAACATATATGCCTCCATTAACCTTATATAATACACGTGCCCCTTAAAATGTGTCCGTTTAGATTCAACCATATGATTTTAATATGGTTTAAAATATATTCGTTCGAATTTTTAATAACAATATATGTTAAAGTTTCTTATATGGTAATCCGTTGGGGACCTACGAAATATGGAGTCGCCGCGTGGGCGGACTGGCGGACCCGCTGGTGGTGGGTTCGACTCCCACCGGCTCCAGTATAAATATAACGTATATTGTGATATGGTGCGAGGAGGCTGGCAGGGGTTGTGGCCTGCTGGCCTTTTTTTACAATAATTTTTTGTTACATAAACAAACCGAATATTTTTTAAAATTTCGATTTTCGACCGTAGGAGGAAAATTAACTATGCAAAAATTTTGCCCAGAACCTGGCTTAAGTGTGTCAGAATCTGGTGGCCGAGTTTGGTCCAATTTGCGTCCTCTTTAAGGCTGCCCAGTCACCAAGTCAAACCAAAACTTTTACCGCTCCTAACTCCTTCATATGGACTCGTAATTGAGTGTCGTCTGCGCCATTGGAATCAGAAAGACGAGATCTACAATCTGAACCTGGTTCAAGAGATTTTCGAACACTTTGATTTTTGAGCCCTCTGTGCTGAGCCACTTGTACTTGTACCTATTTAATCCACCTGGATCAAGGGTGATGATAGTGAATTTTCAATGTCTCAATTTCCTCCATTACCCTTCTTGGATTTCTCTTCGTCATTATGGCCTCCTGACGATCCTTGTCCTTCCTTGTGAAGTTTGGATCCTTCTCCTTCAAGCCTTTCATTCCTTTCTTAATAAAGGACTCTCACCGTTTCAGTCATGTCTAGGAATGCCTTCCTAAACACCCTTTCTTCCTCTTTGGGATCAATTTCTTTAGGAATTTCTCCTTCCCTTGAAGACATGCTTATGGCTTCTTTTGCTTCTCTTGGAGGTGAAATTGAAGGTGGAGATAATGGCACTCTTGCCCTCCTTGGCTTAGGATTACTTAAAGTATTCGCCAATTGACCTTCTCCTCTCTTAAGCTTTAACCTATTAAGCATGAAAAACCTTGCAAACAGTTAAAAAAACTTTGCGCAATAACAATACAAAGAGAGAAACATTAGCTCTCCTAATGCTCAAAACCTAAGCTCTGATAACAACTTGATCTGAATGGAATGTATTAGTTTTGTTGTGCTAAGTATCCAAATATAATTAAAATGTGTGCATAATGTTCTCTGAAGTTTGCAAGTTAAATAAATGGTTTTAGCTTAGTTAAATAGATTTTTGTGTGAGGTTAAAGCATGTATTTTTCTTGTATAACATTGTACAGCAGTAAATAATAGAGAAATAAATATCACATAGCACAATACTCAGCAAATTTAATGAAGAATTTCACCCCTCCTGGGCTACATCTGTTGGTCCAGCTCCCAATGGCATGTCCCTCATATCTTATTACTCAAAAATGGTAAGTACATGTGAAATAAAGCCTCAATAGGTTGTGCTCTCTATAAAAACAGCTTCAGAATGCTTGAATTAGCCAGAGATGACTATTCATTTGCAGAAAACAGACAAAGGATGCTCAATACACTACCCACACCCTGGTGGCCCTAATGGGTCCTTGATCTTTCCCGAAGCTAAACCTGCTGAAGATGACCTTTGATAGCTCTGAAACTTGTGCCAATGTGTTCATAATGTCAAAAATATCCAAAATTGACTATTTTTGCACCCAATTTGGTCCAATAATGAGGGAGTTATGGCAAAAACAAAATTTTCCCAATATCCTTCGAAAACCTCCTCCAAAAATGGAGGAACTCCAGTTAAGGGCGCTAAAGATGGTGTCCTTCCGGAAATGGCTGAATCTGCTCCAGATATGGCGAAAAGATTAAATGTTAAATTAACCGTTAAGTGGGGCGGGGTCACATGTGACCACCGCCCTAATTGCCGGAGAAGCCGCTTATCATAACCGTGGCATCATAGCATTAAATTTTTGCGACATGGTGACATGATCTGTGGAACCGTCAGTATTTAAATATCGAATAAACCGTCGGGCGGAGAGATGTCTCTTGGTTCCAGGGCCTAGGACATATGGATGGGGCTAGCCCTTAATCTTTTTTTTTTCTGTTGTTTTCAGTTCAAACTTTAAATATGTTGCAGAGTCAATAGGGTTACGAACTAACCCACATGCGGGTCGATCGGGCCTTTGCCTTGGCAGTCGGTCGATCTGGGTTCGATTCCTGCCGCCATACAAAAATTTTGATAAACCTTCCATCTTTGGCCTGGGGCCACGTGGTGGCCTCTGGGCTTGCTACGTGGCACCCTTTGATTGGCCATAAATCAAAATTCAACCAATCCTCGATTCAACACTTTCCACTTGTCAAATTCTAATTCAGCCGAATGGAATATTCCAGGCCATATTCCGAGGAATATTCTTTTGTTAATTTTTCCCAAAAAAAAATAAAAAAAAATTCAAACTTGGTCAACCATTTTTGGAGTTTACTGGGCTTTTCAATCTTTCATAACTTCTGCATATGACCTCTGTTTTGCGAACCATTCATGGTGCCTGAATCACAGCGATGAAACCTTTCCGTTCATTCAAGTTACAACCACTTTTTAGCACTTTCACTTTTGAGCATTTTTGAACTTGGACATGATCTCCTGATCACATGTATTACTAACAGTACTGAGTGGTCATGATAGTGCTTCATAGCAGTAATGGAACCATAGAGTTCGAGATATGAAAATTATGCAATGAGTGTCTAGGTGTTAAGACCTGTCACTTACCCACTCAGATGAGTAATACATGTCATCACATACACAAATAATTTATTCAACACCAAATCATGCCGCATGTACATACATCACATATTGTTGTCAAGTGTTAACTCATTGCACAGGTGTATTAGGATTACCCTCACCACAATTTAATTATGAAAAGAAGCAATATGCATAGTGTTAAATTGCATCAACTCAAACCATAATAACAACAACCCAAAACATAAGTCACAAGAGCTAATAATGATAGGTGATGTTATATAGTTTTAAGGCATAAACCTTTGATATAGCATGGAGTATGAACATCATAGAATATGAACACATGTTACATGTTATAACAAGATCCCAAAGATAATCAAATCATTCATAATATAGAAACCATATAACATATAAAACACCATGATATGGGCACAACTTCGATCCATAACCAAGGCAAGGAATTGTGTAAGAATAAAATCAAAACACTAGGTTTACATGTAGACTTGATTCAATAGACCTGCAACATTATGAAGTTGGCTAATAATAACAAAAGGAATGTGATATATATGACTGTATGAAGATGGTGTAATACTATCTATGCAACAAGATACATTCATTAAGCAAATATCATCACGATTTGGGATCTTCCTCTAAGTTCTTTCGAGATCATCATCAATCATATGCCAATGAAAATAAAACCATGTCAAAGTCTAAAAGAAATTAATACACTCATCACACAAGAATAAAATATCTGCTTAGGAAATCTCAATCATTATTCCAGATCACAAAAACAAAGTTGCAAAACCCATAATGAATAAGAAGATATAACGAAGAGACCATTTCATTTGAAAAATGTAAAAGGAGTGTGTTGAGTGGCCAACAATAACCAAGACTCAAAAGGGTGGCCAACAATAACTAATAACCAAGACTAAAAAATATATTATAACTATGAAAAGTCAAAATTATTTAGGGTTATAAGCTTAGCTTAGTTTAACTAATAAAAGTTTTAACAAGGTTTTGAATTTTTTTTTGAAAATTAATAAAATTTTAACATAGTTTTGATTTTGATTTTTAAAATTTAAAATATAAATTTTAAATTGTGTAATTTATAAAATTTCAATATTTTAAAGATTTTTGAATGACTAAATTCATATATATATATATATTTAAAAACTTATTTTAAATAATAAAAAAATCAAAAACTTATTTTAAATAATAAAAAAATCAAAATACTTACTAAAAATTACTTTATAATTAATTTTATTACTCAAAGTCACTTTATTAATTAACATTTTGAGTTAACTTAAAAAAAATATTTTATCCAAATTTTATTTATAAAAATACAATTTTATTCACATTTCTAATGGAAAAATCCAAAACGCAGTGAACCAAAAATTCATATTCATCAACAAGTTGCTCGGAAAATGCCAACCTTGGTAGGAAGCATCCCTCTCTACTCATCCTGGCCGGCCCGCGTGATCCACAACGGCGTTTTTTAAAATATTTTCCGTTGGGAGAGTGGGAGCCGCATGAACCCATGGTTAGGGCCACCTCGTGATTATGGGTCCATTACATCAACTCTTATTAAATATATCTAGAAAAGACAGCATTTGGGATTTCTACATAAAAATTCACAGTAAACTGTCCCACCAGAAGGAGATGGTTGCATCCAGAAGAAATGTATCTTCGTGCGATCCGGAATCCCGTGAACCAAGGATCTCCTCCATTATTTGGCGAGAAGACAAAGACGTAAAAATATTAAATTAGGTTTTCTACGACCTGAGAACCAATAGGTTTGCACTCAGCACGTGGGCATGCTACAACATTCCCATTAGGATTTGCTGCACCTCCCTTTCATCGATCTCAGTCCTCTCTGTGTCTGAATTTATCTTGCAGATCAAGCAAGAGATCGTTGCAGTTTTCTAGGTGATCGCCCTAAGGCCGTTTGGATCATCCTGATCATCTTTTTCATCCTCATATATTCTACTGGTGAGGGTGAGTGTATGACAACTTATATTAATGCCTACCATCTTGCTCAATTTCTTCATAGATTTTGGTATTCATTCTTGGTATTCACTCTAATTTGGACTATATGGATTATCATTAAATTAAACTATATGGATTATCATTAAATTAAAATTAAATTAAAATAGGTGGGTTACTAATTATGTATTGAAGTGAAATATAACTCATTTAAATGGAGAATTTAAACTAATTTAGATCCATCATCCATTAAATTTTTTGAAATGCTTTTGTTAAGTTATTATGATTTATCAATACCACATGCTTAACATGTATTATATTTTTTTAATTAATTAATTTTTTCTATTCAATTTTACAGATTTTTAGAAATTATAAATTTAAGTTGTTTAATTTTCCAAGCTTGAGTGTCTCAAATATTTTTCATGGGACTAAACTCATTTCTATATTTCAAAGTACATTTTAAATAGCTAAAAATCACAAAATTAAACCCAATTATACATTTTAAATAACTAAAAATCACAATCTTAAAAGTAAAAAAACACTTAACTTATTACTTGATATTAATACAAATTAATTTATTACAATGATTTAATAACATTATAATATTTTTAAAAATAATCATCTCATCTAATTTAATTTAATTGTGAAGTCAATTTTAATGATTTTTATTATGTTATTTTTAAAAACAATATAATTATATATTTTTGTCCATAAAAAAAAACTATTTACTATAAATAATAGAATATAATAAAATAATTTATTTTATATTTATGAAATAAAAAATAGTATAACTTTACATTTATATAAATAGATAATCGGTTTTCAAATAAATTCAATTATATTTATTAAATTTTAGGGAAAAAAATTAATTATCCTAAAAAATAAAATGAAATAAAAATATTTTTAATAGTTGTGATGATAATAATAATTAAAGTCTACTAAGATCAATATGGTTTTTGAGCTTTAAGAAGGTAAGAGATTAATGAGAATTCTTGAACATTTAATTTATATGCTAAAAAAGAAGTGAGAGAAACACTCCGAGATTGAGTCAAAAGGTTAAGAAGGTTGTTAATGTGATCAATATTTTGAAATTAGAAAGAATGTGCATATAAGATGAACAATTTAGGGGAAATTGATTTTCATCTTCAACCCTTCTAGGATGGCATATGAGACAAACTCTTTCATCCCATAGTTTCACTATGAAGCTCATGTGATTAGTTCATATCTTGGCAACACTAATTTTCTTCTTAACACTAATCAAGGTAGAAAGAAAATTTTGGTTTTCTAGATTGGGGTTGACCACTTCCTTATAATATCATAGTTTCCTTTTCCCTCCAGCTCTTTATTTCCCCACATTTCTCCTTAAATTTAGAATTAATAATGTTTTTAATATTATCCTGATTCTTCAAGACGATCTCCTCTATTTCCTAATGGTTGGACCAAAACTAAGCATCCTTATGCCACCTTCGCTTGAGCCAAAGGTGGGGGTTTTGGCTACAGTTAGAAGCAATTGTATGAAACATCTTCACATCCATGTTATATAACTTCTGCTTATACATAAGATATCCAATCATACCCATGATTTTAATGGGGGGGAACTTGCTTCAATCAAGAGGATACGGTAAAGAGTATTTCCTTTAACCTTGAGGTTGTAGGTTATAACCTACTTTTGGATTTTTTCTATCTTCCTCCATGACTCTCAGGATGTATGACAACACCAAAATTTGCATCCATATAAAATAGTAAGAGTGTCGAGGTTCTTAAAGAGGATATTTTTATATTCAAAATCCAAATATCTACAAACTTACAATTAATTTCAAGCCCATAGTAAGCTTCCAACCTCTACTTATCATTTTCTCAATGTTTTCATTCTAATTAAGGTTATGATGGAAGTCCATTCCTATATATTTATATGAAGGAACTTCTTTCAAGGAGTTTTTTCATAAATGAAAGTATAATAGGTGATATTTTGGATTTAATTATCATAACTTTAGTTTTTTTAGTATTAATAGTCATATCCATCTTGGAGCATAAATCTTGAAATATTATTAGTTGTGTGTGGCTCCTTCCCAAAATAAAAATATCATCAACATAAAGGAGAAGAGTCATTACCATACTAGTGAGCATGGGGCCAAAAAGGGTAGGGGATAAGGGACACACTTCTATCTTGTCAATATATATACCAAAAATGGTATGGGATAAGGGATACACTTGTTTGAATCCAATATTTCATTTAATTTCTTCCAACCAACCCTTAGTGGTCCTAAGCTTAGCAATAAAATTCTCACACAACCTTGTCACAACAACCCTCAACCTGAGAGGAACTATTATCTCTTGTATGTATGTAACAACCTAGGTAAGCCTACTATTTTGGAGAATATTTTATCCTAGGGGTTCCACTTTACTTTAGGGCCGACCTTATAAAATATGCACATGTGGGATTTTCTTCATAAATACACTTTCCCTTATCCGATTTGAATGCTATTTAGGTTGATTTTAGTCCCCTAGAAAATATGAATTCATTGAAATCATTATCTCCATCAAGTGAATTTTCCAAAGTGGAATTTGACCACATTTTCATTTTTAAACACTCCCTCTCAACTAGGGAGACTCCACCTACCAATATCTAACCATCAATCAATATGTCATCACGTCATCATATCCTATCCAGTCTCAAGTATCATCACATATCGTCACTGGTCATCTTAATTTGTCTCTTACTTATTCCTTCTTATCTCTTGATTGTTCCTGCTCATATGTTGAACATTATCGAATCTAAAAGAAGAAGAATTTTGACAACGGAGAGGAGCTCAATCTACCACCCTCTGTCTATTAGGATACTACCCAGAATATCTGCCAACAGGCTACTACCTGAAATATCTTCCTGCGAGCTACTACCTGGGTATATCGGCAAGGAGTCAGATATACGACCCGCATTAACATTGGAGAGAATATCATCAGGGAGCATATCTCAACTTGAAATCTCATGGGGGAGTTATTAATACGACCCAATATCGAGCAATAGGTGATGTAGGAGAGCTACTACTCAACCCATACTATTTCCTACCAATCTTCCCAGCAATGACCATCAATAGTCATGTGGTAGAGTGCCTGCATCATAATTCGAGCTTGGACGAGATAGCGGACTTACCAAGAGCTAAGGATCACACGCCTCCAAGCCTCCTCAACCCGTTGGCCAGATGAGGAGGTAGAATCCCAACAAGCCCAACTTGTGGGTATGATGCCAATTGGAGTATACTCTGTAAAGACCAATATAGGGTGAGCTACTTCTTCAGAGTTTCATCAACCCCAAGAGCCCTCTATCTCAATTCCTCACCCTGGGACCTTAGATATGAGGGAAGAGATGGCTCAGTTTTATTGATTAGCGATGCTCTCTATAGTTAAACAACATATCATCGTACTCATATCTGGTAATCATCATGTACCAATAGCAGATGTCTCTTCTTCATCCAGGACATCAATTCAAATATCATGTTAGAAAAATATACATATATATCACTAAAAGGATACTATAATCATCCTAACTCTCAAGGAGGTTCCAACCACAAGCCTAAGTTTGTCTCGTACATCAACATTTTCTCAATATATGAAGGTATCTCAATCTCAACTATATATGGGATTCTATGCCAATCAGATACCACTCTTTGAAATTGCAATATATCCATGTCATATTCAGAATTTTCTCAAACATCTCTCTATAAATATTCTTCATCATGTCTCATATATAGCCATGCTAGCAACCTCGTACTCAACCTCGGTCTTGCATAAATCTATGGACCTCTCATCCAAAAATATCATCAGTACATCCATATGGTCACATATCATAGGAATAATGTCAAAGATATATCATCCCATGCAAATATCTCGAAGGGTTCTTAATTGCAACTCTATGTGTATGAAGTGGAATAATCATGAATTGACTCGGGTTATATGTACAACATATATGGACAAGTGTCGACTCGGAACATCAATGCTTCAATCAATTGTCAGCTTCCAAGCCAAGTTTCAACAATATCTCTTTACAACTTCTTGAAATGTAATCAGATTGTCCAATGATTTTTGTTTTCGCTTTCCAACACTTCTTTAATAGCTTAACAATATATATTTTATTTTCCCAACTTCATAAATCATGCGATGTTCATTATTTCGAGCTTCAGAAACCATCTCCTTCTTACTTATATCATTTGAGGCCATTACCTATCATTACCGATCAATAGTAGATCGTTATCATATAAAACCTAAACCAAAATAAAAATCATACCTTGGAACACTTCTGAAGTAGATTTTTGGATAAACACATCATATTGGATTTACAAAATAACTATTAATGCGGACATATACAATGCTCTTTGTAATCATAACACTTTACCAAACCAATATGTTCAGTCTTACATAAATCAATATTGTGCAATCAAATCAACTAAGTCAGCTTATCAAAGCTTAAAATCCAGATCAGAACTAATATCAAAGTCATTAATATCACAATATCAGATTCTTTAGACCAGGTGATAGGTAGAGCTCTCATTAAATCATGACATCATTTATTGATATGCCAACTAGTTTTCATAAGCAATATCAAACCAAACTTCATGCAGATGTCAAGTATGACATTAACTATGCCAGCAAGTTGTCATTTCCCATAAAATATTAAGTCATGTTCATGATCATAATCTAATTCCCCAAGAATAGGTTCCATCCATTCATTGTGATATTACTTCACACTTATTCAAAATTTTCAGTACTTCAACTATGATCCTAAGAACAAGGAGGAAAATACAACACCATTATCGAATACCAATATTATTCATTGAAAGTCAATATGCCCATATAGCATTGTTATCAAGGAAAATCATCATTCGTCAAATCAAATCATTAGTAATTAGGTCAAATCCCAAATTTGTTATCATAGTGAGATCTATAGTCCAGAAAATATCTCAATCATCAAGTCAAATTTCTAAGTCATTATCATATCAAAATTCCAAAAAATTCTCATCTATATCAATCAATCAAATATAGTCAAACTCTTGCAGCACAAATTTCAAAGGTTAAATCATAATGACATATCTATATGCATATCCTAGTCATATGCAAACACAAGTTCAATATACATATTCATATTTTAGTAAACACTCAAACCTCTCTACTCATAGAACTTTCAGTTGTCTGCTTCATGTCTATAGGATTGACATCCTTTAAGTGAACATCTAATTTTATGCACGAAACTTAATTTTTGTGTCCTGCAGGCATAGTTGCACCCATTGGCCTTCCTTTGTGTGGTTGGGATACTACAGTCGCACCCTTGAGGTTACTTCAGTGTGGTTGAGAGGTGTAGTCGCACTTGTAAGCCTGATTATGTGTGACTAAGGCTCAGAGTAAGGAAAAAATCTCTTTCCTCATATCAGAACTTCCTATAGAACAATAATTCCAGGTATTTGTCTATTTATGCCCATAAATCATACTTCAACAACAAATGATAATAGGATTAATAATATTATGTAGAGATTTTCCCTCTGAATGGGAATCCACTTCAGTCATCTTTATTCATGTGATCAACCTGTCTATAATGTTATCATGCATCAACATATCTATCAGATCGTAGAGTCAGACTTTACCATATATTCATCATGATAAAATCATGTTAGCATCTACTTCATCATTACATCATGACATCAATATTTCATCAAGGGTTAGTATCACATAGCTTACACTACAAGGAAAAGACCCTCTAGAGGATTTTTTTGAGGAACCCGTTATAAAAATACCCTAGACATCCATTTCTAGCAGACGTTACTAGAGGAGGTTGGCAAGCGGAGATTTTTGCGAATGTTTTTCGTTCGGTGCACTTATCATCCTAAATCGCACTGGTGCGCTCAACAAGAGAAAGCACCAGTGCGCACAAAACATTGGCACACCGGACACTGTGTGCTCCGTACACACCTGCTCGGTGTGTCTTATTACTATAGAGCATCAGTGCTTTACAACTCTTCCGCACCGGTGCATCATAAAACACTGCGCCAATACAGAAACTGCCTGGTGCGGTATTAAGAAACCACACAAGTGCGCCTATAAAACCCCGCGTACCGGTATAGGGTTAAATAAAAAGAAATTATGGCCAAAAAACCGCATTTTTCACTTTTCTCAGTGCTCTAGAGATCTCAAGGACCGGTGCAATTTATCCTTCTCTGAGTCGCCCTGACATCAATGCTTCCATTGCACCCATTGAATGTGCTACTCCTGTGCATTGCCCACCAATCTCCAGCTTTCATTTTGCAAAATGGCGGGCAAATTTTATTTTTCATATTCTACAGCCAATATGCCTCCTCGACAACCAAACGTACATGTATTTTTCTTGTTTTTCCATAATTAATCTTTTTAGCAGATTATAATTTCAAACAGCCTTAAAATTAACCATTTAAAAGAAAAAAAAATTGTCGTGTGGTGTGCCTGAGCCATTCGGCTTGCACTGGTAAGTGGTGTTGCCTATAAAACTTACAGGCCACACTGCAACCGGTGCTAACTTTATCTATACTGTTTCTAGGGCAGTACCTAAAGGCGCACCACATTATTTTAAAAAAAATTAAAAAAAAGTATGATGCGGTCATTTAGCCGTCTGCACCGTTGACCATGTGGAATAGCAGCAACGCAGCGCATTGACTGAAATATCTGCCCCAGGGCAGGTATGTTTCTTAGCGCACCGCATTCGTCATTTCGATAGGGCCAGTGGTGCGGCCTCGTAAAAGACCACACCATTGAGTATGTAATGAAGTCAGGAGGTCGATGTGTTGACCCAACTATACGCGTCGGGGCGTAGATTTTAGTCAGTGCACCGCACTCCTGACACCGTACATAGTCAATGGTGCTCTAAAAATTTTCAGGTGCATGACCTACGGTGCATTGAATATCGTGTGAGGCACCACCACTGGTGCGCGACAAACAAAAGACGCTCTGGAACCGGTGCATGACTGTTTTTTGTGGTGCACCAACTGTTTTGTTTTTCTTTCCAAAAAAAATTATATATGTATATTCCTAAATACATGTCTCATTTAATAAAAGAAATTTATTTAATATGTTAATCATTCATAGAGAAGAGGGGGAACAACAACAACAAAAAATGGAGCAGTATGACATGGTTCGCCTGTGGGAGGCACGACAGGGAGAGAGATGCATACCCTCGCCCTATTACAATAGCTACCCAGGGGCTCCTAAGGCAGGTAGGCCTCCTCGAGCTCTTTGAGGAGGCTACTTCCCTAAAGGGCCATGGTGTGTTTTTGAGAAATCTTATCTGCAGGTGGAATTCCCACCGACAGGCTTTCCAAGTTGGTCCTAAGCAGTGGTACACGCCCACTGAGGAGGACATATATTTCATTACAGGGCTATCAAGGAGAGGGGTGGATTTTCCCTCGTTCCCAGAGGTTCCATTTGGCTGTGTAGCAGGGAGTCAGTTAGTGTAATCCCAGAGATACATTGGAGAAGTTGTACTTTCTCCTTTAGAGTTTCAGGTCATCGGAGGTCGGTTACGTATTGGTGCATTTGGTAGTGAGGATCGGAGGTGCCTCTCACTTATGATTTTGACCATTTCACACAACACTAGTGACATGAAACACATTAGTTGCTTGCTTCTATATTATTTTAATTCTTTAGTACAGGATCCACGACTTGTCAGGTGGTCTGTCATTTTTTTGCGATAGTTCTGTACAACCTTAGATAGATGTCGTGCTCATGCACAAGGGAGGGTCAAATTCCCTTTTGCTTCAGAGCTTTTTTGTTTATTTTTTGAGAGGTTTCAAGAGACGAGGCCTACTATTGTTCGGCAGCCTCGTAGGCTGATGTTTGAGGCACATATGCACATGTGGGGGTAGATGATTCCTAAGAGGGGCGAAACTGTGTTTCCAACGAGAATATCGCATGATGTACTGGAGTTGCTAGCCAGTGTTGATGAGCTTCATCTCTTCATTATGGTTCCTTGTCCTTATGCTGGGTTGGATTGGCGAGGGTGTGCCTACATCCTTTTCACAGATGATGAGCCGCCAGATGATAGTGGTAATATTGTTGTTTTATTTAAATTTATTCTAACATGTTCTTTAACTTGTTTTTATTAAATTGTGTAATGAAATTGTCTAATTATTATTGTGTACCTGTATATATTTTACAGACATTGGGTCTTTTGATGGCGAGGACATGCCAGCACCACCACATGATCCAGGTGTGGATCCTGATGATGATCGGGGAATGCTAGATGCCGAGGATCATCAGGAGGCCGATGTAGAGAGACCTACTCCTGCTAGTGCATCGGTACCGCCTTTTGCTATGCGTGGTCAGCTTGATACTAGATACAGGATGGAGTTGGGCGACCAACTCACTACATTTATTGTTGAGGCAGGCATCAGGCCCACTAATATGAGAGACATACAGGGTGATGGTAGGTTGTTACATATGTGGAGAGGCATGTCGCGTGACATGTACAGCCTGATGCGGCATGTCGTAGGAGCTACGACCTTAGTTACGCAGCTGAGGAGGACCGTTGCAAATTATAGGCATGGTCTAGACACAGCACATGATCGACAGTTCGGGAGCAATGGCTCATCATCTCATGATCGTTCACCTCACACCACGCCAGATGAGCAGCATCCACTAGCGTCTAACAACAGTCATCATGGAGATCAGGCTGGACCATCGGCCACATCGTTGACATTACTACAACATCCCGGTGTAGTACTCATATTTAAAAATGAATATCATTATGTTCATTAGTGAGCAAGCACTAAATAGTGCTTCTCTTGATGTTGTACAGGTGATCCTAACATTTTATATTTAAATTTTATTTTTTACATTATTCAATTATATATATATATATATATATATATATATATATATATATATATATATATATATATATATATATATATATATATATATATATATATATGTTAGAAAATTATATATTACATAGCAATGAAACACATAAAATATGCGGAAAACACAAGCACACAAAACACATAAAACCATAGAGACACAGATATTTGTGGTTCACCCAGTTTGGGCTACTTCCACCCCGAACAACCAGTCTTTCCTTTCTATTATCCAACAAAATGAAGAGACACAACCTACAACAGATCCGCTATAATATCATCTATTCTCTCTCACAGTCTCCCTATCTATTTCTCGCTCTGAGAATACACATGAAAGACACAGTCGCAATACAAATACCCTCATACATGAGATGGGTTTCCTTCTAGAGCAAAACACCCTAAACTAAACATAACTTCTACCTCCAAATCATCTGCCTAATGAACGACCCAGATTGACTAGAAATTACTATACTTTTACAAGGCAATTTTACATATGTTTTTAGCTTTGGGGGCATTGTCCCCGAAACCCCCCACCAGGGGGGGGTGGGGGGGGCTCCATAAAGTCGCAGCCGCCCCCTGCTGGACCCCCCAGGCAGCGTTTAATTAAGGGTGGTGTTGCCGCCCCATTAAGGTACAGGGTTCCAACACTGTGATACAAAATAAACAAGATAATTAGGCTCCACACCCAACAATATATATCAATATATATATATATGGTCCATGTATTTTATGTTCATGTTGCAATTGTACTTAATTTACATATTGGTGATCATCATCATGTGTATGTGATAGCATGAGTTATTTGACATGAGATGTATATTTGATGTTTGTGTTGTGATGATGTGATACAATGCTAATTGTGTTTTGTTAGATGATCATGATCACTATGATGTTAGCAAATTTGAATGTGTTTTTTAGTCGAATATGATGTTTGTACGATGCTTATCCAGATCGTGATGTATATTAATTAATTTAATATTAAATGACCATGATATCTATTAAATATTATGTCGTGATTTTTATTGAAATTTAAATTTTAATTGTATGTAAAATTATAAAATTGTATTTGTGTTTGTAATTGTAATTTTAACTGTAATTGTACGTAAAATATTTGTAAAATTTTAATTGTAATTGTAATATTTAATTTATTGTGAAATGATTGTAATTTTAATTTTAATTGTAATTGTATATATGAAAAATTGTAGTTGTAATTGTAATTCTAATTGTATATAAAATTCTAAAATTGTAATTGTATTTGTAATTATAATTATAATTGTAATTGTAATTGTATGTAAAATATTTGTAAAATTGTAATTGTAATTGTAATTGTAAATGTAATTATAATTCTAATTCTAATTGTATGTAAAATATTTGTAAAATTTTAATTGTATTACTATGACATTATTGTAATTGTAAAATTTTAATTGTAATTGTAATTGTATGTAAAATTCTAGAATTGTAATTCTAATTCTAATCGTAATTGTATGTGAAATTGTAAAATTGTAATTGTATGTAAAATAATGTAAAATTTTAATTGTATTAATGTGAAATGATTTTATTAAAATTTTTAAATTTGTAAATTTGTAAATAATTGTAAAATAATAAATCTAGAATTCAAACCCTTCGCATAAAATCACATCTTCGGCTTTCAATTGAACCTGAATGGCATCTCTAACTTGTCTGAGCTATGGTCCTATGGATAACGAGGAATATCACATGGAAGGTACCCAAAAATCCAAATTTTTGAAAGTATAGATGAATTAGCACTTATCAAAGAATGAAATTCTGAAGAAAATGCGAATGGGATACACCTAAGGATTCCCTGGTTCCATTTGTTATTGAAAATGATGCTCTCTCTAGCTGAAAACAGTGAAAATTATTCTTGTATTATAAATGGAAATCCAGTGACCATTTCTGTGGGAAGAAAAGCATAGATACCTGCAACTACCATATTCCCATCTGCAAATCGGTTTCCCATTGGAAAAGCTAATGTAATAGCCCATTTTGCAATTTCTTTCCTCTGCACAACCGTATACTCATTTTCTACAAGAAACCATTGCCTCCACATGTAATAACTGCATCATCTAGTCGAAAATCAATCTTCTTCTGCTAACAAATGCAGAATGAAGGACTCATTGTCATTACTCCCAGAACATTCAAGGTCAGTTTCTCGTAAAACAGAGATTGTATAAATTTTGTTAAGATCAAGATACAAAGCACAAAGGAGAAAAGATGAAATTGGATGCCAAGATGGATGAGGAACTTACAAATGAGCAAGAATATCGTGGGTCAGCAAGCAGATCACAGGGCACCTTTTCTTGTTGCAGGTTATGGAAAGGTTCAAGTTTCTTTTTCTAAAAGAAGAAGAGGTGTAGTTTTGAAAAGAAATGGCCCAAATATTTTCACAATAAAATGTACATTTCCAACATGTCTAATTTTGGTGTACACACGTAAAATTAATTTTGGTGCCTTAACCGTAAATCGGTGCTAATGTACAAATAACCGCACTGATGCGTTTTAGTTACTGCATACTGGTGCGTTTTAGTTACTATGCATTGGTGTCATGTTACCAATGGACGCACCAGTGTGGTGCTATTAAGTGACGCACCGGTGACGAATAACGACAAATAAAAAAAACGCAACTCTATTTTCTTTAAGTGAAAATAAAAAGCAGAAAATTGAAAAATGGGTGGCAAACTATTTTTGAAAATCTAATTTCATAAAACAATTCTTTAAATACTAAACACTTTTCATTATTTCACTATTTTTGCTAAAAATTTCAGCTAGAGATTTGTAGGAGACATACCTGGAGCAAGAGAGCATGAGAGCACTATGGAGCAGCGAAATACGTTCGAAAAAAAGTATTCAGACAATCAGAATCCAAATCTCTAGTGATTCAAATCCTGTAGCATAGAATTTCAAACGATCTCATGATTAAATTTGATTCTTTTTTTTACTTTTTCTGTAGTTTTTTTACGAAGTAAGAAACAAATTTCAATTTGTTTTTCATTTTCAAGAATATATATATATATATATATATATATATATATATATACACACACATCCATTTTTACCCTAAACCCTTTGTTTTTTTTTTGTTTGTGCCCTTTCTTCTCCCTGTTTCTGTGATTTTAGAATAAGGGCTTTTCATTGTAGATTGACATCCAACCCATGAGATGACTTGCATATTCATATCCTAATCCATGTCGACCCTTGCATGAATTTTTGAACAAAATGGATTTTTTTTTATCGGTGTGCTGTAACCTAGCGCACCGCGCAAGTACAGCGTAATAAAAAATTTTAAAACATTTTTTTTTAATCAGTGCGCCATATCTAAAATAGAGCACCGGTGCGCTATGTTATGAGGAGAGCACCATACGGTCTATTATACTGTTTGCGCAGTGGATTTATAATACCCCCACGCACCGAAGTCGATGCGTACATCATGAAAGGAGCACCGGTTTCTTGAGATTTATTTTTTACCTGAAAATTTGACAATTTATTTATAAATATATTAATAAATGATATGGTACAGGTTTCATATTGATAAAAAAATTACTGACAAGAGATCAAGTAAGAAAAATACTGATAACACGTCAAGAAAAGAAAAAAATGCAAGTTCTTTGTAAATTATTTACAAAAAATAATATTTTTGAACTATATGTAAGTTTAACTAATATGTATTATTTACTGTGTATCATGCAGAGCCAAAAAATGACGAAGCTCGATAAGATTATTTCTGATCTAGGACCAGAAGAGCGTAAAAGCTTGATGGAAAAATTGCATAAGGATGAATGAGGTGAATGAAAAAATACTATCGATCCAATATGAGTTTATTTTCTTAATTTTCATTAATAATATACTTAAAATTATTAGATAACATGTGTAAAAGAGTCTATTAATTCACATATGTTTAATGTTCTACAGGGACCAACAACTCAGAAAAGGAATGTTGTTCTAAGAAAAGAAAAAAAATAAAACATGCAAATGAAAATGAATTGCTCCTTAGCTCATCTGGAGTGGTGCTAGAGGTTAATGAAAGGGGGAAAAACTTTTACAAAATTTTGAGGGATCTAGTGGAACGAATGTATAGACGTTATTTTCCACTTACAATAGAAAAATCAATCCAATAATTCCAAGAACCAAATTTTATCTAAACTACAAGAAGAGTTTCCAAAGAATCGGTCAATGAGACATGTCAGAATTTTAATAGAAAAAAAGTACAACAACAAAAAAGAAGGAATGAAAAATTAATATTCCTTTAAATGTTTATATAGAATTATTTATAAATATCACTTTTGTTATATTTACTTTTCATATATCAATATAAAAATTAAATAGTTTATTTTCATGTTACATTTTTAGGAAGATTATGAAAATCTCAAAAGATGAATGAGCTGATATCATAAATATGCTAGTAGGAATGTCCAAAAAGGTGTACAAGGAGATGGTCAAAGAAATGGACAAAATTGCATCGCAGGAGGAGCTATCTCAACAACAACGTGCTTCAAATGTGATATGTAATCATTGAATTTTTCGATCATTAGGTACAATAAATAAACTATTTAGAATTAAATATTAATTTTCAATTATTTTCTTGCAGAAAAGAAAAGAAAATGGAACCCATTCAACACATAAAACAGGACGACAAGGAAGAAAAGGGTTGATATCTAAGTTTTTGAGTAATTGTTACTTCCTTATAACAACTTAACTAGATTTCATTTTTGTATTTTTTAGAGTACGTTTTTTTACAATGTCATTTAATGTGTAAACGGGTGCTTATGCACAAGAAAAAATATGAAGCGAATTGATTGAAATTGGGTTAATGTGGGTTTGGGTATGTATTTGGCATGTCAGTAATTGTGTGGAGATTTGTAGCATCTATAAGTCTTGTTTTACTTAGCTCCTTCTATAATTAAAAGGAAAAAAAATATTTTATATTAAATATATGATTTTTTATGGGGTATAAAACTTGCAGGAAACAGAGTATGGAACTGCGCCAACAGATGAAATTTTGAAAGATGGCATGGTACATGGTTTTGAAAGAATGTGTATAGTTTATGAGTCAATTGTTGCTATGGTACGCCATTTAATTTCTTTTCGATTTACATTGATGTATAGTATTTAATATTGTAATTTTCATTATTCTCTCCAAAGTATATACACTCATTTCAGTTTATTTTTATGTTTTTAGATGGAAGGCGAAGAAGAAGAAAACAATCAACACCATGAACAAAACATTCCTGAAAATAACCCCAAGTCATGGAAGTAGCTCTAGTAGTGACGAAAGTTCAAGCGAAGAATGATGATCACTATGTTTGGATATCAAAGCAAGGCGTTGTATTTTTTGAAATATTTGTCTTTGAAATCAGACATTTTGTTTAATGTAATGGACATAGTTTCCCAATTGAAAGACAAAGGGATACCAATAACTGTCCCATTTTGTTTGACAAATATATATATATATATATATATATATATATATATATATATATATATATATGTTTATGTTTTAATTTATTCTATTGCGCTCTCCATTGTCGCTATTGCATTCTCCATTGTTGTTCTCAAATGCACTAATAAAAATTTAATTCATATGAATATTGTTATAAGATATATATGTGTCTACTTTTGATGAATAATGAATTTTAAAAAATCACAATAATTATGATATTATATAACAAATTAATCCAAACATCACATTCAAATGCATTAACAAAATTTTAATTAAAATGAATATTGTTATAAGATGTGTCGACTTTTGATGAATAATGAATTTAGAAAAATCACAATAATTGCACTATCACAGGTCGATGTTTCTAAAAAATAAATAATGAACACCGGTGCATGTTAGTCACTGTATACCAGTGCCTTTGTATGATGCATCACACCAGTGAATTTCTACAACTTATGGGCACCCCACAAATACCAAGACCAATTAAAAATCTCGATGTGTTTTGTGCGATAATGCGCACCGGTGCGTTTATGTGATACTACGCACTGGTGCATTTGTAAGACGTATGAGCATGGCACAAATACCAATACCAAATATAAATATCAGTGCGTTCATCTAATATGGCATACTGGTGTGTTTCTATAAGTCTATGTACTAGTGCATTGATACGACCTATGGGAACTGCACAAATCCCAAGACCAATTGGTACAGCCCCATGCGTTGTATCACCAACACTGCACCCAGTGCGGTTTTATACCTTGATGGCCTGGTGTAGGAACCTTCGACCTCCTTGGGGCCACCGTTTAGATGACAATCATCGGTGCGTTGAAACCTTAGTAGCACACCAGTGAAAAAAACATCCGTAATAACCTTCGGCTGCCCATTTTTTTTAGTTGTGTTGAATTTCCATTAAAAGCTTCGCCAAAACCTCCATAACCATAAACAGATGTTGTAGAAAATGTTTTTTGACAATTTTGGCCAATTTTTTAACACTAAAAGCCTCCTTTATAACCTCCGCTAGAGGGTCTTTTCCTTGTAGTGTTAATAAGAGTATACTTCAAGAATCATGATCACAATATTACTTCTTTGTCACATAAATCAATCCATCCAGTCAGGGAATTCAGTTTTACCATATGCCATTGTTACTAAGCATGTAAAAACATAACCATGGTAAACAAAATACCCTGAATATAAATCTCATCGTTATACGTACGTCATCATGGCTACCATTTTTTCCACAAACAATATCAATATTATCAAGTTACCATCTACTAGAATCAAGATGCTAACCTTCTTTATGGGATCAAGAAATCGAAAAATGATATATGTTAGCCAAACATCAAGTATTTCAATATGTCAAAGATCAATATTAAGTAGCTTCATAGAATCAAGAAATTCATTATGTCTAAAAGGTAAGATACTTGTTCAATACCAAGTGCATCATTTCATCATAAGAAACATGAGTCCAAATCACTTTCATATGTATGAGTATTTTGTGAAGGAAACATTCTCATCATACCTTAGGGCTTAGCTTTCCATTCAATATTATAGCTAAAACATAACATTGGAACAATATACCATGCATACCTTTTAGTATTCAAATATTTGTGCACCTTCTTATTTTACATAAAAAGCTTGTAGCACATTGTGACCTTTTTGTCAGGTGCTTCTTTACCTTTTCCAATGCTAGTTCTTATCTTCCTACACTTGCCACGATCCTTACGAAGGATACACTAATCACAACTCATCAAGAGGTTAGAAGCATCCAAATACTCATATATATATATATATATATATATATATATATTGATAGAAGCATGGTAGTGATGGAATCACGGACACAAAATGGTGAATATGAGCGGGTGGAAAATAAGCGCGCGGGCGTTTCTTTTAGTTCTGGAATCTTGGGTCCCCCATCGCCGCCGCGGTAAGGTGCGGTTTTCAAACGTAGGCACACATTTTGTCTTTGTTCCTCATGACTTCATTTTAGGCACGAAAATCATCCCGCTGTGGGATTGTTGTCGTGAGAACAGTTAGCGGACTCTGGAACCAATGAAAGAGCAATGGTGCTTATTGGTCTGTCAAGTACTATTGCAATGTGTGCATAAGAAGCTCTTTCAAGGTACGGTAGGTTCTGGTGCTTTGGCGTTGAACCAGCGCCAGACTTGGTGCTCTGCTGCACCTCACATGGTGCCAGTGAGCACTACACTCTATTTTTTCATTCAATTACCCACGCTGGGCTTCCAGTTTTTCTCGTCTATTGGGAGAGGATCCTGTTTGACTTCTCCACTTACATTCCAGACTACACAACCATGCCCTGGACCTCGATGATGGGCGGTTATTGGGCATCGGACCTGCGCTCTTGGGGATCCTCTGTATTGCGGTTTCCACAGCTGCATATTTATCAGAGGCTACTTGGGCCTACTTTCTACTCCAAAGATGTTGTTACAAGACATGCCGACCTCAAGCGGTCTCTGTGGCTGCATTCGGAACTCCTGGGCCAGGTACAGACCCACGATGAGATGCCAATAGACAAAGAACGCAGCCAGCGTATCTCCTACATTGATTCTCAGGTAGGCCCGACTCCATACCAAGTGATCATTAAGCCTCCACCAGCAGGTACATCCATTTATTATGTAGTTAAACGATGGGCCTGTAGAAACAATGCGGTCAAGGCGGTTACTGTTCATTTCAGTCTGCGATTTTGGAGAAAACATGCCGGCCATTGCTGGGTTAATGACTACTCCATTGTCACTGGGTCTTCCATCTGCCTCAATCTCAGACTGAGGGGTGGAATGATGGGCCAAAACAGGGCACATGGACCCTCCATGGGTGCAGGTGCATCCAAAACAGTACCCACTAAAGGTTCATATAGGAATGTATTACAGGGGGATAAGAACATTCCCACAGCTCCTGCTGCCCCTGCTGAAAGTTCCCCCAAGCCATATATTGTAGAACTGCAGGACAACGTGCCTGAAATAAACATAGACAGTCTAGACATTGATATGCATAGAACTGCCTACGAATCCCAAGCAATCATTGGTGGAATTCAGCGCATGCAGCCCAAACCAATACCAGGTACATTCCATTGGATTTACAAATTGGACTATGGTGTGAAAATACACCTTTTGCTCGAAAGGGTTTTCCATTATCAAGTTACATCCACTGAGGTCAGAGATGACATTATCAGCCAGGGACCTTGGTTCTGGGGCTCCACGGGACTCTTCATTACACCTTGGTTCCCAAACTTTGATGCCAACACGATGGAGGTGACTAAAATGCCGGTCTGGGTAAGGCTCTACAATCTCCCGCTACATTATTGGAATGAAAATGTTCTTGGCTGCATTGGAAACACCCTTGGCAGATACATAAAAACGGACACTCAACGCCTGGAAGAGCGCATATTCACCTTCGCACGAATCTGTGTGGAGGTTGACTTGAGCAAAGGACTACTGGTCCATTGAAAGTGTTCAACAAGCTCTGTGAAGATGGACACAACGTTTGAACTGTGAGAATACAGCGCACGGATGCGGAATGTGCGGTGCACGGAGCCACCTACAAAGAAGCCTGTCCGTGACCAAAAAGGGATAACAGGAAAAAGAAGAAAACAGGCAAAGTGGCAAAAGGTTGGCAATTTCCATCTGAAGAACCAGAACTACAGGAAGAAGAGGTGGAACCAACACCACATGAGAATCAGCAAACAGATACTTCCTTGGGCACACAAGAACAGGAAATGCAAGAGCAGCTCGACGCCACCGCAAAGACTCAGCAAGCTATGGGACCTGGAACACTAGACAGTGGGGGATACAAAAGAACACATACATCAGACACATCCAACTCGGATAAGGACAATGGAGCACCAACAGAAGGAAATCATCTTGTCCTTATTGAGACCGAGCCAACACTTGGTGCTTGGCGTAAGGTTGAAAAGAAGAAGGGGAGAAAATCATAATTGTATCTCCTTTGTTTTTTATTTGCGGCATATTGAATGTCTTTGGACATATACCAGCTCATACAACATGTAATTTTGTTTTCTCATAAATAAAATTACGAACTTTTTCTTTGTGAAAAAGTAATTAAATCCATAAATCCAAAAAAAAAGTAAAGACAGAGAAAAATCATACATAAAAAATACTTATATTCAATGAGAGATGATCATCTCACTCTTTACCTAGCCTTCAGGAGCCATAATTTTCCATGGTATATATAACAATTTTTCCTTCACTATTTCAACCAACTCTATCAAGAACCAGGCCTAATAGAGACTATCCCATCTAGGGTTGCACCAAATCTGTCACAAGTGCTCAAGAATCTTCACATTTACCATGCTAGGGTTTATCTCAAACCCTAACCTCATAATATCCATCAAACCCTAATACACAAATTTCCTAGGGTTTCCTTCAAACCCTAGAATTATTTTAGGTCTCCTCCATCCTTTCTTGCTTCCATTAATGGTGTTATCATAGGGCTGATCTCCACGACTTTTCTTTAGCCCAGCTCTGATACCATGTTAATTTTTCTTATGAATATATTGTTCTTTGATTTGATAATTGCATTTCTTCATTACCACATTAAGTTCACCCCATAACATCATAACATTATTCAGATTTACATCATTATTCAGAAACATATGAAACTATGTAGAAAGAACAATATCATCATCATCAATTTAGTGGAACATAAACAAAGAATAGAATAAAATCATTCATACATAGAGACACTAGGATTGGTCGAAGACCAGGGAAAAACCCACTATGGGGAAAACCCTTTCAAATTATTCTTCTTGTTAGATCATCATGAAATGATTTATGAAAAGAGAATAAAATGATCCATATCTTAATATATATAACTATTTATCAAAAATAGCTACAAAATATCCATGAAATGATCCCAACAATGCTTATACTCAAAATCTTGATTCTGAAACCTGTAATGAACTGTCATTGTCTGCAATAAACTGCTGAAATTTGCGGTCACTGAGTGAAATATTTGGAAGGCTGAGATTTCATCTTTTAGGTGCTAGTCGCATGGAAGAGGAGTCAAGCAAGTGACTATAGCTTCTCAATCGCTCCCTTAATATTGGAATGTGAGCGACTGGGGTTAGATCTTGACTTAGGCAAGTGTGCAACTGAGATTATGTAACCCTAACTCTCAGTCTCATGCATAGTGAGTTGTAGGTTTTTCGTCTTACTGGCTCATTTGTGTTTCTAAACACAAATGGTCGACATGGTTTTTCCCTCCAACCTCACCCCAAAGCAAGGGTGGAATTTTTCATCAAATTCTTAGGTGAGTCCTAGTGTTTTAGTCTATTATTATGTAAAAGTGATTTGGGAATAATTTAAGCTAATTGGATAAATTATTTTAATACAAATCACTTGGTCTACTAGATCATATTGTGTCGCAGAATTGGATATATAATTTGAGGGTCTATACCAAACAGGTGTTCCCCCTTTAAGGGTTTAATTGTAATTATCTTATGTAAAAAATATTTTAATGCATGATCTCTCATACTTAGACACCATGGCTAAAATATTAGAGGGTGGAAAAAATATTTAATCCACTCAAGTGTCAATTAATTAATTTTTCTCGCAAAAATTAAATTAATCCTAAACCAGAAAATTAATTAATTAGAGTCAACGTTAGAGTCTTAGAGAAATTAAATTCTCTAGATGGAAAAAATTGTGGATATCAAAGTGAATATTCCTCACCAAGGGAATATTGGAAATTTCAAGAAAAATTGGATCCTTGGACCTTGGTGGTTAAGTCAAAGTCAATTTTTTGAGGAAATTAGCTCAAAAAGTTATTTTTTAGCTAATAAAAAATGGTTTTAATGAGAAATTCGAAAATTCCTCAAAATAAATATTTTCAATGGCAGAAATTAAAATATCATCAAGGATTTAAAGATGGTCAAGATTATTTTGATGAGGATCAAGCCAACTAGACGTTATTTTTCCACTTGGAGGAGTTATCTATAAATAGAGAGTCATTTTTATCTCAATCCATATGATGTTTGGCTAATGTAATTCTACAGAAAATTTGATGTAATGCTAATGTCCCAATGGGAACGTTTTTTATTCATAATAAATATTTTGTGGTACAGTTCATGGTTTTTATTGTTTGTTGAAATGTGGTATGTGTTGGGTATGGGCATTCCTATATTGTGTTTAAATTTTAATTAAATAATTATTTCATTGTAGATGATAGGAACACTTTATTGATAAATTTTGGGCTTATCTTAGATGATAATATTCATTATTTTTCTAACAGATTATACGTAAATAATTATGTAGTGTTTGCAGGTTCCCAAGTCCTTGGGCTTAAAGTTCACAAAATGTGGGTGTAGTCTGACCTTGTTTGGACTTCAAATATTTTTATGGTTTATTTAACTTCGCTACGATTGTAGCTTGCATGTATTTTCCAAAGTACATCTATCCATTTATCAAAAAATATTCTAAATATTTCTCAAATTTTATTTTAAAGGCATTGTATACTTGTATACGTTGTAAATTAATTTGTATAGTATATTTTATAAATTATTTTTTCTAACTAGGGTTTTAAGGTTTTGAGAATTTTTGTATACATTGTGGTTTTGGGTATTTTTATTTTCATTTGTGCTAGTGTGAATAAGTAAGAAGAGTTGGATTAGAGCTAGATCTAGGCCCTGGAGGGTAAGATATAGCCTCTAAAAAAAAATTATAGGGAAAACCATTGACTATTTTGTAGTGAAACTAAATATCTAAAGCAAATAAACTTTTCAGAGCAAGGGTTTCAAGTTTTAGGGCTTCCAGGTCGGGATCTGCCCTCTCTAGGCCTTGTGTCTTCCACCTCAACCTCTGTGTCAACCCTTTATGGCCCTACATCACCTTTTTTGGCTTCCTAGAGGCTGGTTACGAGCCCTAAATGGCCTCGACCTTCCTCCTTTACCCCTACATCTGAATTTTTATTGCCTTTTAGGCCCGTTTGTGAGGCTTAGAGTCCTTGATCCCCCTCCTTGACCCTAGACGACAACGTTTTATGATTTCTATGGGATTTTCAATCCCTTTCCCTGCCTTGGTCTCCCTCCTTTCTACTTTGGCCTCCTTCCTTCAGCCCTATGTTGCATTTGCTCTCCTCTTGGCCCTCCTTTTCCCCCCTTTCAGCCTTTTTTTGGCTTTTTTTTCCTTAGATGCTAGTCCTTTAGACCTTTTCTAGGCCAATGCTAGCCCTATTGGGCCCAGCGCTAGCCCCTCCTAGCCCTAATTTTCCCTCTACCCATATTTTAAATTTATGGACTAAATATTGGTGGATTTTGTAGGGAGAAATTTTTTCAAAGGTGGTGTTTTCAGGTGCCAAGTGCTTTGGAAAATTTTTGGCAACTTGGGAAAGTGTGCTACAAGGCCTTGGACCTAGGTTTTTCTCTTTAAACCCTCGCCTTTTCACTGTTTTGATTCAATTTTCATATTCAAATCATATCTAAGTGGTGTAAACACACTAATAATTTCATAATAAAAAAATTTCTAGTGTTTTGGCTACTAGGGCATTGAATTGTGAACTTAGATCTACTTGTTAGCTTGTTGGAATATCTTTGGATAACCAAATAGATCATATCTGATATAATCTAGAAAAAACACATTAAGAGACTTAAAAATTGATTGATGTGATATCTAGCATATTATCTTAACATTCAAGTTAAAAATTGATTGATGTGATATCTAGCATATTATCTTAACATTCAAGTATCTTGGGCATTAATTTTTGGCATAAATCTTCATTTTACAGTGACTGATATATCTGCGTAATGTGCATGATCGTATCTAATGTTTTCTGAACAAAACATCTTAAGAGGGCTAAAAGTTCATCATTTCTACAGCGGAAAAGTTATTTTATCAATTGGAAACTCATTATGCAGTTTAATGGTCATATTCAATTTCATATGCTTGATAATTTCTCAGTTTATTTGTAGTTGTCCTATCTGTCACATAAATGGTGTTTCATGATATAATTGGCTATTGAAGTCTAACAATTACTTGTCTTGTGTTCGATATAAAAATTGTTAATTTGGCACGAAAATCACTCCTATAAGCCATAAAATTGTTTGGGTATTTTATCTCTTATTTGGCATCAAGTAAAAAGATCACTAATCATTATTGGAATATTTGTGATTGCCATTATTGTGTTTGAAACATTTCTAAGGAAATTATTGGATAATTTCTAAAAATATTAATTTTTCTATATTAAACACATTGGTATATCTTGTTGATCATTAGCATCTTAAATTGTGATTGTGGGTTAAGTATTTCAATATTGCTATCGTTGGAGAATTTTATCCTTATGGTATTTGGTATTCGCACTTGATAATTTGGCACACTCTTGGTAATAATATCGCCTTTCATTTATTGATAATTACTCTTAAAGATTAATCATAACTTAACTAATTAAACAATTAAACAATAGTAATCCAAGACTCACCCATTCCATTGCATAACCATTCTAGGCTCAGCTTGCACAAAAAAATTAGCTCCAAGCATAAGCTTTGTTTCTATACCTCTAAGTTCACCCTTTCTCACCTATCTTGAGGGATCCAACACCTTTCTAGTGGTTAACACAGTTACCTTGCCGTCGTCAGAGCCTTAGCCTCTACAGTGCCGGAGGCACTAGGTGGTTGGAACATAGGGGGAGGTATTGCTAATCAAGCCTCTACTTACTTCCCATTGGCTTCCAACCCACAACCTACTCCAAAGACTCGTCTCAAAAAAATTAAAATGGAGGTTCCACATAGACTAGGAATATAACGTAAAAGTAACCCAGGTCTTTGAATTACATCTAGGTCGTAATATTTACACAGCATATAGGTTAGTTAATCATTAAAGCAGTGGTTTTCCATGCGGTTAGTTGGTCTTAATTTGTAATAAGCAAGATTTTTGACTCCATAAGGCATTAGTCTCATATTTGAATATAATATAATTGTTGAATATTTCTAAATTTAACCAAGTAGCTATGCCACTCAATTTTGTCTCTTGGACAAGATGTTTTCCAACTTGTCTTCCATCATATTATTCCCATAGGGACTACCCCCCATAGCCTTTTGTTGGGAGATAGCTAGAATGGAATGGATAGGGATAAGAGTGAAAACCTCTGCCCTGGGTCATTATCGTGATTCTTGTACCATTTGAATGAAAATAATTCCAACAATTGATCTCTGTGAATAAATTTTGGAAACATAATTTCAAGATTGGGAACACTTACAAATTCCACTATTGCAATCACGTCCCTCTATGAGCAAGGAAATTGACATCCATGTTGGTATATATGAATATCTTGGTTTTATTTTCCAACTCAATTACTTAATAAACTGGTGTATCTCTCTCTGCTACAAAATTCTTAAAAACCAATGATTACTATAAGGAAATGAGCACCCAACCATTCAATCGATATTTTCCAATTAAATACTCTACGTGCTATTTGTTGTTCATTGAGATACTACTCCATACCATCAAAACATTTGAGTTCATTACCACATTTTATTACACAAATCCTTTCTCAATTCATAAAATAATATAAACTTTCACCACTCATTGTCTCTCCTTCCACTAACCATATTTCCTTTTCTCCTACATTCACTTACATATGTTTCAATTTACATAAGTGTATTAAATTGGAAAAGTGTTCTTTAACATGGCCACCATAAAGTCCAAAAAACTCTTTACTGCAAATCCCCATTAAATTAAGGAAACAAATATTATTACCTCTTCCACTTTATTTCATCATGAATTGCACCTTTCCTTCAATGATTCCATTTAGATGCAGTTCAGTGTGAAAACACCTTTGACTGCTTATACATAATCATTTGATACCACAGAGAGAATTGAGCACGCTAATTCCAATCTTACAAACAGCATGTTAAATCCATTCTACAGGATAACACAGTTACAAATACATTTTATAGACAAAGCTACTTCCAACTATTCACGCTAGATTGTCAATTTCCCACATAGATTTGGACATTCTTCTCCCCAAATCGAAATTGCAGGTCTATTCTCTCAAGGTCTGTGACGTCGCTCCCTATGGTGATTTTTCATTCACAATGAAATTTTTTTATCTAAGCCTTCAACAAGACACATACACCTATTTATGTACAAATAGGCATCTTCTCAATAATAAATTATCCTCCTTGTTCTGCAAGGTTAAGTTCACACCAAAAAACCCTTAATACTCACACAACGAATTCTTAAATATGCACCTATGTCACGTTAATGTATGTGTGAACGTCATGGGGATATGGGTCGTTTCCAGTATAGCTAGTCACAAACTTAGGTTTGTTCAAACTTATAATTATAGGGTGAGTTCGCTCACCCGCTTTCGAACCCTGGCCACTCTAAGGGGACGCAGGCATGCTATTACTCTCCACTAGTAGTTAAAAACTTTGTTAGAATGTGTTAAGAGACAAACACAAGGACATAAATGACATCATCTCCTTCCTAAATGAAATTTAATGAAACCAATGGAAAATGCAAGCATGTCTGGATAGGTTGGAAGCTTGAGTAGCTCACATGGAGAAACATATTTAGTGTGAATTAAAGCCCTTGTTCCCTCCCGATATGATTGCAAAGGACCCAACCCTAGTTACATCACTAGACTCTTGATATTGATACCATGCTTTGGAATTTTGTTAGTAGTTTACCTCTTCACTGATAGTATTTTATTTTTATCTTCTATTTCTGTTCTTTCATAAAAACAAAGCAATATCATATACCGGCCAACAAATCTAGTTTCCACTATGACAGAGTGAGGATGGTATTTTTTTAAATATGGTTGTCAATGATGTAATTTTATTCTCGGAGGAAATACAATTAACTTTCAAAGATATATATATATATACACACACACACATAATTGACATTGAAATATTTTATTTATCACCCACTTAGAATTTTTTTATTATTATTAATATTGTTTAAAAATCACATATTAAGTAGCATATGAAACATCGACCATCAACCAAATTTTGGTGAGGTAGTAAACTAAGATCACAATGGAACCCTAATTCCTTCAATAGTTGCCCTATTCTTGAGATATTTTCTGCTCCACAAAATTACCATTTTCTAGATTCCTCTTCATCTTGCTTCTCTTACTTAGATCTGGTAAATAATGGGAAATTTATTTTTCCACAAGGATCTTCCTACATCCAAGTTGTAGCCATTGCTCAAGATCTCTTGTATTTATCAGCATTGGTGAGTTCATTCTCAAGTGGTACTTTTTGAATTCAAGTGAAAGCAACCGATCTAGTTTCTATGCTCGATGTCGTAATTTAAGATTGGATAGGAATTCCTACCATTTTTGTGTGGCTCCTTCATGTAGTTAAGAAAATTTAGGAAGAAAATTTACTCAATGATTATAGCATAGCCAACGATGCTACCACACTTTTTATTTTCAAGATTAAATGGTGGATCCAAAGGTTGGGGTGCACCCCCTTCTTCTCATTCTAATTCCTTTAAGGATTCCCTTAAGTCAAGTATATTTCATCCAAATCCCAAGGAGATTTTAGGGTCATCAGTCATTGTGGATTGGGTTGAAGATATCCAACTATAAAAGTGTATCATCCCCAATCCAATAACTCCTATATGTATTTTTGGAGAATTCCCTTATTTTACATTTTAATGAGTTATGGCATTCAGCATTTATGCTTCGAGAACGTATGCATCATACCTAGACCCAAAATGCAGGTCTATTGTTTTTCTCGAATGGCTTCTTTGTGGTGTAATTTAAAGATACTTATGATTATAAAAGGGTTTTTGAAAAAGGACTCTATTTTTTGGGTAGATATGGGCTCTACATGAAGCCATGGTTTACTTGTTTTAACCCTTTTACAATGCAATATTTCCCACTACATTTTGGGTTAGAATCCCAAACATGCACCTTCATCTACTTCATCTGAATATATTAGCTGATGTGGGAAACTCACTTGGACATTTCATTAAGGTAGACACAAATAGGCTTGAGAAGGGTAATGTAACATTTTCTTCATATGTGTTGAGATACATCTTAGTAGAGAACTACCAAATAAAATCCTCCTCAACTGGAGGGGAATTACCTTTTCGCAACCGGTGGACTATGAAAATATGACTTTCCATTATAGGATTTGTCAACATCCCATTCATATTTAGAATGTCTACCCCTCTTCTCAAGGATGTTATCCTCCTTTGGATGCCAAGAATAAATCCTAAGGATGGAAAGAGCCCAAAAGTTACAATATGATCTAAGAAATATTCAAAAAATTAGAAAGATAATATTCAGCACCAAAAACCCACTTTAGTTAAATTTATTCCTTCACCCTCAGATCATACACATGCAATACCATCTCAACCTTTATATGTCTAGGTACACCCCTCGAACAGAGATGCAAGAGACACAACTATGGTCATAAATTTGTGAATGAGTGGGCACAAATGTTTCCATGAATCATATCACTCATATGGTGATAAGGAAGCAACTACAATTGGAGACCCCTCAACATTAGAAATTATTCAAGGAAATGCAATCATTGTATCTTCTTCATATGTTACTAATAAATCTTTACAATGGATGAATGCCCTTAAGAAAAAAGGAAAAAAGAAATCTTGGAAAGATCGATGATCATTTCTAAGCTCAATTACCACGACAACAGTATATGTATGGGTAGTGTTAGTTTTAGGGTTTTTTTTCTTCTAAGTTGGGATTTGGCTGGATATGGATATAGTTATATCGCACCGAGGACTTACCACACAAATTTCTCAATATGAATGTACTTGATTGATTTGAAGATAATACAATTTTTAATTCACATAAAAGGTATCACATATTAATTTCATAAAGAATTAAATAAATTACAAAGGATTCCTAGGCCATCGACAGAGAGCCTTATTGTTCCTATCTTTAAAAGTGAGGATAAAAGGATTCCCTCTGGTTACATGACCATTAGGGATTTTATTATATATAGTAATTAAATTTTTCCTTATAATTTTAAAAAATATTATTAAAATTATTTTAAAAAACATTATATAATTATGTAAATGTAAATTTGCATAATATTTTATTTCATAAATATAAATATAAATGAATAAATAAACTATTATATTCTATTATCTATAGTAAATAGTTTTAAAAAATCAAAAATATATAATAAAATTAGGTTTAAAAATAACATAATAAAAATTACTAAAATTGAGTTGAGGATTAAATTAAATGGGTTATTTTAAATTATTATAATTTATTAAATAATTTTAATAAATAAATTTGTATTAATAAATCTTAATAAGTGGTAATTATTTTTCCTAATAGTCAAACTAAGATTGAGCATCCTTATGTCACCTAGCTTGAATCAAAGGTGGGGGTTTTGGCTAAAGTTAGAAGAAATTTTAGGAAAAATCTTCGTGTTTATGTTATATAACTTCTTCTTATACATAAAATACCTAGTCATAGTCATGGTTTTAATGGAGGAAAGTTTTTTTTCAATAAGGAGGATATGGTAGAGATTATTTCCTTTAACCTTGAGGTTGTAGGTTATCAACTGCTTTTGGATTTGCTCAATCTTTCTCTATGACTCTCTCGATATAATGCAACATCAAACTTCACATCCATATAAAATAACAAGAGTCAAAGATGGAAAGCATTTCCTCAATCTTTCTCTATGACTCTCTCGATATAATGCAACATCAAACTTCACATCCATATAAAATAACAAGAGTCAAAGATGGAAAGCACTTTCTCTTTGATTGTGTGGCTACAGTGACCTCATAGAGCTATTCTCCCTTCTTTTTTATCACAGAAATAAAATATTAAATAGTCTCAATATCATTACTTTCTTAAGGTCAAATAGACCATATTGGTCTTTGTGGACATTAGTTGTCGTTGTCATCATCATCATTTAATAATTGATTAAATGATTTTTTGTTTAAAGTAAGGTTGTGATTTATGATTATTTAAAATGCATTTTTAAATTCATAAATGGATAAATAAAACCATGAAAAACCTAGATGCATTTAAACTTGGAAAATTAAACACTGTAATCTTATAATTCTTAAAAATATGATTTTGTTTTGTTAGCTAGCTTGACCTATGGAGGAATTGAACCTTGAATCACATGGTTTTACATAATACTCCATAACATGGCCATAGTCAATGGACCTGCCATGGTGAACAAAATATATATATTAATAGTTAATTAAAAAGGATTTTTTATTTTTTATTTTTTTATATTTATTTAAGGCATAGTCTAACTTATAGATGAAATGGTCTTTTAACCAGAATCCTACAATACAATCTCAAACATGGTTATGAATTTTTGTTGTTTAAAATACAATTTTGAATGCATAAATGGTCTCAAGCATGGTTATGAATTTTTGTTATTTAAAATGCAATTTTGAATGTATAAATGGATCCAACACCATGGAAAAAAAACTCCTAGTCTGAATTCTATAGATTAAAGAACTTAAACTCAAGTATTTTAAAATGCTCTTAAGAAAAACGTATTTGGTTTATAAGTTAGAGTAGGTCTTTATTTAATGGTTTTAAATGATTTAGGCTAATCTTTTATCTGTGTGTTTAACAAATTGATTTTAATTCCTTTTTGTATATTTATGTCAATCGTGTCTATTTCACAATAGACTTTCTTTCACAAATCAAGGCTTAAGATTTATGTTATACTCTATGTTAATATGTATTGATAAACTATAGTATTATAACAAAAACTATTTGAAAATTAAGAATTTAATAAAAAGAGAATTTCCATGATTAAAAATATGATTACATGTTTTTTAATATATATATATATATATATATATATATATATATATATATATATATATATATATATATATATATAATTAATAATAATAAAATTATAATTATATTAATTTTTATGATTTTTTAAAATTTTACCACATATATTTGTAGATAAATTTATTTTATGTTTATATGTATTGATGCTGATCCATACATATGACTATGTTAATTAATAATTTTAACCTAAAACTAACGAATGTGATTGCTAATTAATAATTTTAATCTAAAATTAATGAATGTGATTGCGAAATCCAATTAGGTTCTAGTTCTATAATTAATAAATTGTTTCATTAAATAATAATATTTTTAGTTTTTAATACTACTTCACTTACATAGCGTTGAGCTTAAAATAAGTGGGTAAGGGCTCTTATATGCTCTCCTTAATCATTTCGATGTGAAAATGAACCCCTATATATTCTTACTTGTCAGTTTTAAAACCGCGAAAACAAATTCCCCTGCTTTAACTAAACTACGACTCTATTCCAATATTTGCAGTCTATTCATATTTTTATATATAGATTCTCAACTGCAGTTGGTTGTGCAGCACAACCATATATAAAAATAACAGAAGAAAAACTCAACACAAATCCATGTAATTTTTAATGGGAAAGTAATATATTTTATACAAACAACATAACGAATTTCAGTTGCTGCTGCTGGAACGCTATACATTGAACAAACCAAACCCGTTCAACCTCATGAACTAACCTCCATATTCATCTCTGAGTTTGTTAAAGTGGCTCACAACATTTATCCTGAAATAACCGCAATTAGAAAAAATCTCGACCCTGTCCCGGATGCTGTACTTGACCAGCTGCATCATCTTATTTTCCGCATATTTTTTAAAAAGAAGGAGAAGAATTCCTTGTTCTCTTTCTCCAATTCATTCCACACAGCAGATTACAGTAATTATAAGTAACTAATAGACATGGCCGATCGGCGAGGGATTTCAAATGGCGTGAAGCAGCAGTATGTATTCGTTGCAAGGTTTATAATTAAATACTTGTTATGGTAATTACTAGAGCCTCCACGCATTCTCTCTGATCCATGTTGAACAAAAGACATTTTTCAATCAAGTGCTGCACCTACCTTGTCAGCACCCTCCACCCATTTTAATTTAATGATGATCCACATGATGCAAATAATAGTGAAAACCAAAATCTATGAACTTCAATTTGAGCAAGATGGTAGCAATTGATATAAATTGATAGACTCACCAATAGAATATATGAGGATGAAGATATCCATCCGGCCTTAGAGAGCGATCACTTGCTGCAGGTGCTGTCATTTTAAAGTCCCTCGAAAACTGCAAAGATCACTTCATCTGCAACGATCTCTTGCTTGATCTGCAAGATAAATTCAGACACAGAGATGACTGAGATCGATGTCAAGATAATTTCAGATACAGAGAGGACTGAGATCGATGAAAGTGACATGCAGCAAATCCAAATGGGAATGTTGTAGCACGCCCACGTGCTGAGCGCAAACCTATTGGTTCTCAGGCCATAGAAAACCCAATTTAATATTTTCTAGTCTTATCGTCTAGGCAAACAATGGAGGAGATTCTTTGTTCACGGGATTCCTCGATACAATTTTCTGGATGCAACTATCTCCTTCTGGTGGGACAGTTTACAGTGAATTCGTATGTAGATATCGCAAAGGTTGTCTTTTATTGATATTTTTAATAAGAGTTGATGTAATGGGCCCATAATCACGAGGTGGCCCTAACCGTGGGTGGATCACGCGGCCGTCTACGATGAGTAGAGAGGGATGCTTCCAAGCAATGTTGGCATTTTCCGCTCAACTTGTTGATTAATTTTTGGTTCACCTTTAGTGTTTTGGATTTTTTCCATTAGAAAGGTGAAGAAAATTGTATTTTTTATAAATAAAATTGGGATAAAATATATTTTTATGTTAATTTAAGATGTTTCTAAGTTGTAATTGTAGTAGCAATAGATGAGAGAGAGTTGTAGTCCACATGTAGAATTGACAACAATATAGCAATGTCATTAGCATTACATATGCAACATAGAGTTGCGTAGTGGTTGGTGAACCATGACAGGCAGGTACAGTGGTAGTGATAGGTGAACCGTGACAGGCAGGTATAGTGGTCAAACATAGCAGCGTGACAGAAAGTGATAAAGAGAAAGAGCGTTGTAGTAGCATTTTAGTACTATAACGCCTTCCTCCCTAAGAGGGACTCTTAATTTTTGTAGTATTAAAGGTGTTTTAATATCAAAACTTTGTGAAGAGGCTCAAACACACAAGTTCTCCATAACCCAAAAATCATTTCTCAAATTCCACCTAGAAGTGTCTCAATTATATTATTAATCATTTTTTTAATATTTTATAACTCTAAATTTAAGAAAAGTGGTTAATTAATCAATATTATTTGAGAAATGTGCGAATCATCTAGAAACTTGCATAGATCGATCCAGAAATGATCTCAGTCATCGATTATGTTTTAATTTTGGTCATTGGAGTCCCAGTTGGAGATTATAAGAGGATTTCGATGAGTAGATGAAGAACACACACTTGAAACACACTTGAGATCGATTCCTTGGGCAGTTTGATTTCCTAAGAGCAGTAGCAGTTGCAGGAAGAGTTTGAGTTAGAAAAATGAAGCAGACACACAGAGGGTAGAGACAGTGAGTCCGGAGGAAGAGATTCTGATTCTGGAGAGTAGCTTGCAGAGAGGCAGAAAATCCACAATGAGGTTGACACAGGGGCTACCCAGAAGCCTCTAGAGGCAATTCGATTTTGCTGGAGAGAATCTGAGTTTCAGTTCGAGAGGTTGGGAAAGTGTTCAAGAGGGTCAGAGAGACAATTTCTAAGTCATTAGCGCACGACTTAAGGAACATTTGTTTTAGGCAGTGCATGGAAGAGGTTGTATTAGGGTGATGCAAGCCTACGCAGAGGTTATTTGGACCGGTCACTTTGACAGTCAAAGCTCGAATTGCTTGTGAGGTGAGGAAAATTCCTCACTAGGATTTTGTGAGTATTTTCTTTGTACGATTGTCAAATTTTGGCATCTAGTTGTACTCGGAATTTCTCACTAATATTAATAATAAAAACTCTCAAATGATGCACTAGTTTTCTCAAGTTGGATTTTTCCGAGGACATTTGTCCAAAAATAATTGTGTCAAATTTTTGTGTGTGTGCCAATATTTTCTCAGTTTTCAGTTTATCTTTTGCATAATTTACTTTGGTGAAAATTGTAAGTGTGAATTATTCATTGTTTGTGTGGGAAAATAAATTGTTAATTAATTTACAGTGAGAAGAATAATTTCAAGTTGTTGCAATAGAGTTGAAATTTTCACACTCCCGGCATGACCTTTTTCTGAAACCATGGTTGTCAAGTAAAAATAATTTATGCCCACAATTCCAATCTCCTTGTCCTTCACTGCCTAACAAGTGCATCAGAGGTCAACAAGCGTAACAAATACTAGTAATAGATACTAGCTAATGAAACAAGATGCCCCAATAGAAGCCAACAAATGTAATTGAGGTGAGCCACTTGTAGACTGAGTGGAAAGTGCAGTGGAATTAATGTTCCCCATGATTTAATTCCACCGATGAAACAAAAGCAAGTAGACAATCTAGGTCATGTCTGCCTCCAAGCACCCTTCCCTTTTGCATTGAATGTAGGTTGTATGAGATACAAAGTGAGTCCCCACCCCAACTCGGCGATTAATGCTCTAATATGCATTTGTATGGGTGGCATTGACGTTTGCATTGAATGAAAAGGCTTCTAGATTTGGGGTGGTAAAATTATTCCTAGCTATATCCAAGTACTGGTAGGCCCAGGTCTCTATTTTGGGTGATGCTAGATTCAAGTCATAGAATGGAGATTTCTCTTCTACCCCTTTGTTGGCTAGGAAGTCCGCCAAAGAATTGACTTTATGCCTAACATGTGGAGAAAATTATTTCTTCATGCTCGTACAGAATTTAGCTATAGTGGGCATGCTCTCATATAGTCACCAACTATAGGATCACCGAGGGAGGATATCCATTAAGGAGTTTTTGTGCAAATTTCTATACTATTAGCTAGGAGTCACCTTTAGCTATGAGTGGATGAAAACTTTATTCCTAGCAATGAGGAGACCTTGAATTAAGGTTTAATTGGTTGAATTATTGCTTTCATATCTTATGTATCCCGTGTAGACTCTTAATATTTCAACTCTATGATTTCATATGGCCCTCGCATGACCTTTTTCTCGAAACAATGGTTGTCAGTAAAAATAATTTATGCTCAATAATTCCAATCTCCTTGTCCTTCACCGCCTAACAAGTGAAGTAGAGGTCAAAAGCATAACAGTACTAGTAATATATACTAGCTAATGAAACAGATGCCTGCAATAGAAGCCAACAAATGTAATTGAGGTGAGCCACCTATAGATCATGAAAGTGTAGGAATTAATGTTCCCTTATTGTTTAATTCCAAATTCCATATCCCAAAAGTAGTGTAAATAACTAGGTCATGTTCGTCTACCACCCTCCCCTTTGCATTGAATGTAGGTTGTATGAGATACAAAGTGAAATCCCCACCCAACCTTGGCGAGTAATGCTCTAATATGCATTTGTATGGGTGGCATTGACGTTTGCATTGAATGAAAAGGCGCCTAGATATGGGGTGGTAAAATTTTTCTTAGCTATATCCAAGTATTGGTAGGCCCAGGTCTCTATTTTGGGTGATGCTAGATTCAAGTCATAGAATGGAGATTGCTCTTCTACCCCTTTGTTAGCTAGAAATTCCACCAAAGAATTGACTTTATGCCTAACATGGGAGAAAATTATTTCTATATGCTCAGAGAGAATTTGTGCTAGATGGTGCATGCTCGGATATAGTCACCAGCTATAGGAGCACTTCGAGGGAGGATATCCATTAAGGAGTTTTTGTGCAGCCTATACTATTAGCTAGGAGTCACCTTTAGCTATGAGTGGATGAAAAACTTCATTCCTAGCAATGAAGAGACCTTGAATTAAGGCTTTGAACTTGGTTGAATTATTGCTTTCATATCTTATGTATCCTGTGTAGACTCTTAAGATTTCAACTCTATGATTTCATATGGCCCCTCTGATCCCTGCTTCGCCTCGGTTACCTTTTGAAGCTACATCAATGTTTAGTTTGTAGTGATTCTTCAAAGGAGGTGTCCAAGTCTCTAGGTAGGGATCTCTAGGTCTCGGCAAGAGGTACTGTTTGTAGCATGAGGTTGACTGATTGAATTACAAAGAGGTTAGGATTTCTTTTTCATTGAGGGCCCCTTGGAAGTCCTTAGCTTCCCAACTAGAGAGAAACATAGTTTCCTTGGTGTGCTTGTGGAAGAGTATCGAGCTAGAGTTTTATGCTATTTAATAAAAATTCTTTGATTTCATTCCTTCCAAATTTCCTAGACTAGAAGGCTTGGAGCTAGAGTCTAGGATCTATTCAGAACCTAACTTTGGAAGGAGTTTTTTCCCAAATCTATAGAGTCTAAACAATGTTTCCTATATTTCGGTCAATTCGTTGAAATCCATGTGCAAGTTTTCCCCAAAGGTTGTTTGAAATCTCGGTGCATGAATTCTTGTCAGTTTCTACACATACAACACGATGAGAATACGAATTGATAGTTAGCTAAAAAATGGTTTTATTTTTATTTTTTAATCATTTTTTATATTTATTTAATGGTTAAAAAGAGTTAGGTTAATGAGAATCCACTTAACATTTTATCTTTGTGCTTAAGAGGAATTAAAAAATAAAAAATATTTTTTATTTTTTAATTCCTCTTTGTATATATATGTCAATAGGGTGTCAATCTCATAATAGACTTTCTATAAGTTTAAGTATAGTAATTATTAGGTGGATGGTTGAGATTTAACCTCCATGGAATATGTTGAAATATTCATAGTAGTATTCACATATCAAGGGTTAAGATTTATCTCAAATATTTTATACTCTTTTAATTAATTTATCTCAAATTAATTAGTTTAAAAAATGTTCATATCATGTTATACTCTTTTAATTAATATATGTCAAATTAATTAGTTTAGAAAAAAGTCATATCATATTGGCCATGTGGTATTGTGGTATTGATAAACATGGTATTATAACAAAAGGTGTTTACAAGTTAAGAATTTACATGGTAAAATGGACATGTGGTATTGCAGCATTGATAAACATGGTATTATAACAAAAGGTGTTTACAAGTGAAGAATTTACATGGTAAAGTAAGCAATGAATCTCCATGAGTATGAGTTAATAACAATAATGACTTATAATAAAATTATAATTTGATTATTTTTTATGAATTTCTTTTTTATATTAATTTTTTTATAATTAATAACAATAATGAGTTATAGTAATATATATATATATATATATATATATATATATATATATATATATATATATTTTAAATTTGGGCAAATATGAGATGTGATTCAAGTTAGAGGAGTTTTATAGCCGAGCGTGAGATGTTAGATGTAAATATTTTTAAAATTCACTTTTTTGTATTGTAATATTGTTTTTATTAATAAGATAGGAACATTTTTTTTTAGATAAAAGAAAATCATAATATACTTATCACATTAAAATATATAACATATTTTTAGATAAAAGAAAATCATAATATACATATCACATCAAAATATTTAACATATCGTAAAAAAAATACTCTAATAGTAAAACCACGTTGTTGCGTTGTTGTCGTCGACCTAGACAACGCCGCCCCTGCTGTGCATTTCTTGCTACATCTTCCATGGATGTTGGTGGGGGCACCGACCCTCCTCCCCCCCAGCCATATCTCGCCGCCTTCAAGAAACTCATAGCCATATCTTCCAAAAGACCTCTCTCAGAGACTCAGCATAAGTTTGTCAAAAAACTAGATTGCATTCCCTCAGTAGAGCTGCGAGTGGATGAAACATGTAGATTGGCCCTAAATTTGGCAAAAATAGGCCTCATTGGCCATTTTACAGGCCTGTGGCCCTCCCCCAAAGCTGTGGAGGCGTGGGTTCAAAGAAATTGGTCACCGATCATCTCTGATGGGATTAAGAGCCACTTTGTAGGGAAAGGGTTCTTTGTTTTCATCTTTGAAAATGTAGAAGATAAAAACCTCATTTTCAGAAATGGTCCATACTTCATGGGACCTCAAGGGTTATATCTGAATAAATGGACCCCTGACTTCGACCCTGTTCAAGATGTGCCCCCGCGGTCCCAGTATGGGTTCGCCTCCCGCATCTTCCACTACACTGCTGGAATCAGAAATCCTTGCAAACCATCGGCAACACGCTCTGAAAGTATATAGATCAAGTAGTGATAAAAGATCAGTACTCTTGTGCATGGATCTATGTAGAGGTGGATCTAGAGGTAGGGTTACCGGAAGCAATAAATCTAACTGTCGCAAACTGGATGCACATCCAGGAACTAGATTATGAACAGCTACCATTCAAGTGTTGGCACTCCCACGGTTATGAGCACTTCGCAAGGCACTGCAAAAAAAATCTCTCGGAAGAAAGTGAAAATTGGAAAGTAGGCCAATGGACTAAAGTGCAGAAAGTAGGGATAGAAAAATCCTGAGGTAAAGGTACAATAAAAGAGATCAAAACCACACATGTGGGACAAGATCAAGGAGAATGGATCAACATCCCTACACCGACAACAGGAAACCAAATCTCAGAGATTGTAAAAGAAGCAGCAGCAACAGAAACAAACAAAGGTAGCAGCGAGCATTTGAAGCCTCCCTCCAACGGAAAAGAAATTGAGGAACAAGGGCATATAGCAACAATCCCTGAAGTCTCCTCCTCCCCCTCATATGCAGATATAGCTAGGAAAAAAATCATTGACTCGCGAAGCTCCTCGGAGGATGAGATCCTTGAAAGACCTGCCAAAAGAGCAGGAAGAAAGTCTCGCAGAGAAGTGACGGAGGAAGAAGGAAAAAGAAAAAAGACCCAAGGAAGCCAACCTAAAATAGAAATTTCAATTGGAAGGAGCACTAGAACAAGGCCTCTAAAGGGAGGAGCTCCTACCACCCCCAACAGTAAGTAATGAGAATATTCTCTTGGAACTATAGAGGACTGGGAAACCCATCAAAAATTGAAGCGGTCAACGACCTAATGAAAATGGAACCAGCAGATATCCTCATGCTCCAAGAGACAAAAATCGAAGGGGAAGCCCTTCTAGAGATCAACAAAAACAAATGGCAGAAGAATGCAGCAAAAGAAGTAAGTGCAAGGGGATCCTCAGGAGGAATAGCCACCCTCTGGAAGGAAGATCATTTCAGGCTAGCTAGCTCCTTCAACACCCAGCATTGGAGCTACACCAAGCTGAAAGAAAGAGTGTTGGAAATCATTAAATGATTTCCTTGAAATGAATTCCCCAAACAATATTATCATTGCTAGAGATCTCAATATAGTAATGAATGTAACAGAAAAAAGAGGAGGAAGAAGCAGTAAATACCAAATGATACATGTGGTAGAAGAACTAATGTTGCAGTGGGATTTAATGGACTTTAAACTAAAGAAACAGTTATATACATGGACCAACAATAGGACAGGGGATGATCACATCTTGACCAGATTGGATAGGTTTCTAGTACAAACCAATATGTTGATGGAACGAAGGATCATTTCCTCAATCATTCTTCCAAAACTCACCGCGGATCGCAAACCCATCCCTCTGAACAGTCAAATGTAATGGTGATAAAATGACGTGTAATAGATTCCCCCCTAAAGTGCGAAGTCTGAGAGTTTTTCTAAAGAGTGAAGTGCTTTATAATTTCGAGGATTATATTGGAGACACTGGTCGAAAACCTGTAAAAACATTCAATGCATATATATATATATATATATATATATATATATATATATATATATATATATATATATATATATATATATATATATATATATATATATATATATATATATATATATATATAGATATATCATCGCTGAGGTAGGCATTCCCATACTCAAATCAAAACTAACTAAATGCTCTGGTACATATATGGTTTCAATATTACAGCAAAATTAGACACAGTATGGGTGCAACCATCTGTCATAAGAAGTCTACTATATCATGAATAATAAAACTCCTCGCAGTCTAGGTGGTAAAAACTAGATCCAGGGTCTTGATTTCTGCTTCTCGAACTAGTATGAAATCTATCCATGTAATTGATTGTGTCGAAGTTGAGCATGGTAGAAACCACTTAATTACCAGTTGATGATGAGAGTCGCTAACAAGTGTGAGAGAAACCACCAATAATGAAAATGGCTCTCAAATTACTTCAGTATAATCTATGAAGTGTGAATCAAGGATTTGCAATCAAACACTCATATAATTGTTCAATCAAAGGTCAGTGATGAAAACCTATCATCGAAGCTGAGAAACCTGCCATTACGGCATGAAAATCCCATGGTACTGATAGGATTCTAGATCAACTTTCTAGATAATGAGTTGATGTCGATAGAAATTGATCTGTTGCGGGAAATCCTACGACACGAAACCATTAGATCAAGTTTTGAAGAAATGTTTTTCAAGGACTGACTCAGGGATGGTCAATGTGAATGGAGACAAATGTTTGCAATGAATGGTTTATTGAACTTTCTCTTGAACACATAATGACACTATAGATGGCTTGGAAAATTTTTACCTAAATCTAATACCCAAAAACCGGCTGAATACTTTCAATGTGGTTCAATTAACTGTTAAAAAAATGATCTCCCAACCCAGGTACAAGTGTGGCAAAGTGTCGTGTTCAAGAGCGACATGTTGCTTTCTAAAATAAGGATGACAACTGGATTATTTTTCTCTCTTTTCCCCCCACCATTACTGGCAAGTACCTCTTTATTTTTGTCAAGCTTGAGGAGGATAACATTTTCTTGTTTGTGTAAGCTCATCCTTCAGATGAGTCCATCTTAGTATTAAAATTGAACCCTAAGAAGGAGTGGTTCAGTCTTGTTGTGATTGACAGGTCCTGTACTGTTTAATTTTAACGAGTCCAATATAGGAATAACTCAGTTTTTTTCAGTTTTAGGGAGTCAGAAGAAAAATATAAGTAAACTCCATGGTTGTTATTTTTCGTAAATTTAGCCCTTCAAGCCTGAAAATTTATAGAATAATGTAGGAAAGAACTCTATTGACCATAATCAGTCAACGTATACCTTTTTCGTAATTAGTCCAATTCGGTCCAGAAAAGGGGTAAACTTATATTGAATGGACGAATATTCATTTACTTTAATGAGTTTGAATAGTCAAGTACTTGGCGATATTTTCATATTTTGATATTCTGAAAAGGGCTTAAAATAGGACTCCAGGTTTTTGCTTTTTTGTATTTTTATAGAGCCCGAAAAAGTGATAAAAGTATACTCAATGTCAAAATAATTATTTTCACCAAAATCTTGTATCCTGCACAAAAACTCAAACGATTATGAATATTTTTTCTCAAAAAGTAAAAATATTTAAATTTGACTTTTAAAAGTAAAATAATAAATAAAATAATAATATTTTATTCATTTAAGACTACAAAAAGGAGTTAAAACAAGTCATTTTCATCTTTTTTATTTTAGAACAGAGAAGAGAGAGCTTTTTGCCAAAAAATTCCTGAGCTAATATCAGAAGAACCAACTGATCATTTTGAGAACTGTCAGAACTAGGTAATCCACATCATCATTGTCCTTGTTTTCATCCATTTCATTTCTTATTTCAAGCTTTCATGGAAATTTTTAGGAAGAAAATATGTTTCAAAATCTGCCTTCGGGGGTGCACAAGTTTTCGTGCGAAAACTTCACACCCCAACAATTTTTTAAAAGAAAAATCATCGGGCCACTGCGGGTTTTGTGTGGGACACGTGTAGAAAAATGAATTTTGTAAACAAAGCACCTGCACAGACGCCATGATTTTTTTTTAAATCCTAAATTTATCCATAAAAAATGGTTCAAGTTTCCTCCAACTGATTTCTAATGTTTAATTTGTTGTTTTGTAGGTCTTTAATCATGTTGGAATGGCGGGAACGATAACATGAGCTTGTGGAAAATGAAGCATGGATGATCCAGAAACCATGTGTGTATTAAAAAATATTCCTTATACAAGTTCTGGGAAATTCAGGGCATGAAGGCATAAGTTGAGTTGCTGACTTGGCTTGTGAATGCATGAAACGTGCATGATCAATGTTTCATAACTGGGGACCACTGGCTTGAGATTGAGCTGAAAGACATATACTTCCTCACCAGACTGCCTCATAGAGGGAGAAACATTTCCTTATTTGGGACTAGACCAAGAGGTCTTCCCACGGCTAGCTGCAAGGCTTAGTATTGTAGCAATAATTCAGAGTTGAAGGACGGTCGCATACACATCAAAACTATTTTTCGTCTGGAACTCAAAATCATAGCGTTCATAGTTACCATGTTATGCAAGAATGCAACTCCTCATGTAGCTACTAAAGCACAAATGCAAACTACAATTGAGTGTTTCGGAGGGACAAAATTCAACTAGAGTGAAAGAGTATTGGCCAATATGAAGGGCCAACTAACTAGAGCTAAAAATTGGAAGTTGAAAAACTTCGGATATGGTTCCATTCTTGTCTCATTTTCTCTAGAGAGGATCCCACTCCTTGCTCCTCAACAGACTCCAGTAGATCCTGGAAGCCCTTAGGAACCTCGGATGGTGTAATGGGTAGCACTGATGGCTCGCCATGGTGGTGTAGGTGGTGTAGTGGTTGGTTTACTCCAAATTATTTCTTATGGATCAGGAATCAGATCTTCACAATTGAATATTTTCCTTATGCAGGAATGGACTATAGAGGTGATCCTGAAACATCATTGCCACCAGGGGTACAGTGGGATGAGACAAGTTAGTGAATCATTTTGAATTTTTTAATCTAATTTTTATTTGACTTTTTATTGTCCAATACTAACAAAAATTTTAAATGCAGATGTTGGTCCAACACGACCAACAACACTTTGTCGCTTTGATAGGCGAGAGGAAAACCCATAACACCGGAGCACTACCTTGATAGGTTGATTATTGATATCCCTGAGAAAGGAACTGATGATATACCTCTCAGGCTCCAAAGACATGTGATTGGTGTCTCAGGTCCACTCAGGAGATTTCTGCGCAAGGTGGCATGTGCCATAATTTGTTATCATGACCATCATCATGAATAGCTGATTTTCAATGTAGATCAACATTATTTTTTTGTATCAGTATATTTTAGATCGTAAGGTGTTTGAACCTATGATCACAGACAATGTAATATTTTTTTTCACAAACTTATCTATCCTAATGACATTACTACTTTCGTTCTCTGAGTATCTTGTTCAATATGGATTGAATGTTATTTTGATTTAATTTTTTAATGTTGTACATGTCTATTTAAAAATTGATTAGCTAATGCATCAACCAATGTGTTTAAATTTCTTGAAATATGTTGATATTCAATATAATCAAAATTTCTTTCCAAGAGACAAACCTTCAAAAATAATCTTAACAACACTGGATTTATAATTGCATAAACTATGTTTAAATGTAATAAAATGATTTGTGAATCTAACCTAATAATCAAACATCGAATACCAAATGTAATGGCATCATATAATAACTCAATCATTGTGCTATATTCTGCAATATTTTTCGTTGTTTGACCAAGGCATATCCCATGAATAGAGAATAACTCATTGGTGGGTGAATAGATAACCCAAGCCACAGAAGAGATGTTCCCTGTACTACGACAAGTGCCATCAGAAAAACAAATGTAAGTTTGAAGGGATGTCAACATCTACAATATCAAAATTAATCAAGATAAATAGTGATGGTAGTAACAAAAAAAACAATTAATCTAGGCACACTTGTCTAATCTAAGGCACATTTTTCTAAAATGTAACTAATATACGAGGGGGATCTTCACACAAAAATTCATGCATAATATCTCTTGAGATAAAGACCATTTTTTGGGTTTATCTAAAGAGAACCCATCATAATCAATTAATTCATAAGCTCCTTTTGCAAGCACACACTTGACAATATAGGGACCATGCCACATTAGTTCGATTTTACCAGCGCCTAGCTTATCATTAGCTTGATCATATACTAAAACTAGGTCACCTTCTGAATGAATGCGAGGGTTAACACTTTTATCATACTAAGTTTTGACACATTTCTTCTGAGCTTCGGTAGCTAATTCAGTAGTGTGATGAGTCTCATCTAATTGTGCTAAGTATAGAAAGTGTTTCTCCACTTCAAAGGTATCTGGTAACAACTCAATGGATAATTTGAGTGACGGTATTTCACATTCAATGGTAACACAACTTCTAAATCGTAAACAAGTTGAAAAGGGGTGAACCCTGTAGCATTTTTTGCAGAGGTATGGTATGCCCATAATGTCGAAAAAAGCATGTTATGCCAATTAGATTTATGAGTCCTGGAAATCTGTTTAATCATGGTGGTTAAAACCTTGTTGACAACTTCAACTTGAAAATTAGCCTGTGGGTAATATGGTGTATAATTATCATGGTGTAGGCCAAGTTTATCAGAAAGTTCAGTCATCATAATGTTTCAAAAATTGATCCTATGGTCTGTAATGATAACTTGAGGGACACTGGATTGAGCAATCAAATGATTGAATATGAAAGTAGTTATAGTTTTTCCATCATCTACGAATGTAGGCATCGCCTCGACCCATTTGGTAAAGTAATATATGGTGAGAATAATATACCCATGCCCCCTGGTCGACTAAGGGTTACATTTAATGAAATCTTCGCCCCATTTGGCAAAAGGACCAAAAATAATGATTGGGTGAAGAGGAGATGGAGGTGCACGCATACTTCAATAAAAAATATGGCAATTGTGGAATTTTTAGACTGCGATAATACAATATTTGAACAAATATGGCCAAAAATAACCACCGCGCAATATCTTTTGGGTTGTGGCAAACCCAGAAATATGACCACCACACGCTCCAGAGTGGAAATCATTCAAAACCTTTTTAGCCTCTTGGTGCATTATACATCGTTGAAACACAAAATCGGCACCACAACGATAAAGAGTGTCTCCAATAATATGGTATTTTTGGGATTGGTGCCGGATTCTCCGTCGATCTGATTGTGAAATATTTGGGCGAAATGTTTGGGTTTGAAGATATATAATGATATCTCTAGACCAGGGATCTAAAGTATTGATTAGAAACAGAGATTCATCCACAAGTGGATTCTCTTCCACAATTTCAGATTCAGTATTCAGAAAGTCACACATAAGTTCGGCAAACAGTAGTGATATCTTAGACTTGGATCTCTCAAACTCAAAATCAAACTCTTGCAGGATAACAATCCATTTGGTGTATTTTCCCCCGAGAAATTTTTTTGTCAATATATACATCATTGGGTTGTAGTTAGATATCACTATGGTTTTGCGTAACAGTATGTAATGACGAAATCGTTGGACAACTTGAACTTCCACCAAGGCCAATTTCTCCACATGTGAATACTTTAGTTCCATCGGGTTGAGATTCTGACTTAGGTAATAAATCACATGTTCGTTGATAAATTCATCTTACTGAACCAAGACCATTCCAATCGTGCAATCAGAGGCAGCTAAGTATAAAAATTAATCCAGGTGGTAATTGGGCAGATGCAATAACGGTACATGGGTCAACATTTTTTTAAGTGCATCAAAAGATTTATCAGAAATATCATCCCAAATAAATGGAACATCTTGTTTCAACAACGAGGTAAAACCTTTCGTTAACTCTGCATAGTTTAGGATAAACCTACGTAAAAATTTTGCTTTCCCCTGCAAATTCTAGAGTTGGCGAAGAGTGGAAGGAGGAGTTAAGGTTATGATAGCCTCAACCTTCGATGGATCGACATGAATGCCCTCTTTCAAAATGACGAATCCAAGTAAACGTCATGGTTGTACACAAAAAACACATTTTTTTGGATTCAAACAAATTTTTAATGCCTACATCTCATGAATATAGCACATAAGTGCATAGGATGATCTTCTCTGCGTAAAGAATGAGCAGGTAAGTTTTCAAAGTAAGGCTGTACAATATGTTTGATATCGTGAAATGCATAAGACATAGCTCTTTGAAAATTTGCACCAACATTTTTCATTCCAAAAGGTAACTTACAATTTTCAAATGTGCCCCAAGGACATATAAACGTTGTTTTAGGTTGATCGGCAGGGAGTATGTTGATTTTATTATAGCCAGAAAAACCATCCATAAAGGAGAATATTTCGTTTCCGGCACAATCATCAACAATTTGATCAATATACGGGGGTATGATAGTTGTCTTTTGGACAAGCCTTGTTAATATCCTGATAATCGATGCATACCCTAATAGTCCCTTTTTTTTTCATTATGGGAACTATGTTAGATACCTAATCCGTCAAAGGAATAGGATAAATAAATCATGCTCATAATAGTTTCTCAACTTCAGCTTTAATTGTTGTAGCTTTTTGAGGATGTATTGGATGTAATCTCTGTCTAATTGGTTTAGCATCTGGGTATGTCTTGATTTCATGAATAACAATATTAGGATCGATACCTGGCATCTCTTCGTAAGACCAAGAAAAAATGTCTCGGAATTCTGGAAATAGGGCTTTATAAGTTTTAATATCGTCAATCGAACAAGAAGCACCTATATGAATGTTTTCAATAATTCCAAGTTTAATCAATATGTCAATAGGAATAGTTGTAGAAATATTTCCCAAATTTGTCTCAGAATCCGAATGTGTGATTGATGTGGGATTCTGAGGTTCGTGGACATAATCAATTGTAAAGATAGATGAAAAATCATTTTCAAGTTTATCAATATTAGGAAAAAAGAATAACTATGATGAATATCATCCCATGGTAATTCATATGATGACAAAATTTCTCGAATGCTTTCATCAGTTGTAAATACATGTTGAAAGGGATATGGAAATGATGTCAAAGTTGAGCTTGATATAGAATATGATTCTTCTCTAATCACATTCACTTGATCAGTAGAAGTTGATGGGGTGTCAGAATACGATTGTACTGCTACATATGATGATTCAAAAGGACTTAAAGGCATCTCGACATTATAAGATTCCAATTTTGATTCTAAAGGCACAATCCATGTGTCATCAAATGGCATTGTTCTTGATGTGATCATGTTGATATTTGAAATTTTTCACGTTACATTGGGTGAGAGCATAGTGAAAGTTCCCATGAGAGTGGAATCATTCATTAGTCCTACACCAACATCTTCGTATGGGATAACTGATTTTCTGACATGCTGGAGGCTATTTGTAGAATTAGGGTCTAAAGAAAAGTATGACAACTGATCAATTTTAACAATATTTCCTTTGTGAGGAAACATTATTACCTAAAATACTGATGAAACAGTAGTAGTCATTGCATAAGACCAACTACAACCCAGAAGAAGGTTTTAATCAAGAGGGGCATCAAAAACTTCCACCTCTAGGTTTATGGTTTTCCTTCTACTTCTATAGGCAGATCTTGGATATTCCATATGGATGAAATCCTCTTCCATCAAAGGATTTAAGGATATTTGGTGATTGGATGAGTATTAGAGAACCAAGGTTTTTCCAACAGTTTAATGACATTATACACATAGATTCCCCTCATCATTACAGTACGAAAAAATCGTCTTCATTTGACTAATACAGGAATCTGAAAAACCTTTTGATGTGGGAGTCTAGGTACAAAATTTTCGAGATCAAATACCATTAGGTTAGAGTCCTGAGGATCAATAGCTCTGATGGATGATAATAGTAATTTCCTTTGTGCTGGATAAGATTGTATAACTTCTAAGGCTGACTTTGTTGAAGGGGATACGACCAAATCTTCAACAATGTTGTAATTATGAGCAGCTCTCGCATGTGGATTGAAAGTCGATTTTCAAAGTACACCTTTAGCAGACGGTTTAATCACTAAATCAAGGTTAGGTTTATCGATTTCAAGTGGCTTGGAAACTGAAGGAGTTGTTGTTGGTGTCTTACTGGAATATTCAATCTCTTTACCAGTTATAGGACTTTTAGATCCATAGCCTTGAGATCGTGTCGCAACCATGACCTCAGATATCATTAAATTATCTTCCGATGAATTTGAAGAAGATTCGATCATTTTAATATCTTGAGATGGAAAAGGATCCTTCAAGACAGTAGGTGTGGGTGAACCTTTGAAAAATTTGGATACCTCGGCCTGATGTGGACACTATTTGGTATAGTGATCTTTGTCAAGATAAGACAAGGATAACGAGGTTTCCGCTTTTTGTCTGATGGTTTAGTTTTTTATGTTTTCCCTTTAGGAGTTGTGTTTTGTTTATTTTTATTCTTTCCTTTCTTCCTATTACCGGATTTAGGTTTAGTCGTAGATGAATCTACAACATGAATTTAGGCAGAAATTTCAAGGGAAGAATCTCCTTTCGGTGAATCTAGTAGAGTTATTATGGGAGAAGTATGTTTATATGACTTCTTCTTACTCTTTGTAGTGTTAAATATACCAATTACACCATCTGCAGCATGAGAACCAGAAGGAGTTGCAGTAATTTGGCCTGGGCGTGGTAATTCAAGATTTTTTCCATATAGAGTACCAGATTGTGTGTATACAAGGTCTAATTACTATGCTTGAGCTATGACCTATTCTTCTATAACAACATCCCTTACCTACATCTTCAGTGATATTTGGAAGTAATGATTTTATGAACCATTCCCCCAAAATTTGATCTGGAATGAAAACCTTTACTAAACGTTGTTTACATCGCCATTCATGTATGTGATCTGAAATATATGTAGATGTACTCTCTTTTAATGAATTTAAAATCTCCGTGCCATTATCATAACGGACTGGAAACTAGAAGTGAGTTAGGAAATTTGTTGCTAAAGAATTGAAATTATTGAAAGATCCACATGGTAATTCAATATACCACTTTGTAGCTAAGCCTATTGACGTTCTTTGAAAAAGTCTCAATCGAATGGAATCATCAATTAAGGAGATGGATGTACACCAAGATGATAGTAATCACATGATTTGAGGGGTCTTCTCCTAATTTTCCTTCAAAATTAGGTATATCACTGGGAAAATTATTTGAAATTTCCAACCAGAATGGAAGATAATAAATTGGATCATTAGTGAGGCATGACAAATATGGTAAGTCTAAAGTTGCAATGAATGGCATCTAATGGTTACGGTCCTATTGAGAAACTTTATAACCATGAGGAACAATACCAGTACCCAGAGGAGGATATCCAGGATAACCTGGAATAGCCTGAGCAGATGGGATTGGAATACCTCAGGGATATCCAGGTTTAGCCATACCAAACTAAGGTTGAGTTGGTATTTTATATGTATAATCAGAGTATGGTTGACCTTGGTAGATTGGATTTTGTCGTGTTGGTCCATATTGAAATTTCCCTTGGAATAGTTTATTCACAAACTGACCTACAAAAGGTTGGCTTGTTTGAATATAAGCTGCACCAAGTTGTCCTACAGAGTTTTGAATAGTAGACTGAATGACAGGTCCAATTTGATGAGCAGTGACTTGAGGGATTTCCTGTGTAACATTTGATGCAATTATTTGAAGGTTTGTAGTAACAGTGACTTGAGAAACTCCAGGGATAGGTGTACTTGGTTGTTGAATAGAAGTTTGCACAACATATTGGATAGGAGTTCTTGGATTACTCGAACCAGCTTGCTAACTACTAGGTACAGATACCTGAGGGGTAATTTTAAGCATGGGTTGAACAGGCTGTTGGACTTGGGTATAACGAATCGTCTGGCTGGTTGACCAGGTTGATTATAAGGTACTTGTATAGTAGGTTTCAATTGCTGTTGATTCAACGACGGGTTCCACACAGTATTAATGCCTAAGTAAGGAGCTCCCATTAATTTTTGTGCTGCCTAAGGTTGACCATAACTAGTTTGAGTTATTGGAACATAAGTTTGATAATTTTCCACATAAGATCTCAGGGGGAGCATGGTAGCTGAATCCAAAGGAGGACACGAAGAAGGGCTTCTCCAAAACGAATAGTAGACAGTGAGCAGGCTTATCAAAGGAGATTGCTGAAGACATTGGACAGGCAAGATTTTGGCAAAGGTCAGTAGCAAAGAACAGAAGATGAACAGAAGGAGCAGAGACAGAATGGGAAGAGTACAAAGGCGTAGCAGAATTTTGGTGAACATCAACACGCATTCAAGAAGGATGGGAGAAATGTAAGGATGAATTAATTGTTATGGGCTGCAGCCACAAATTGCAGAGGAGAGTTGATTATGGTGTTGAGCATAGTCGTGTTTACAATGGAACGAAATTATTTCCGGAGGAGCAGAGTTATTCAAGACAGTCAATTCGGGAATTTAAGCCTTCAACAACCAAGTATGAAGAAAACTTAAGAAAGTATTATTAAACAGCAGAAAGACTTTAATCTTTGAATGTGGCAGGACAAGTGGTCCCTACCACTTGAGCGCAATTTGCAAAGCGCAGTTTTGAAGTTTCAAGTGTCTTGTTGATATGGATTATTTGCGATGTGCAATCAGCGCAAAATCGCAAGAGCGCAAGTTTACAGATTCATAAATTTCCCATCGCAAAATTCCCATTTGTGATGTGCGATTAGCGCAAAATCGCAAAAGCGCATATTATAATCATCACCCTCCGCCATTGCAAGTTCCGTTGTTTGCGATATGCGATCATCGCGCCATCGCACGATCGCAACATCATACGATCGCAATATCGCATTTCCGCCGGTTGTAAGTTGCAATGTGGGCCCGGAATCGAAGATTGATTATTATTTGAAGAACCCAAAAAGTTATATGGATATATATTACTGATGAGTCAGTGGCTCGTTAATGTTTATAATATTATATGGTGGAGACAAGATTGGGGTTTCAAATTGGATTAGCACAATTATTAATACAAAGCGATTGAGATGTATGGATGTTCCGCTTGCGGAACTCACCACACCAAAAAGACACTTGCATATGGAAATGCATTGAATATTGTTTATAAAATCCGAAGGGTTAAACTTTGGGTTAAAGGCTTGGCGCACATAGATAATTTGAATTTCCTCTTTTGAATGAAATAAATTAAAAAGAATTTGAAGAGCCCCGGGGATAAACTAAAGGGAATATTGACAAAGGAATACCATTAGCGGTTGAGTGGTCTTAGACTCATGGTATTGAGAAAGGCGAGAACTATATAAAGGGCAAAGATCATTATTCGAAAGGGACAGAGGTGAGTGAGCCTAGCACGGAAGAAGAGCGAATTCTTCTAAGGAATATCTGTATGGACAGACGACGTGCTTAACTGATAATTCAGAGTCCATGTAGCACCCATCGAAAGAATGAATCTGGGAATATCTGTATGGACAGATGACGTTCTTAACTGATAATTTAGAGTCCATGTAGCACCCATCGAAAGAATGAATCTGGGATTCATTAAATAGAAGAATCAATGAAGAGCTAACGCATTCTGAAAATTGATGAAACGAGGTCCACAGTGGTGCTGAAGGTCGAAGCTTTCAGTTAGGGGGTTGTAGCTCCCTTCCAGGAGAGACTGGTAAAGGAGAGAAGGTTGTAGCCTTCTGCAGGTGGGTGCCTGCGTGCTGGTATGAGTCTGCACCAGCATAAATTGTAAAAGGTTTTCTCTATAATAAAATATTGAAGACTAAGATTACAGCAGCGGTGGTTTTCTCCTGAAATGGGTTTCCACCTTAAATCCTGGTGTCCATATGTGTTGTTCATGGTTAATGGTTTGTTCTATTGTTTCTGTTCATGCTTAATGCTTATCTGATGCATTTCTCTAAGTAAAAGCATAATAAGATATCTGGACATACATGTTGAATGTAGTACTGTAACATATGGTTGTTTTGAAAGAAAAGGAAAGAAAAATTGTTCAGCCTAAAATACTGATTCACCCCCCTCTCAGTATTTTTCCCAACAATTGGTATTAGAGAAGGTTCTTCTGAAAAAGCTTAGCCGCTAGAAGGAAGATCAAGCAAGATGAGCAATCAAGATGGAATAGCATCTATCAGGCCTCCACTATTTAATGGAAAAAATTTAATTTTCTGGAAAACAAGGATGAGATCCTATCTTCAGTCTCTGGGAGCAGAGGTATGGACAGTTGTTGAACAAGGATATCAATATCCAGCTGCAGTACCAACGGATCCAACGGAAAGAAAGAATTATGAAACAAATGCAAAGGCGGTCAATGCTTTAATAGGAAGTCTAACTGAATCAGAATTTGTCAAAGTCATGCAGCTGAATATAGCAAAGGCAATATGGGACAAAATCATTCTGAGCTATGAAGGTGATGCAAAGGTAAAAAGTGCTAAACTTCAAACTCTTAGAATCCAATATGAGAATCTTAAAATTCTTAATGATGAAAGCATTGCAAATTTCTTTCTACGTCTGGATGATATTGTAAATCGCATGAGAAATCTGGGAGAAAAAATTACTGAGTCCACTTTGGTTGAGAAAATTTTAAGATCTCTAACAACAAAATTTGAGTCAAAAGTTTCAGCTCTTGAAGAAAAGCAGGATCTTCAAAATCTTACTGTGGTACAACTTCATGGCATACTAAATGCATATGAAATGAGAAGAGGAGGACCATCTGAAGTCAAAGAAGCAGTCTTTAGAACTTCTACAAAAGGAAAGGAAGTACAAATAACAGAAGGATCGGGATATATCTCAGAAGAAGATGAGATAAACTTCGTAAAGAAACTTCAACTTGGCATAGGATGATTCAGAGGTAAGCTTCCTTTCAAATGTTTTGATTGTGGAAGAGTTGGTCATTATGTTGCTAAATGTCCTTATAAAGAAACACATAAAAAGGGGAAGGAAGTAGCAAGAAGGATTAAGAATCATTTTAGCTCTAAAAGGAGTTACTATACTCATGAAGATAGTGATGGGTTATCTGATAGTGAGGAAGAAGGTGAACAAGATCTGAGACTTCTCATGGAATTTGAAAATGAATCTCGAGAAGAAGAGGATACTTTTGTGGATGCTCTAGAAGACAGTGATTTTCTTAATGAAAACAATAAACTCAAAATTTTCTTAGAAGAGAGCAAAATAATCATAGAAACTCTGAAAAATAAGCTTGAAGATAAAGAGAAACACAATGAGAAATTAGAATGTGAAGTAGTAGATCTAAGAAAAGAACTTGGGAAAGTAAAGACTCTAAATCTTAGATTTGCTAAAGGGTCTGAAACCTTAGATGAGATTATCAAGGTACAACGTTCTCCTCTTATAAAGACAGGTCTTGGATATATTGGAGAGTCTTCTCAGGCATCAGCACCAAATTATCTAAAAGTAGTTACAGTTGGTTTACAACATGTTGCCACTCAGCAAGGGAATAAAGAATATTTACAGGTAAAGAATGATCATTTCAATTCAAGAAACACTAACAGAAATGTCTTTCAAAGAAACACTAATCAACAGATGAATTCATTTAGAAAATCTTATGATCGCAGAAATTTCTTCTTCAATGGACAATGTTTCTCATGTCACAATTTTGGTCATAAAGCTAGTCAATGTGTAGCATATAAAACTATTATGACAAGAGAAGCAAGAAAGAAAAGGACTGATATTGAAGCAAAGAAGAATACTTATAACAACTTTTCTCCTCTTCAAAATGAAGTTGAATGCATTTATTGCAATAACTTTGGCCATGAAGAATCTGAATGCAGGAGAAAAGTTCAGCCAAATGAACATGTTCCTTCAAAATCCAAAGTATGGAAAAAGAAGGAGTTACAGGTTGAAAATTGTGGCATAGCGTTAATTGTAGAAGATGAAGAGAACCAATGGTACATTGATAGTGGATGCTCAAGACACATGACAGGTGATAAAGACAAACTTCTTGCATATAGTGTTCTAGAAAAGGAGAAGAATGTTACATTTGGAAATGATACTCCTGCGGTAATTAAGGGAAAAGGGTCTATTTTTATAAAAGAAAAGGTGAATTCTAATGAAGTTATGTATGTGGATGGATTAAAGCATAACTTGTTAAGTGTAATTCAAATGTGTGATCAAGGAATTGAAGTTGTCTTTAGTTCAAAATAATGTGTGGTACGTGATCTTGATACAGGTAAAGAAATTATAAAAGGAAAAAGAACTCCCAAACTGGCACCTTTTGCATATTGGAATAACTACAAATAGCATAGTATTGTTGTTGAGTGTAAATCCTTCAGAAGAGTGGCTATGGCATAGACAGGTTGAGGGCATTTAGGAATCTTCTCTCAAATCAACAAATCAAGTAGACTTAATGCTATTCGTGGTCTTCCCAATATTACTCTACCTGAAAGTATCATATGCAAATCTTGCCAATTCGGCAAGCAGACCAGAGTGAAATTTAATGCCAAGGAAGTATCATCAAGTAGGCCTCTTGAACTCATTCATACTGACATATGTGGACCTATGAGGAAAAATTCACCTCGTGGTGAACAATAATATATCTTATTTATTGATGATTTCTCTAGAATGTGTTGGATTGGGTTGCTTAAACACAAAGACGAAGCCTTTGAGAAATTTCAGATTTTCAAGGCTCTGGTTGAAAATGAATTAGATCTAAAACTCAAATGTCTTAGATCTGATCGAGGAGGAGAATATACTTCAGACGAATTCCTTGAATTTTGTGAACAACATGGCATAAAAAGACAGTTCTACGCCAACCCGACCTCCTATGAGAGATGGTGTTGCGAAGAAGAATGGCTGAACAGACTAATAAACTGGCTAGACTGTGTGATGATTAGAACACAGAGCCCATTTTTGGGAAGAACCGCACGGGTGATCGACTATGGTGTGCGCGGTCCCCTCGTGTAAATAATGATAAAACTCCATATGAACTCTGGTATGGTAATCCTCCCACTATAAAGCATTTTAGAATTTTTGGGAGCAAATGCCTTATCAAAAATAATGATGAAAAACTTGGCAAGTTTGAACCCAGAGCTGATGAGGGAATATTTCTTGGTTACTCCTCTAGGAGTAAGGCATATAAATGTTACAATAAAAGACTTCGAATAATTTTTGAATGTATTGATGTTGTTATTGATGAGTCTACTACAGCCCCAAAAGAAGAAAAGCAAACAACAGATGAAGATGATGAAAGAGGTATATCTTCTATCAACATTAATGATATAAGCAATTTCCAGATGAAGAACACTGAAGAAGAGAGTGACAAGAAAAGGCTTTCCATCCAGATTTGTTCAAAAGAATCATCCAAAATCTCAAATTTTTGGAGATAAGGGATCAGGTGTACAAACAAGAAAGACTCTTGTGGGATATTCTACCTATCTGGCATTTCTATGCACTATTGAACCACACAATGTCGATCAAGCTAGCAAAGATGAATGTTGGGTTCAAGCCATGAATGAAGAGCTTGATCAAATTGAAAAGAATCACACTTGGGAATTAGTACCAAGACCTCATAACAAAAATGTCATTGGAACTAAATGGATATTCAAAAACAAGTTAAATGAGAATGGGGATGTTGTAAGAAACAAAGCTAGACTTGTTTGCAAGGGGTATGCTCAGCAAGAAGGTATAGACTTTGAAGAAACTTTTGCTCCGGTAGCTAGACTTGAAGCCATAAGAATGTTTCTTGCTTTTTCAAGCTTCCAACAAATCAAAGTTTATCAAATGGATGTTAAATCCGCCTTTCTCAATTGTGATTTAAGAGAAGAAGTTTATGACAACGGAAGGATTCATTTTGGGGAAATATTCTGAAAACTAGTGTAAACTTAAAAAAGCTCTATGGTCTCAAACAAGCTCCCAAGGGCATGGTATTATAGTCTTGACAAATATCTTCATCAACAAGGATTATTCAAGGGTCTCACCATTAGTAATGCAACTTGTACATAAGCGAATACCGGAAATTGTTGATTGTGGTTGTATATGTAGATGATATCATTTTTGGAAGTAATAAAGAGTCTATGAGTCAGAAATTTGCTTCTGATATGCAGCAAGAATTTGAAATGTCTTTGCTCGGGGAACTAACATTTTTTCTTGGCCTGCAAGTGCAACAAGCAACAAATGGTATATTCTTATCACAAGCAAAGTATCTCAAGCAAATCCTGAAGAAGTATGGCATGGAAGATTGCAAACCTGTAAGTACACCAATGATAACCGGATGCAATCTCAGTTCTAATGATGATTCCCCCACCGTAAATCAACCAGAATATAGATCTATGATAGGAAGGCTACTTTATCTCATTGGGACAAGACCAGACATCATGCATGCAGTTGGGATTGTTGGACGATTTCAAGCCAATCCAAAAGAATTTCATCTTCAGGCTGTGAAAAGAATATTCAAATATCTACAGGGAACTCAAGACTTTGGACTATGGTATCCAAAGAATGCTGATCTCACTCTTCATGCATACACTGATGCAGATTGGGCTGGAAGTGTTGATGATCGAAAAAGCACTATTGGTGGTGCATTCTTTATGGGGCCCTGGTTAGTATCTTGGTTCAGTATGAAGCAAAGCTCTATTGCCTTATCTACAGCAGAAGCAGAATATGTGGTTGCCGCATCATGTTGCACTCAACTTCTTTGGATGATGCAAACACTACAAGACTTTCAAATCAAATGCACATCTCCTATATCCATTATGTGTGATAATACAAGTACCATAAATATCTCAAAGAATCTTGTTATGCATTCCAAGACCAAGCATATTCCCATCAAATATCACTTCTTACGTGAACAAGTGCTTGAACAAAAGGTGAAGTTGGAGTATGTTCCCTCCAAAGAACAAGTTGCTGATATATTTACCAAACCTTTACCCAGGGAAGCGTTTGAATATCTCAGAGAAAAGCTGGGATTAGTCTCTGCTATGCAGAAGATCAGATCTGCTTAAAATTCAGAAGATTCAATGGGGTACGCTCCTGTTGAAGAGGTTCAAAATGCACAGGTTAAGGGGGAGCAGTTATCATATGGAAAGGATCCAATCTGCCAATACTATGTTCAATAATGCAGCATGATCTCAGGGGGAGCATGGTAGTACAAAAGATCTTGATCAACCCTTTGCCATTGATGTCAAAGGGGAAGGACACGCAAAGAAGGGCTTCTCCAAAACGAATAGAAGAGTATTGGAAAGGAAGAGTATTGCCATCAATGCCAAAGCGGGAGATTGTTGGAAATATTGTCATTGATGGCAAAGTATTTGGCAAAGGTCAGTAGCAAAGAACAGAAGACGAACAGAAGGAGCAGAGACAGAATGGGAAGAGTACAAAGGCGCAGCAGAATTTTGGTGAACATCAACACGCATTCAAGAAGGATGGGATAAATGTAAGGATGAATTAATTGTTATGGGTCGCAGCCACAAATTGCAGAGGAGAGTTGATTATGGTGTTGAGCAGAGTCGTGTTTACAGTGGAACGAAATTATTTATGGAGGAGCAGAGTTATTCAAGACAGTCAATTCGGGAATTTAAGCCTTCAACAACCAAGTATGAAGAAAACTTAAGAAAGTATGATTAGACAGTGGAAACACTTTAATCTTTGAATGTGGCAGGACAAGTGGTCCCTGCCACTTGAGCGCAATTTGCAAAGCACAGTTTTGAAGTTTCAATTTTCTTGTTGATATGGATTATTTGCGATGTGCGATCAGCGCAAAATCGCAAGAGCGCAAGTTTACAGATTCAGAAATTGCCCATCGCAAAATTCCCATTTGCAATGTGCGATTAGCGCAAAATCGCAAAAGCGCATATTATAATCATCACCCTCCGCCATCGCAAGTTCCGTTGTTTGCGATATGCGATCATCGTGCCATCGCATGATCGCAATATCGCATTTCCGCCGGTTGTAAGTTGCAATGTGGGCTCGGAATCGAAGATTGATTATTATTTGAAGAACCCAAAAAGTTATATGGATATATATTACTGATGAGTCAGTGGCTCGTTAATGTTTATAATATTATATGGCAGAGACAAGATTGGGATTTCAAATTGGATTGGCACAATTATTAATACAAAGCGATTGAGATGTATGGTTGTTCCGCTTGCGGAACTCACCACATCAACAAGACACTTGCATATGGAAATGCATTGGATATTGTTTATAAAATCTGAAGGGTTAAACTTTGGGTTAAAGGCTTGGCGCACATAGATAATTTGAATTTCCTCTTTTGAATGAAATAAATTAAAAAGAATTTGAAGAGCCCCGGGGATAAACTAAAGGGAATATTGACAAAGGAATACCATTAGCGGTTGAGTGGTCTTAGACTCATGGTATTGAGAAAGGCGAGAACTATATAAAGGGCAAAGATCATTATTCGAAAGTGACAGATGTGAGAGAGCCTAGCGCGGAAGAAGAGCGAATTCTTCTAAGGAATATCTGTATGGACAGACGACGTGCTTAACTGATAATTCTGAGTCCATGTAGCACCCATCGAAAGAATGAATCTGGGATTCATTAAATAGAAGAATCAATGAAGAGCTAACGCATGTCTGTTGAAGAATTTTTATCCAGAAAGTCAAACGAGATGTTGAATGCATACATTTTCTAAAGTCTGGGGTTGCGGCTGTGTGATCCAGTCTGAAAATTGATGAAACGAGGTCCACAGTGGTTCTGCAGGTCGAAGCTTTCAGTCAGGGGGTTGTAGCTCCCTTCCAGGAGAGGCTGGTAAACGAGAGAAGGTTGTAGCCTTCTACAGGTGGGTGCCTGCGTGCTGGTATGAGTCTGCACCAGCATAAATTGTAAAAGGTTTTCTCTATAATAAAATATTGAAGACTAAGATTACAGCAGCGGTGGTTTTCTCCTGAATTGGGTTTCCACCTTAAATCCTGGTGTCCATATGTGTTGTTCATGATTAATAGTTTGTTCTATTGTTTCTGTTCATTCTTAATGCTTATCTGATGCATTTCTCTAAGTAAAAGCATAATAAGATATCTGGACATACACGTTGAATGCAGTACTGTAACATATGTTTGTTTTGAAAGAAAAAGAAATAAAATTGTTCAGCCTAAAATACTGATTCACCCCCCCTCTCAGTATTTTTCCCAACATCATGTCAATGGTCTAGGCATCATGTCAAACTATCTTAGGAGTGACAAAGAGGCTGCCGACGTTTTCAATGGTATAGGCAAGGAACTCGTCGTCAGTAGAAATGATCTCTTCAAAGATGTGAAACAAAATATCATTACACACTACAAAAGTAAATTCAAGGTGTACTTTGCAGAGCTTGCGAGGGATCATTTCTCATCGCCGTGGAAAGTTTGAGCTTTGGTGGGGGCAATTGTTGCGCTGGTGCTCACCACGCTGCAAACGATCTACGCTATGAAGTAGCCCGTTCGCTATTTTTTATCCGTTCCAGTTAAACAAGTTTAAGTGATTTGCACCCAGCTGGTTCGTACTAGCCAGTAATAAAATTTGTATGATGATGTATAAGTTTGGTAGATTTTTACATAGTTAAGTGATTTGAATTCATTCAGTATTGGACACGCAGCTTTATGCTAGTGTTGAATTGATCTCACATGGGTAGATCGATCTCCGTTGAGTAGATCTCCGTGCTTCTCAAAAGTGGCAACGAATTTCATAAGAAGACGGATGCCTGTCGACTGTATTGAGAAATGCAAAGAAATCAAAACTGCGCATACCTGCACCCGCACCAGTTTTTCGATATCTACTACACAGCTAAGGCGTAGTGGCTCGCGTGAATCTTATCTCACAATACATCGAGCCATTTCCTTTACTTGATTATGCATTACAATTTTTTGGACTGCGCTTCCTTAAATGTTGTGAAACTGCTTCATCATGAGAATCCATGCATGCATTCTTCTGGTTATAGTGTTCAGATGGTTGAATCTGATAGATATTGAGTGTGGCGCTGAGCCAATTATTTTCTTAATTCAGAGTGCAGCACAGCCAAAAGGATGGATTCTATATAAGGAGTTATGAAATCTTAATTTCTCTTTCCTGACAGAAACAAAAGACAACCGGGATTTTTGGGGGATCGAGCCAACAAAATGAAGCATGTTTTGTGATTTGCAAGTGTGTGGAATATAGTGTGGAGTTTAAGCCTTATATTTATTGTTATGAGATTTGTGTAGAAGAGAACCAATTAGTGAACAAATTAGCATTATTTAAATTAGTCGTTCTTGACGTTCTACAGGGACGAGAGAAAAATTGGCTAATTTGATTGTGTGAATTTGTTATATGCTGATCTTGTTGTGCTACGGGCCAAGGAGCATCAGTTACAGGTTACAAGCAGGTCAAGTTGTTAGATTAGCTCTTGAACACATTAAGTATTCAAACCATTTGCCTAGCCATTGATGGATATCCGAAAGCGAAATATCCGACAGATGGTGATTGGTCCATAGGATGGTTCATCACTTGTCAGCTCTATCGCGGAAGCCCCGACGAGCCGAGTTGTCAATACTGTTGATCTTGCAAAGTTCATTATTGCTGGTCAGAAACAAATGTATTTTAAATGGGTTGAATGGTAGCTCGAAAATGGTGGAGAAAAGAGCGTTTCCTATGAGATCTCAGAGTGGGTACAAGTGTTAATGAAGACCAGATCAGACAAAGAGACGAAAATTCAAAGTGTTGTAATTGCGATTAATTATTATATGTTTTGTAAAGTAATCATTAAGGGAGGGTATTAGAATTAGTTAGGATTATGCTTACTTTAGTATATCTTGGATTGGGTTGTTGAGGAAGTTGAGATATTCTCTCAACTTCTCTCTCTAATATTAGCATTAGTTTAACTATATATATATTTGATGTATCTCTGATTATTGAATATAGAAATTAATTATTTGTGTGTGATTCTTGTGCGTTTATGCTCTCTCCAATTTTTAATACAAGTGCTAGTGATGAAACCTCCTCTCTCTTCTCCTCAACATAGCCAAGAACATGTGATTTCTGCCTCTCCAAGGCAAGGGGCCACGATTCATTCCTCAAAAGCACCAAAGGCTAAAAACACCAAATCTGCAAAGAAGAAAATCACTCCAGCAGTGACTAGTAATGTCACTAGGGCGCTAAGGAGTAGAGGCAAACTGCCTAAGAAGAGATTGTTGAATTTCCAAAGAGAACAAGAGAAAATAAGTCTATCCAAAGCAAGGGCAAAGAAAAAGTTGAACAAAAGGAGAGTAGCCATGCACAAGAAAGAGAGTTTAACATCATACAAACAGACAGTGATGCTGGAGATGATGAAGCCAGAATCCTTAAGTCACTTTTGCAAAACAGAGAAGCCCAAATTCAAGACTTAGAAACTGATCTAGAAAGGTCAAAGGACCTCATACACTTTCTACAAATGCAAAATAGGCAGATGAGTGGGCTAATGGCAATCTATGAGGCCCGGGCACTCAAACACCAAAGGGAAGCATACAAAGCACAAGTCAAGCTTGAAGAGTATATGGGCGAATTTGATGATATTGAGGAAGAAGAGCAGCCAGTAAGAAAAGGGCATAGGACTATGGGTCTTAGGAAAGCTTTGGAGAAACATAGGGAAGAAGAGGCAGCCCTTGCTCGATCATATCCTCTCACACAATTACTTGCCCAAGAGATAGAAAATGATAAAGAATCATGGCTTGAAAGAGCCAACAAGAATTTGGAGGAAAAATTAGACAAGGCACACAAATAATTGGGTTTGCAAAGGAAGATGACCGGGCATTACAAGAAATTGAACCAATTTTCCTGAAGAAAACTCAAAAGTGCTCAAGAAAGGCTCAAAACTGCCCAAAGGAGGCACACGGTGAAAAAGGGGGAAAAAGACATATCTAGGCTTGAAATCTTGGCTTCAGCTTCCTTTCATGCTTCTAAGAACCCATAAGGGGTTTTCTCACCAAAATTGAACAAATTGTGACATGATCTTGTTTTTTGTGTTTTTTGGCCCTAATTGCACATTTTTCTAGATGCTGCCATGTTTGCTAGGAGCATCCTCAACTCATGAAAGTCATTTTTTTGGATGTATTAAATTTTGGGGCATCTACTCACAAATTTTTAGATCAAAATAAGGTGTTTTGGTCCCCGAAAGAGGCAAAAATCAGTCAAAATTCACCTTTCTGCCTCACATATCAGCAAATGAGACACTCTTGGGTTTTTTCACTCAGTCCACTTTTTGACAGACTTCTAGGGATCATTTTGGGAAAAAAAAAGTATTTCCATAAACTAGACATCCAAGGCTTTCCAACGAGGTATCACGGGCCTTGTTTTGACATCGGGACATCCCTAAAAAGTTATTTGCAAAACAGGCTTCTTTCTGCTGCTACACTCCTGAAGCATGTTGGCTAAAAAAGCAGTTTTCTGAAGGTGGCCATCCAAATGTGCGTTAAGCTATTTTTAACTCTATGTCAGAGATTAAAGGTCAATTTTATTTCTATTATTATCTTAAATAGATATTTTTGAAGATATTTTGTGCCTTGAGCATTGCAAATCCTCAAGGACAAAATCAGATATTTGTATTAGACCAATGGCCTTCTAGTTTCTCTAGGAGGGTTTCTTCCTCTTTGGCCTATATAATCCAAGAGGATTCATTATAACCAGAGGTTGAAATTGATGTTATAGAAAAATACATAGAATTATGAGCTTTGAAGAAATACTTGTCTCATGAAGTGGATGATCTCTTGCTTGACTTTGATGGTGGAGGAGGATTGTATGTAGGATTCCATGGCTTGGTGAATGGTATTGTGTTCCTTATCTGTTATGTTTTCTTAGTTTATCATACATGTTTTCATGCTTCTTTCTTGTTGTAGTTCAGTAAAGAATAAGTTTGAGATATTCCCATGGAGGCATCTCAAATTTCCTGAATCATTACAGCTTAAATGTTTTCATCTTTCTTGGTTATGTCAAAGAATTCTTAATTGCTCTTTGGTACCCTAAGAACTTGTTATCAGTTTCATTAATGGTTATTATGTATGCTATATATTATGATTCACGGTATGCCCTACTTTCTCATAGCTAATCAAAACTCCATTTCTGAAATCTCTCTCTGAATTATTGGTTGTCTTGGTTAATTCAAAGAGGTCTTGTTTTGATCTTGCCCTTTGTCCATGCTTCGCAGTCTTATTTCAAAGTTCCCAATAGCTCAATATATGATGTTTAGGATTTCCCTCTTCATAGATTGAGTTGTTTGTTTGTCTTATTTGTTTTCCCAAAAATCTGAAGGTGATTTTCCCAAAGTTAGAGGGTCTTATACTTCTATGCATCACATGATTGTTTATTTTCTGCATATATCAGTTTGAGTTTCATTTATAGTGATTAATGGTTAGCCCTACCACATGAATGCTTGTTGTTTAACAATTTATGCTTTAAAACCTTTTTGTATTTCACAAACTTAGTGTCAATCTCATTTCAATTTCACCCAAAGAATCCATTTATCTCGACCAAATCGGCCCTGCAGTAATACCTTGTCCACCATTTGAGACAATCTCGAACTTTTCGACCCCATAGCTCAGTTGATCTGAAAAACTTTTAATCTATTTATCCTTTGATCTGTTCCCCTAAAAAAACCTAAAATAAACCAAAACATACTTAACAACTAGCTTAAAATCAAAAATACAGAAGCAAACAAGTTACATCCTTTGCACAATAGAGAGAGCCCTCTATGAGTCTAGGAAGGCTAGGTCCAAGGGCTCCAAAGTTTGGTCTCATGTTACCTTGTCATTTGGCTTGCCAATCTGCCAAATCACGGGACCATAACAATTCAGTCATCTAGTTTAATCATGGTTGAACATGTTTTAAATTTCTGCTGATAGGTTAGTGAAAGAAGGCTTGTCAAATCATTTAAGCTTGAATTGATGGTAGGAATAGATTAGGAGAAAAAGATGTTGGTTCTCAATGCTCAAATATGAACCAAAGAGAAAGATAGGGATGATTAACAAATGATGAAACAAAGCCCTCACACTTTCTAGTTTTGTTTGTACAAAAATAATGTCTTTGTGTAGCTTGTCCCAATGCCACAACCCATGGTAAATCAGATATCATAATCCTGATTTGAATCATGTTTTCAATTTCATATCAATATATTAGAGAAAGAAGCCTGTCAAACAACTTAATCTTGACATATGAATAGTCTAGGTAGAGAATAAAAGAGTTCATTAGCATAAGGGTACAAGTAGATAGGTTGTTTTTCTTTCAAAAGAAAAAATAATGTCAAGGGTTTGTCAGCCCAAGTGCACCCACAAGAAGAAAAAATGATAAGCAAAAGTATGATGGGTAGGTAGAGATGATTTTGAAGCAAACATGTCATTCATATTTTGAGATCATAGCTTCAAAAGAAATATGAGCAAATGAAAGAAGAAAAATCTACCCAATGGATGAGGCACTAGTCTTCATAAACTTAGAGATTTGATATCTGAAGCTTTGGACACCTCCTGAAAAGGAGATTCCCTCCCCAAGTGGAGCCACTATTATTCATCAGTAATTTTTTCCATTTTCTAGATGACTAAATACTTGTCCTAGATTTCTAAAAACAAGATTCATGAACATTGTGAGTTTTATAAATCTCATTGCCTTCATTATCTTTAAGATAATTTTTTCACTATTTCACTACTCTGCCATTCCTTGGTTAGCCTACCACTCCTAGAAGACCCCTCACGGACTCATGCCACACATATTTATCCTATTTTCACACCCATAACCTTAGTACTCTTTTTTTCCTAAGCCCTCCACTTTCATCTAAGCTTGCCAAACAACCTACTCTTTCCCATATTCACCAAATGCCTCAAGCATTGATGGTCTCAAAACTATCTTTGCAGACTCTTTAGATAAATCAAGTACATTGGATTTTGGATCTTCAATACTTCAATTTTTCAAAAACTTTGTTTTTTCATACTTGAAGACCCCAAGCCAAGCTTTCAGTCAAAGACCAAGTCAAAGAGCTTTCCACTAGGTCATTAGGGTTTCATAGGTTGTGGGGTTATCTTTGGTGTTCTAAATCACTATTTTTCATGTGCTAAAAGCTTAATTAAATGTGAAAGAAGGTCAGTGCCTATTTGTACAAGTTAGATCAAGAAAATTCTCCAAGGAAGGTCACCTTATCAAGTTCAAGTTCCGCAAAAGTGAATTGTTCATTTTGACATTTTTGCAGGAGTGTCCAGGTGATTATCACTAGTAAAATTGGTAAAGTAAGAGGCTTGCTCCTCATTAAAGGAAATCCATAGCAAAGAAGGAGGAATCAGCCTATGTACAAGCAAAATCAAGGTTCCTAAGACTGATTGGGCCAGCAGTATGCAAAACACGGAGCTAAGGTAACAAAACACATGGAAGAGGCACATCAGTACAACCAAGCATGGAAGAATATTTTTAGAAATCATAGATGGAAAAGGGAGAAAGGTGAGGCGAACTAAATATAAATGAATGAACTTGAAAGGGCTATAGAGAACTTAGAAGAAAACACTAAAAATTCTTCTCAAGCAGCCCATAAGCCTAAGGTTTTGGAAATGTAGTCAAGGGAGATGAAGTGAAGATAATAGGCCTCCATCATGACAACAAAAGAAGGTTTGAAGAGAATGTGTAAGTAAATTCTAGGGCTTGCCAAGCTGAATGTGTCCAACACCAAAAAGCATCAGACAGGGCTAAATAATTATGTCATGGCACCTGAAAAAAATCGTAAGAGGCCAAGAGGAGACAACATACATGATTGTGAAGACTATGGCACTTGTAGAAAATGGATTTATTATACCTCTAGAAAATTAGTGAGAAGGGAAGAAACCATGTGAAAAGGTGATGATGAGTTAAGTCCACAAGAGGTAGAGAACATGGAAATAGAAGGGGATGATGATAGTGCATAAAATGAAGAAGTTGACAATGGAAATGAATTGAGCAATGATGAAGAAGAGTTCAGCAATGGAGAAGAGAACATGGAGGTGGATAATGATGAAGATGATGACAATGCAGAAAATTAGGAAGCTGAAGACAACATGGACACCAATTAAACCAACATAAGTGAGCAAATGGGAAGTCATGACAGTCATGAAGACAGTGAAGAAAGTGAAGAGGGTGATAATGAAAATGAAGATCACAGCAGTGAAGAGGAAAGCAGCTTCAGTGATGAACAAAATGAAAATTCAGAGATCCATGAGGAGACTAAAAGTGAGGTTGATGTTGAAGGCAAAGAGGTAAGCAACAGTTAGGGTGATGAAGAAGAAGACATGGAAATAAATGATGGCAGCGACGATGAAAAAACCAAAGTGGGAAAAGGAAAAAAAAATTCATTGATATACCAAAGAGGGGAAAGGCATGTGTTTTCTGCCACAAAAAGGAAAGGGGCCATGACCTCCACATCCACTACACCATTAGAAAAATTCAAATAAAAGGTAAAGGAATAAGAAGAATATCAACATGAGGTTGAGAGGAAGTTTGAAATCATTCAAGTGGATAGTGATGAGGAGAATGAAGCAAGGATCTCAAACTTGCTCATCTAGAACAAAAATTCCCTAATTGAAGACCTCGAAGCAAATATAGATAGGGCCAAGACTGTGAATGATGCCCTTGAGATGGAGAATAGACAGCTAGGGGCACAAATTTCCATTTATGAGGCTAGAGCAATCAAAGCCCGGAAAGAAGCCCAAAGGGCATAGATAAAGCTAGAAGAGTTCATGGGCACCTATGAGGAGAGGATGAAGAAGGGTGGGCTAGGAGAAGACCATGAACCATGGGTTTGAAGAAGTCATTGGAAAATTAGAGAGAACAAGAATCAACCTTGGCTAAGCAGCTTCCTCTTAGTGAGCTGCTTGACATTGTAATATTCAAAATTTTGCAAACAAGCAAATTGGAATATTAGATTTTGATTCTTTCACTTAGGAGAGGAATAAATGGGAAAGGAGGCCCATGAACAATAAAGATATGAATAAATTCCATCTCATTAAGGAAGGATATCACTTTAGGAGCTGGATTTTACACTTACAGGTGTGAACAAGGGAAAAATAGATGTGGACAAAGTCAAGTTTGACTAAGTCAACATGCATTCTTGAGGAGGAAGAGATCACCCAAGTAAACTAGCTCAATATGAACAAGGATCAGCCTAAAAACACATATGAGAACTAGATTGAAGATCCCTTAGTGTGAAAAGAGGCATTTCAGGTGGATTAGTCCCAGTTGACTGATCAGGAGATCAAGTCCCTTGTAAAAAAATGCTCAAAAATGAAGTTGCTTAGAATTGGTTCAAACCAGATCGACTAGAAAGAGCTCGGAAAAACGATCCTGTAGACGCGAACGGCACTGCAAACCGACGCCGTATGAAGAAGATATTCAGCTTTGAAGTTCGCCAATTTCAATTAAAAAAAATGCCAAAGTTGATTTTATAAAAATTATTTTTATTAAAAAAAGAATATTCCATAGAATATTATGGGAATATTCCGTGGAATATTCCATAGAATATTCTGGGGAATATTCCAGTGGCAGCCAATGAAAGGGCGCCACGTGGCCAGCCCAGAGGCCGACACGTGGCCCCAAGGTGGAACGAAATGGGCATATCAAAATTGTTTTGCACGCAGGAGGATTTGAAACCGGGTGGGCGCGTTCAAAGCCGGGCGGCCCGACCGTTGGGCCACGGCTATGGCTGTTGAAAGTATTGCGTTCAAATTTTCATATAAGGCTTGTTTTCAGATTGGGCGGGGCTCAAAAGGGGGCCAGCCCCCTCAGCATGGAACCTCAGGCTCGGAATTAAAGGCTTAAACGGTTGGGGCATTAAAGAGTTGAAAGGTCTGGTCACATGGACCGGCGGGTGGAGAGGAATTACATTAAAATATGGTTATATATTATGGTTCAACATTTAAAACTGCTGCATTAAACTCTATGTTCACAACCACTTTTGTGATGGGTGCGGTCCTATGGAACCGCTACTCTATCCATTAGCCCTCGATAACTGGCGGTGTTATGGCGGATTCCGCCTAGTTTGGTGACCGCCCTAATTTGGCGAGATTATCTGGAGTTCCACCAGACTTAGCTGGAGTAAATCTAGGAAAACTTCAGTTAGCCATAACTTTGGCTAGGAAAAGCCTTTGGATACGAATTTTTTTTTGATTCTGGGGTATTGGATCGTTATGGAGCTATTGGGAGTATTTGTAGAGCCATCAGGGCACTCTATCAGAGAATTTACCAGCGTTTTTGGTCGTGGAGCCATCAGGGCCGAAGGAAAGAAGAGTTGTTTTGGACTATCCTCATCCAATGGAGGTGATTGATTAGTCATTTTATACTGATTTCAGCCTTTTGAATCTTAATTTGCAGCTTATTTTTCCCTTTGAGGCTTCTATACAGTTGTATTCACATTTTCAGCATTTAGTCAAAAAGGGAAAAGCCTAATTAGAGGCTTTTGGACCCAGCAGAGGTAGCCCAAGAGAGGGGTGAACTGCTTAAACAATTATTTGCTTTCATACTCTATATTTTTGCTGCATTATTTCAGATTCTGCTCCTTTAAACAGTAAATTTTTATAAGTAAAATTTTCCCAAGCAGGTTTAAACAAAGAACAAAACTTATTAGTTCATCTTCAAACCACTATCCTTCATTTGCAGAATACATAATCTTGCCTATTCACACATTAAAGTTGGATTAATGAATAATTTGCACATAAAAAAATACTTTCATTGATAGGATCTCAGTGATTACATTTTATTTCTTTAGGCAGAGTCTATAAGAGGGCCAGGTAGCCTCCGGATTCATCCTTTCTTTGAAAGGTGAAATATCCGGTAAATACCCCTACAGTCAATCTCTGTATGAGAAATACTTTGTTCTCACAATTTCAGATGAGGTTGGTATCAGAGCTCAAGGTTTTTCTTAAGAGTTTGTGAAATTTGTGCAAGTAAATTGTATTATTCTGCAAAATTTGATGCTTACTAGGCTGAAATTGCAAAGAGGGGAAGGTCAATTGGTTAGAGAACAAGTTAATCCTCAACCAAGGAGGGCTAGAGTGCCATTACATCTACCTTCCATTTCATCCTCATTAGCCTTAGAATCAGCCACAAACATGTCTTCCAGAGAAGGAGAAGTACATGAGGAAATCGATCCCAAGGAAGAAGAAAGAGTCTTTAGAAAAGCTTTCTTGGACTTGACTGAGATGGTTAGGATCCTATACCAGGAGAGAAATGATAGGATTGCTGGAGAAGGGTCTAGAAACCAAAGAGAAGAAGGATATTCTTCACGAGGAAAGAAAGACAAAGATGAGTCTAAGAAAGGGAATGGAGGAAATGGTGATGCACCATCTCCATCATCATCCTCATCCTCCACATCATCCTCTTCAACTTATAAAAATCAGTCACACAAAACAAAAACATCTCTTAAAAATCCTTTGTTAAAGCTTGATGTAAAGTTTGAGTTGCCGATGTTTAATGGTGATGTTAATGCAGAAAAATTGGATAACTAGATTAGAAAACTGGAAGTCTATCTAAGAATTCAGAATTTGCATGATGATGACACAAAAATCTAATTAGCCTCTTTGAGAATGGATGGAGCAGCTTTGGTTTGGTGGGAAGCCAAGACTAGAGAGGAGATTAAAAAGCATGGTAAGATAACTCTAACATGGACTGAGTTTATTACAGCCATTAAGAAACAATTTTATCCTCTTGCTCATATTCAGAAAGCAATAATGAATTGGAAAAATTTTAGGCAACTTAAGGGTCAAAATGTGCAAGATTATACCCAAGAGTTTAGAAGGAGAGCACTTCTACTTGGAGTAGACTTACAAAGTCAAGACATCCTGTTGAAATATATAAG